>JARHVA010000555.1:1702500-2230000 GCA_037957365.1 Torreya grandis
CAGAGAAGCCTTGAGACCTTGAGATAGAACATTGGTTTTAAGAGGGGTGTTGAAGACCCTAAGTTTTTCTATTACTTTTGGGACTTTAGCATGATAAATTTCTTTCTTATTAGGATCCTAGTCCTATGGGCCATTATTTATTAACAACTTACCTCCTTTAGTATTTCCTGCACTTGAGTTCATGACTTTAGTGAGGTTGATCTTATTTGTTACTATAGTCCAACCATCCTCAGATAGATTTTTTCCAACTGTAAAAGAGGGCTTAGGAGGAGAGGATGAGCGGTTAAGCGCATTGTTATGAGCCAAATGAAGGGGACAATCCCAAATTTTATGGTCGATGGCTTCGTAGACAAAATAGGTGTTGATCAAGTTGATATACATGACTTTTTGGGAGTGTCTCACATCCCCAAATTAGATTTCCACAAACTCCTTGAGGTCCCGAGAGAGGTCTACTTCTACACAAAATCACTTTTGAGGTCTCGTAGAGTAGAACTTGTTTTGCTCATCAAAAATAACCTGACCTATGGAGGAAGCTATTTGCTAAATAAAATTCTAATAGGGGGTGGGAGACCTAAAAATTATACCCAAATTGGGACCTTGAGAGTAGTGTGCTTAGAGACAACAAAGTCCCATGTCCAGGGGAGAGAACGATGAGCGAGTTACTAACATATCACGTGGCTGAATTATGGAGGATACCTCCTGTATGGGAAAGATTGGTAAAATGAAATAAAAAAGCCATTGGTCATATTTAGGATCCTCTCAAGATTTATGTCATGAGTAGCCTAGTGGGCTTAAACCCAGGACCTAAGCATACTTTTAGAGGGAATTTGACCCACAAAATATCCTATCAAATAGAATTGTTCTAACCATTGACAAGCACAGTTAAATTCTAAAATGGGTAAAATAACATTAGGGTTCGAAGAGTTACCTTGTGGTAGACCTTTAGGATAAAATTATTCAAGCACTTGTAGGGGGCCATTGCTTGATGCTCCATTATTTTCCTCTGCAGTTGAAACAACTGAGAGAGAATAAGGAGAAGTCATTAAATAGACTGGCCTCATCCAAAGGTGAGAAACCCTAAAAGGTAGTAAATACTAGTCTCACAGGTAACCTAACAAGGGTCATGATATGCAAATAAGTTGGAATGATAGAAAATCAAGGGCCTAGTATATGGTGCACATGGAGGAAACCTTAGCAGAGCATTTATCCTTGAAAAAACCTTATCACATTCCATACTTTCACTTTCTCAATGTTAGAATTAAAAGTGAACACACTCACTATATTACAACTCATCACCCCTCCTCAAATGTCATTATAAAACACCTCTCGGTATAATAATAATATCATTTTTCAAATATTTGATTCTAAATGAAATTTGACCTTTAACTCTTAGTTTAATTTTATCACATGGACTTATCTATCATGTACATTTGACATAGGTAGTAAATTCTAAAGAATTCAAGTAGTAATTGGTAATAAATTTGGCAAAACATAAATCAATTTTAAAATGCATGCATAGGTGAGTTGGTGGAAACGTTACATTATTATGTGCGAGTTGGGAGGTCATGAGGCCAAGGTAAAATATAATCACTTATGAGAATGATTATATTAACATAAGAGTCTATTGTAACATTCTTAATTTTAAAATTGAGTTACAATTATTCTTCTTATTATTTTTTATATATCCATATTTTTAATTTTTAATTTAATTTTTGTATTAATTAAGCCATAGGCTTATTACAGAGGGGTAAATCCCCAAGATTTGTCTCATAAAGAGACATGAAATAGAATATGTTGTTTCAAATGAATCAACTCGTGATAGATAATAGATAGGTAGCTCCCTAGCAAGTAGGTCCATGGCATAGAGGATTGAAATGTGTGGGTGGGTATGTGGCTGGACACAAATCTGCTGATTGTCTTCTGCAATGTTTCAATTATCTCAAATCGCTGTCATTACCCTACTTCTCAATATTTTTTTTGCTAAATATAAGATGTGTTTTGGATGCACCCATCACCTGAGACCAAAAAATTGATACCAGTTAACCAACTGTAGGTATTTTTAATTTCTTTGTTTTAGACAGGATTGTAATGTAATATTGCCGCATAATTACAATGAGAGTAAATGATATGTTTTTGGATTCAAAATATGTAGAATAAAGGAGAAAAATCAACTCTTGCTTCCCAGAAAAGTTTGTTTTAAACATCAAAGCCCTCCAAGGACTTGTCTTATAATAAGTTATATCTTTGTCTTGTACATGTATGAGATAATTAGATATATTTTCAATTAAAGAAATAAGATCTAGGTATTGGAAAATGACATATGAGAATATATTCAAAAAAATATGCATTGAAGTATAGTATATCGAAAAAAATTAAAAAAAAATTACATAGATTAATAATTAGAAATGTTCCAAAACCTTCAAGTTTAGAAAAAAATATATTTAATCATTCTTTGTACGAGTTTCAGTAAATTCTTTAAACTTGAAGGGTAGCAAAGCAGCTATGTGTAGGGTCTTTCAACCACCATAGACAGAAAACCTTCTCCCCATTTCTCTATCTCCCATTATGGCTCTATTCACACTTCTCTAGGTCAGTTCTACACTGTTACACCCCTGCATGACCACAAAAAAGATATACATATATTTATTTAATAAAATAAATATTAAAACACAATTAACATTAAATTTAATTATATACATTAATAGATACTAAGATAGGTTAATTTTAAACCCTATAATTATTATTATAGGGAGTTGCAATTTTTTAACCGTCATATAAAGTCGTTGAAATATTTTTTGATGATGATGATGATGATGACGACGACGACGACATGTTATCCTCTTATCAAGTGTTTGGTATAATATGTATCCCAATAATTTGCATTCTAATATGTATGGTGGAAGTCAACAATGCACTCCTATTTTATTGTCCTACCCTTCAAAGTTAAAATTATCCAAAATTTATAAAAGATTTATAAGGGAATACTCAAAATTAGTTTCTCACCAAAAAAACCAAATACATTTCCTTTGTAGTAGAATTACATTGAAGTCCATACATATAGCTTCATGAAAATGAACAATAATCTATCACCGATTAAGAGCACAATACCCAACCACTTACAGTGTAACAAAACAACTGCCGCACTTCTGGAGTGATTGAACAAGGGTTCCACTAGGAAATTTTCTTATTCAAAAACGATAAATCACCATGTGGGTAGATCTTTTTCTAGAGAAGCTATCTAGAAAATACGGGATTTCATCCCAGAAAAAAATGAAAATAAATAAATAATCTAGGAATATAGTGATTCCCTAAAGTGAAAAAATGGCTACATTATCCATGAAATTTTAATATCAAAGCTCGACTCAGATTTCTTAATCTTCTGAAAAAAGTTTAAAACACAGTAACAGGGAAGCCATGATATTAATATTATGAAAAGGAGGAAGAGGAAGTGCAAACGGCGTAGAGCGAGGAGATTGGAAGGCAGAAAACAAGAAAGATTAAGAGCTAGAGCAGGGAGAGTGTCCATTTCCAACAAGGAGGCATGTGGAGAGGAAAAAGGGAAGAAAAAGCAAGTTTAATTTAAAAATGTGAATTAGCAGTCTTTTATACCACCACGAAGGACATAGTTCCGCTTCGGTTCGCGCCCCACACCTATGTACAATAGATCGTTCACCTGCGGCAACTGTAAGAGTGTCAGACCCTCCAGGCTCCATATTATAGAGGAGAAAAAAAACTCAGGTGGTGATTTGATGCAGTATGTAGTTTAGGGTTTTTATTTACTTGTTGATAGCTACTCTCTAATGTGTCTAAAATTCGGCCGTTAAATTATGGTGATATCGAACGGTCGAGGGTCATCAATCCATGGATCTGTATCTTCTGCCCTTTCTTGCCACATGGCTTCCCACCATGTCTGATATCAAAACAAATCTAAGTTTTTTTAAAAAGTAAATTGAACATAGAAAAAAATGGTTCCTTTTATATATATATATATATATATATATATAATTTATTTTTATTTTACAATATATAATAATATAATATTAATAATATGAAAGCGAGTTTAGATGAAGAGAAAACCTATAGTTGGTATTTTATATTGATTTAAAATCTTTTTGTAAAGTATATTATTATTTGTTTAAAGATAATAATTTTTTTTCTACAAAGGTTTTGGGATATAGCTTTTGGAGAGGGAATGATTTTTTCGTTGCTACTATAACAGTATTGTAGATGTATTTTTTTATTTGACCTTTTAATACTAAATTTATCATAGTGGAACATTTAAATATCTAAATAATAATCACTTTTAAAGAGTATATCATTATAATGAGGTAAGATGCATATTTTTTCTTCCTATACTTCATTGTTATCCCCATAAAAAAATTCAAGCTATCATTGATTTTTCTGAATTTTAATCAATATTAATCCTGTGAGTACAAAATATATAAAAGAGTGGAGCAAGGATACCTTTCTTCAACATTGCCTTCATTTTTTTGGGGAGGACCATAAAATTTAGAGTAGCCCAATTTAGCATTTTCATAACTATTACATATAGATTTGAGGCATAGACCTTTAGGTATATGCTTGATTAATAATTATTTAAATTAAACTCTTTTTTAAAACATGTATTTGCACTAGAGTCATTTAAATTTTAATATATATATATATATATATATATATATATATATATATATATATATATATATACTCTTTCATATTGATATATTAATTTGTTTTAAAAAAATAATAATAATAAGGTGTTTTATTAAATTGTAAAATGTTTTGTTATAAAAAAAATTGTAAAATGTTTTTTATTAAAAAAAATTAATTTATTTAATTAAATATATATTTTTTCAAAAATATATATTTCAATATATATGTTCTTTTATTAATATATGAAAAAGTATGATTTTTCAAAAAATTAGAAAATAATCTATTAAATTTTTAAATTGTGAAAAGTTCTTTACTTTATTTCAAATCAATATTATTTTGTTATAAAAAAGATATATAAACAAAAATATGAACAATTGATATATATATATATATATATATATATATATATATATATATATATATATAAACTTGCATTAAAAAAAATAGAAAGATGTTTTATTAAATTGTAAAATGTTGTTATCAAAGTTTTTTTTTCAATAAATTTAAAATTTTAATATATATATATATATATATAATTCAATATGTATGATTCTTTTATTAATATATCAAATTGTATATTTTTTATAAAAAAAATAGAAAATGATATATTAAATTGTAAAAAATTCTTTGCTTTATTTTAAATCAATATTATTTTGTTTTAAATATATTGAATTGTTTAATATTTCAAATATATCAACAAACATTGGACAATTGATTTGAGCATTTAGTTACCTCAAAATCTAATTTTGTAAGTGCTTTATTTGGTACCAGGAGATGAGTTCAATGGAAGGATTTGAAATCCTATGATGCTAACTCATCACGTTCCCATTTGGATGTTAGACTAGATACATAAAAAGTTTTAAAAAAAATTTAATGAGGAATTAATTCAGTGTATACAATAACAACAAACAATACATGTTTTTATATTGATTTATTAACTTATATTTTTTTAATTAAATTAAAAAAGTATCTATTAAATTGAAATAAATTATGTTATCAAAAATTTCCCCCAAATATACTAAACTGTATATTCTTTAAAACATGTAAACAATCATCAATTTTTTTTATTTAATTAAATATATATGTTTTCATCAAATTTTTAATTCAATGTATGTGTTTTTTTATTAATATGTTGAATTGTATGTTTTTAAAAAAAATCAGAAAATGAACTATTAAATTATGAAATGCTCTGTGCATTATTTAAAATCAATATTATTTTGTTATTAAAAAAATATTTTATTTTCAAATATATAGAGTTGTATAATCTTTTGAATATATAAACAATCATTGGATGATTGATTTGGGCATTTAGCTACTTCAGAATCTAGATTTACAAGTGTCTTGTTTGGTACGAAGATGTGAGTTTAGCAAACAAATTTTAAATCCTACGATGCTGACTCATCATGTCTCCAATTAAATGTTAGACTATGTATACAAAGAGTTTTTATATCAAGTTAATGAGGAATAAATTCAATGTATACAATACCAACCCAATTTTTTAAAAATAGTTATATTTATATATTTTGTTTAATATTAATAATATCCAAATATTTATATCATTTTAGTTCATGCATCACATTTGATGTTTATAATATCTATATTCTTATGTGATATTATCTATTTTTTAATCAGATATATTTGACCAACATGGAAACTAGGAGTCAAAAAAATGCTATTGTACCAAAGGAGACTTCAACATGGTCTTTGATCATCAAATAACTATAGAATGAAGATAATTTTAGTAAAAAAATAATTTATTATTTAAATTATATATCAAAGAATGCATAAGTATCTTATGGTCATAATAAAATAGGACTTAATGGAACATTTTTCAATTGTCGATCTTAATACAATTTTCATCACATGATTTAAAAGCAAGAAAATATATTTTATAGGATTTGGCTGAATATATAATATAGTTAAAGATGCTTTAAAATATGAATATGAGGATGTATTAAATCGAAATGGAATCCAAGTTCCCAATTGTAGGCCCAAATCACAAATGTTCAAATAAGACAAAAATGTTTCAAAATGTAAAACAATTCAAATCAACTTGATTTTTGAATCTATATGTAAATAATAAAATAAAAAGATTATCCTTTTTGTTGTTCAAAATTTTTATGTATTTTTTACTTAAATATTTATGTGTCCAATATGTTATGTGTTTTTATTAGAGGGACAACATACATGCAATTTTTGATATGTTTTATTTCAGCTCAAAATTTTTATTTTAATTAATTATTGTATAAATGGTTTGTGATTCATATTTAATAAATGTTATATCTTGTATTTAAAAAATATTATAGGTAACAAGTAAAACATTTTTAGATTAATCATTATTACATTTCTAATTTATTTTATAGGGTATCATCCATACAAACTACTAACACATCAGACATTTTCATCTACCTAATAAATTTCAATCTCAAATAATGAATAGTCATAGAAAAGAAATCAAAATCATTGAGTCATCAAATTCAATATCTAGAGGAGAATACATGCAAACGATGCCTCGAACTACAATAAAAAAATTTAAATACACACAAAAATCATTGTATTACTGAGGGTAAAGTACTAAAAAAAAGGATATTACGTAATTACATAAACAACAATGGTTTAGGGAAAGTTTTTAGTTTCAACATTGTTGATAATGAGGGAGATGACATTATTGTAACTTCCTTTGGTCATGCAAAAAATATATACTTCAACAAGATTTAAGCCAAGAAAAGATATGAAATTTCAAATGGCACATTAAAATATGCCAAAAAGAAATACAAAAAATAAAAAATCCCATGGAAGATCGTTCTCAGCATGACATCTTTTTTTAAACATTATTTTAAAGAAGATTCTACCATCTCATTATTCCAACTTAAGTTCAAAAAATTAACTATATTAAAGATGCAACTTCAGACACAAAGATTGATAGTATTGGTATCATTAGATCCATTACTAATGCATCTCATTTTAAAAGATTGGATGAAACCTTAGATGTTAAAAGAACATTAATATAGAAAGATAGCTCTGAATGCAACATCTAGGTAATCCTTTGGGGTATATTTTGTATTGAAGAGGGGACACTACTAGCATACATCTACATTTTTACATCATGATTGGCTCTAATTATTATCATCCAAAAGGGAAAATTAAAATCATATAATGGTAAAATAATAGGGATCGAATCAGATACACAACTTTTCATCAATCCAGACATCCCTGAGACACATGGGGTGGGGGCACGGTTTGAAGAAATTAAGAAATTTATACAGGGGGCATCAGTTAGTGTAAGATTGATTCAGTATAAAATAACTGGGGACATCCAAAAATTGAGGGTTATTAGACAATCAAATCCATTTACATTAGATGCCACAATAATACATATTAAAATGACAATTTTTTATAACCTACTTGCACTAATTTAATCAATAATAAATAGTGTAAAAATAAAATTATTTAAAATAATGATGCAATGTGGCATTGTCCAAAATGCCACATTAATGTTTAAAACTATGATTATAAGTAAGCAATGAATTTTGTTTTGGAAGATGCTATAAGGTAAATATGGTCCACAGTATTTGATGATGTTGTTATTTTAGTAATATTTATCATAGTAAAAAAATTTCAAGAGATAACAACATAACCTGATGGGTTTTGGAGAATTAATATGAAAGTGTTATTCTATAGGTACCATTTCACAATTTCAATAAAACCCAAAATTTACAATGATAAAAAACAATTACATTATACCATATTGAATGTAATTAAAGATGAATTTACTCCATCAGACGCATCTTTTTTTGATGCATTTGATAAAGATTAACATATGTTAACTCTACAACTGATGTAATCAATTCTAGCTTGTGTTTAATTGAATGTATGTAATATGTAAATAAAATACATTTTGAAAACCATTTGTTGGTATTGTTGACTTTAAAACATTTTATTCACCATATTCTAAGATTTTTGATATACCTTTACTTTCTTTGCATTTTACAACAAATTAGACATTTGAATAGTTTGTGATCTTCTAAAATGGTGAGTTGCAAATCGAGGTGTTTTTTTAGAATTTTTAAAATCCTAATCCATGGTTAATTTTGTATTGAAATATATGTAAGGATCATTAGATACATTTTTGGTTGATAAATATGGCTCTCTGAACAACCCAATGACCAATTGAATAAGAAAAAAAAGTGTTTGAAGAACATACATATTTGGATATTATTTTTGATATTAAGCATTATGCATGGGAATGCAATGGCAAAGGCATTGTCCAAAGCTGAATAATTTTAATTACATCAAACAATGAAAAATACTGTGCAAAATATAATTAAAGAATACTCAAACAATAACTACTAATATAAAAATCCAAACAAAAATGAAATGGAATATTATAAAATCAAATAGAATGCATTCTTATATGTATATGGTCAATGACTAGGTTTTCTAAAAAAACTATTAATAGTAAGCAATTCTTTAAAAAAAAAATTAAATAATATACTACTTTCAACTAGTATAAATTTAGACATACATACATTTTTTAACAATTTAGTCATTATCATTTATATTATGACCATTGCAAATACTAATGGGAAGTGAACACTCAAAAAATAAAAAGGTCCATTTAAATTATGTAATACATAAGGATGAAATAAATGCATGTTGGTAGCTTCAATACCATACAAAAAAACAAATATTTGCCCACAAATTATAGATGAAGCTATTAGACAACCTCAAAGGAAATTTTATGAAATAAAAGATAATATTTCTGCAATACATCCATGCTCTATTTGCAGAGAATTATATCTAGGCATTCAAATAAGGAATTATCATGATAGCCTTACTTGCTATCGATGCATTGGTGAAACCAATATTAATCACTTTTGTGCAATGAATAATATGGACCCCAAAATATAGCCTAAAGTTCTTTCTGATCTCTCAAGTTGAATAAATGCTTATTGCAAGAGTTAATCCAATACTATAGATAACTCATGCACGTGGTGGAAAATACAAATATAATGAGCATACTATTAGTTTCCCACAAGATATATATTCTATTATCAAGTATATATCACAACAATTTGTAGACCCTGATATCTTAATATTAAAAATAATTAGATTAGAGAACAAACTATATGATTGCTTTGTAAGCAAATCATGTGTTAGCAAAGCTCTGTCTTATAAAATGGAAAATGACCCCTACTATTTAGATGTTCAAGTTGACTATAAAGCACTAGATGCTATGCCATCAAGGCCTACTGATATCTCCTCACTCCTTAATCACATCACAATAGAGATTTAAGATATGCCAAATACCAATGATGACTTCGAAGATGAAATAGATGCACTTGTAAATCTACACACCAACAAACAACATCATTTACAATTTATCTTCCAAATGAATGAAGAGAATTCAACCATGTAAGAGACTATATGAATGATAGATCCAATGGAAACCCACCTGTAATTAATTAGTTAGATGTCAAAAATTCACCTATCAATGAATACAACATCGAGGGGCTATTTTCTATGGCATTTCTGACTCTTTTCCCAACAGGTGTTTGCATGTTCCAAAAACCTCATATTAAAAAGATCCATCTACATGAATATGGTTTGCACCTGATGAGATATCAAGATAACCAATTAAGAAGCCACCCACACTTCTTTTATTTTTTGTTAAACCTAATTATGTACCATCAAAGCAAATCAACATCAATGATATTTGAAAATAGAAGCATAGAAAATATCTTGCCACTCATAATTTTAGACTTGCATTCATATTAATACAAATACCTAATGCAAGTATTGTAGATCCGTTGATGTGTTTTGGGTCAATACTTAGAGCTACACGTGCATTCTAGTCAAAATGTAGAAGCAAATTAATAGATATGATAACACAAATAGGATCATCAAGACTATTCTTCACCTTGAGTGCAACATACACTATATGGCTAGATATAAACAAAATCATGCCAGAAGCTTCAAATTCTACCCTATAGAACACTACCCAATGGAGAAATCAAAGCTTAATTGTGAATCCCCATCTTGCATGTTCATACATGGAAAAAAGGTTTTCAATCTTTTGTGATGAAATTCTTGATAAACATCTTCACAACAAAGACTATTGGTATATGTATTCCTATTAAAGACATATTTTTTACATTTTATATCTATATAAAAAATTTACATCAAGCTAACATTATTTAATATATTTTTATACTCAGGTACAAATGACAACATAGAGGATCCATGCATATACATGGATTCATATGGTTAAAAAATACACCAAACATGGATACACTAAATTGGAAAAACATAGTTGAAGTTAATTTTGCAAAGAAATATTTTGATCATTACATAACAACATGGAACCCACGTAATAATGATAGCCTCCACCAAAGAATCCACCACTCTAATATTGATGACCTATGCTTACTCACCACTGATACAATACTACATAACGATCGTCAAAAAGATTATGAGGAACTTCTAAACCGAGTTTAACATCACACAAAGTGTAGTGAGTCTACATGCTTACATAAAAAAAGAATGACTTTACACTACAGATATAATGCTTTGTGGCCATTACAAGTAAATTCAAGTATGTCCATTGATAATCAAGGTCGAAATACTTACCTTCTAGCATGAAATGATGAAAGAGTTAATATCCATAATGCAAGCATGCTTTCAATATGACATGCAAATATAGATTTCTAAATAATAATTTTTTAGCATGTTGTGCTTAAATATATAGAAAAATATATGACAAAAGTTGAAAGTAAATCTAAAATTTACCATCACATGATAACAAGGCTATCATCTATAATTGGAGTTGAGAGCATAGTTAGGACTGCATATAGCAAGTTTCTATCATAAACTATTGTTGATTGAGACATAGGTGCATGAGAAACATGTCACATATTGCAAATGCTACCTTTAACAGTTTGTATCTAGACCTCCAATGCCTTATCTATTGGCAAACAAATATTCGTTTGAGTTCTTCAAAGTGCATCTACCGATAACAATCTACCATATTTCATCAACAAGTATCTAAAATGCCCTTCTTTCCTTGATGAAATGCCACTCATTGAAGTTGTTTGGACATGGTCTTACAATAACAAGAAAAAAATTAATCAATGGAAAAAGAAACCAAACCAATCAATTATTTGTATATTCCCTCTTTTCATCTTCAAGCTTGCTATTGAATCACCATTATATGAGGATTTCTATTGGATAGAGCTCTTACTTTACAAACCATTACACAACATTGTAGCAAACATTAGATTGAATAAGGTTGACATTATTAGGCATTGGGAAGAAATGAAATATTCTTACAATCCATGATATACTAGGCAAATACCTAGAAAAGAAAATAACAGTGTCAAAACAAACAATGATGAAAGTGATAATGAAGAACATCTAGAATAGGACATGGAAATGAATGAGTGGGAAAGCATATCTCATACACACCCATCTTGAAAAATTTGAGCTATATGACACCGACATGCTTGGACTCTATGACTTTGATAACATACACAATTGGAATCATTCAAATATATTGCTCAACCTGCACATAACTGCACAATAATTCATAGATTCATAATTTATAATTCCATAAGATGCAAACATTGAGTGCAACAACAAGCCAAAATCACATGAGTTATCAAGAACTCAACAGATAACATTCAACATAATTCACCAATATGCTCAAAAAGAACCAAAGGATACACCTATTTGAATGATTGTACAAGGAACACCAAGGACATGAAAATCCTACTTGATAGGCATAATCAATCACACCTTGGATAAGCTTCCAAGAAACAACAAGTTTCTCCTACTTCTTGCTTTGATTGGCATAGTAACATTTAACATAAATGCATCGACAATACATTCAACACTTCATATCCCTATCCAAGAAATGAAAGCGTTGGAGGGATAAATGTTAAGAACTTTCCAAGAAGAAATGAGACACATTCAATATGTGCTCATAGATGAAATGAGTTTTATAGGGCCAAAGATGCTTAGTAAGATAAATAATTGTTTGTGTTAAGCATTTCCTTAGTAAAATAACAAAGACTTTGGTGACCACTCAATTATACTCATTGGAAACCTAGGACAACTCCCACCTATAAATGACATTCCATTGTATGCAGACAAATCTTTTGGACACATATTATGTTGCATATTTGATACAGTTGTTACATTAGAAACAAATTTCTTCCAATAGGGATGCATAACAAATCAAATACAATTCAGGAATTTGTTAACTAACATTAGAGAAGCAAACCCAACATAAGAAGATTGGAATATGCTTATGTCCAGCACAACATCAACCATACCTCTAGAAGAACAAGAAATTTTTAAAAGATTTACACATTTGTACGCAACAAATGTATTGATAATAATGCATAATAAACACATGTTTAAATCACTTAACATGCCAATTGCTTTATGTAGAGCCGAACAAAGTAGACAAACAAATACAACTAATCACAATGAGACTCAACTTGAGCTAGTTGTGCTTCTATGTAAGAAATAAAAAATTATGCTAACATCCAATCTATGGGTGAAAGTGGGATTGGTTAATGGAGCTATTGGATAAATTGTAGACATCGTCTACAACTCAAATTCAAAACCACCCTTCCTACCCATATATGCAATTGTTGCAATCAACAATTACTCTGTCCTCCCATGGGATGCAAAGAATCCTACACATGTGCCAGTTGCTCCTATCACACAAGGTAATCGTCGATAGATGCCTATAAAAATGGCATGGGCACTAACCATACATAAAGCACAAAGAATGATACTTAATAAAGTAATAATTGACATTGGATACATTGATCACCAAGGCTTAACATTCACTACCATATCAAAAGTAAATGCAATCAATGACATGTACATCTCTTTCACATTTACCTTTGAACGGTTTACAAGAACTACCCATTCCATATGATACATAAGAACTTCAGAAGAGAAAACATTGAAAGAACTACTCCTTCCACATTATTCATAAAAACTTTAGTTTTATGATATATATATATATATATATATATATATATATATATATATATATATATTTCATCAATTTCATTTTTCATAAATATTATAAAAATTAATATATATTATTAGAATAGAAATGATGCAAACTAATATTAATATAATTTATATAACATATACAATAAAAATGTAATAAATATTAAATATTATTTTTATGAAACCGACCAAAGAAATTAATAATTAAACTACGTGACTTAAAATATTGAAAAATACCATGGGGCAAATGCTAGTTATTATTATTATTTTGGGAGGGGGTGTGATTTCCTCGATTATATAATTTTGAATAAACATAATTTTATTTCTAACAAACCAGTTTTGATTGAAAAAGACATGATAGATATGATTGTTTGTTAATGTGATTAGATACTTAAAAGTCAAAATATCACTCCCATTCGATGTTCAACATCTTTTAAGTCATCAATGCTTTACTCCTAATCATTTTTTTAAAGTTTTCTCATGTTGTGGCCAAGTATCTATTTTAGAGTATTATTGCAAAGAATTGGGTTTTAAGTTGCACATTATTCCTGATTTTCCAGTCTCAAAATTTTTAATAACATCTATATAATTAAAGATGCACTAAACAATTTTGTAAATAAATACTTAAAAAATAATTGTAAATTGTATCAATAAAATTTAATAAAATAAAAAAATTTATTAAATTTTATATATTATAATAATTAATTATAAATAATTTTTAATAAATTAATTATTAAATTTTTTTAAATGTTTAAATTTTGGTTAATATTAATTTTTTATTTTTTGAACTTCTTTAATTTGTTTTATATCATTTTTTCAAAAAATTAGAGTTATATATTTGAATTCAATTAATTTTTTAAAATTAAAATAAAAAATAATTAAATTAATTTTTTTAAAATATTTTTACTTGAAAATTAATAAAATTATGAATAATTTAATATATTTTTATCCAAAATTTGTAAATGCTTTTATATAATATTATTAATATTATTTATATTTTTTTTTTCTAAAATAAGTAACTACCATAAAATAATAATAATAAAAATAATGTAATAAGATTGATAATGATGTTTCAAAATTTATATAATCATTTATACACACTAATAAAAATTACACTTCTTCAAATACTATGTGAGGTACAATGCATCTTTCACTCCCCATATCAAAGGACTGAATTTGACAATTAAACCTGTTTATTATGAATATTTTTGATAACTGTTTTGATTCAACATTATTCTTTAAATATATATTTATTATAATATTTTAATATTTTTGACATCTATGAAAATTTCACCTTAAATTTAATACAGTTTAAAAACAATTATTATATTTTACTATTAAAAATCTAAATATAACAATATGATCATCAAATTTAAACCTGCTAATATTTTTCAGCCCCCGTATTAAACACAAAAATTGTCTATACAAAATATTTTCTCTTTAGTTTTAATTTTTTTTCCATCCTTTTATTGATTGTCTTAAATATGTAAAAGTTTTCTTAATATTTTATATTTTAAATTAACTATTTCAATAAAATATTGTGATAATTTTAATTATTTAAAATTTATTATTTAAAAATATTTACAAATATATTATTTAATAAATTATAATTTTTGTACCTATCAATAATATTTCTTAAAATGATTAATCTAAAAATAATAATAATTTCTTTTTAATTGGGAAAGGTGACTATCAAATTCCACATCAAACTTGTTGAATATCAAACCATTTTCAAAGACCAACTAAAACTCAGAGGAAGGGAAAAAACAAAATCTGCTATTGACAAAAATGACATATTCCAACACTAAACTCGTTGGAAACTTCTCATTGATTATCCAGATTCCCAACAAATAATAATCACAACACATTCATTAATAACAAGACGTTTAGAGTTTGATATTTGTAAAAAGTTTTAATCAAGTGTAAATCTATTGAACTAAAAAAAATGGAATCTTTTGTTCAAAAATAAGAGTAGTGATTGCATTATTATTATTATTTTTTTTTTAGAGATAAGTAATAGTTGGAGGCAAAAAGAAAATTTTTAGGCACTTTACAATTCTAATAAAAAATGTTTTATAAATATTTTTTTAATTTGATTTTACATTCAAACTTTTTTAATTGTTTTTGGAAGTATAAATTTAACAATTTTTAAAATCCATAAAACCTTTTCACTAAAATTTCATCATATTCTTTTAGATATCAAACCTTTATATTCACAAAATATTAATTCTAATAAACAATTTAGAAATCAAACTACTTCATCAATAAACTACCTACCTTCAGACTGTAACACTAAATTTAAACCCAGAACTCAACGACATTTCATACAAATTCCATTCCATGCATTGACGAAGTGGTGGCCCGCTGGATGCTTTCAATCTTAGTCTTCCATACATTCCTACAAAAATAAATTTCCTCCGATCCTACTAAATCACAATCGCTCTTCTCTTGCGGCGGAGGAATACTAGAGAGTTTACAGTACATATTTCCCACTTTCGATCTGCCGTCGATCATCTGGTTAATGGCAGAGTTAGCCTTGAACGCCATTGCAGCCAAGTCCGAAATGGAAAGAACGTATTGCAATTTACGCAGAGGAAGAACAAAATAAAGTTCTCCCAACTCCAATTCCTCTTCTGAATGAACACCCACCATAAATTTTCCAACGTGCAGAGAATCCCAATGGCAAAGAAAATTCCCTGGATTTTGTAAAATGATCTCGCCAGCTTTTGTGGGTTCGCGAAATTCCTTCATACCACCGTCAAAAAATATGATTTTGGCAGTTTGTACGAAGCCGGTTTGTGAAGACGGAGACAGAGAAATGCAGTTGCCCATAACAGCATTCGAATTCCGCCTACATTAATATAATCTGTAGTAGGCTATAAATATTTGAGAAAGATCTGACAAGGTTAAAACCATACATTTTGGATGAATAGATAAGAACTCCACGTCGATTTTTTTAAAGTGGGGTTAAATTTATGAGGAGTCGGTTGACTTTGGGGGTGGCATTTCCCACGTGTGGGGGGAACAATTGTAGACGCGGCTGTACTTTCCTCATGAATAAAGTAACGGAGGTCTCGGACTTTTATTGTTACTTGATGCCACGTTTTTGTGGGATTTTGTTAGACAAAACAACCCCACGTTAAAATTGCAACTGCTATCAATTTAGGAGGAATCATCGAATAAGTGATCATATATTCACTTTTCTTGTTATTAGCGAGGAAGCAAAAACTAACAAATATAAGGTATATTGTTGTTTTGTAAATTTTCGTAATGTTATTGATAGAATCTAAAGTAGATATTTTAATTCAGAGGTTTAAATATTTGAGTTTTTCAGATTTAATAATTTATCTAATAATAATTTTAAATATTGAAAGTTTTGGATATATTCATATCAAAATAGGCACTACAGGGAACATCTATAGTACTATATGTGTGAAACATAGTTGTCCATATTTATCTACACTCTTTAGGCTCTATATTGATGAATTAGAGGATCTTATCTCTAAAAAAATTGGATGGTATAAATGGTTGTTATCTTTTTGAGATTTGTATTGCTATTTTATTATGTGCGAATGATATTATTTATCTTTCACATTAAATTACAGTTCTTCAAACTTAGTTTGATGTGTTGAGCAATTTTTGTATAAAAATTGACTTTGAAGTAAATTTTGCAAAGACAAAAATCATGGCATTCAGCTAGGGAAGTACTATCTAAAATTAATTTGAAATAAAAAGTACAACAGATCGAGATGGTGTACTTTTACACAAGTACTTAGGTGTGATTTTTTCTAGGCCACCTTTTAGCTTTGTACTTGCAATCTAAGAAAGACTTGGCAAAGAATATGCATCATGGACATTCTTGGAAAGACAATATTTTTAGCTCCAATTTCAACATATCTAAAAAATATTTAATTTTTTTATACATTAGTTACTCTTGCATTGTTTTAAGGATGTGAGGTTTGGGGCCATAGACAATTTTTTTTTAGACATATCGAAAGCATTTTCATTTCCATTTTATCAAAGAAAATTCAAGCTAAAAGACTAGTTCCTCAATTAAACTTGCACAGTTTGGAGTATTTCCTCTATTTATCTCTTTTTTTTTACACATTATCACTATGTTGCAATGCATGGTATATTTCTTCTCTAGAAAGAATAGATATCTATAGTTGGCACTTCAATTTTATATGAAAACTACCAAAAATGGATGCAAATCTTATTGGTATGCTAGAGTTATGGCTCTCCTCTAAAAGTTGGATATCAATATTAAAAGACTCCCTCATATTGAGGTTTTATATTAACACTCCGCAACTACTAAAATTTTTAATAAAGGTTTTTATATAGAGATTAATAAATCTTATTTGAAAGTTATATGGATTAATCCAACAAAACCTTTGAAGCCAAAAATTATTCATTATTGCATATTTTATTTGTACTTCCATGAATATCAAATTCGAATTCCTGAATATACAAAAAAGATGCTACCATTATAATTAAGAATCCCTTTAACTCATTTTTGAGTTTGCTCTTATAATACTCATCCAAAAATACTTACATACAAATACAATACATGAACATAATAAAAATTCAATCCCAATTTTTTTTCTTATCTCTATTTAAAAAACACGTTACAAACCACTCTTTAATTATACAAAGTATTCTACAAAAATTATTTGAAATAAAAATTAAAAAAACACATCATAATTCTAAATCATCATAACTACATAGATATTTTTGTTATATACAACATAATTTTTTTATAAAATGAAAAGTATGTTTAGTACTTATTGGGACAACCTTAATGATTAATCATTGATACCTGTATGCACTACTTAAGATACCTACATATCAACTTTTGTGAACTTGCATGAATAAAATCATGACTAACTGTAGTTATCCCACGTAGTTACTATTTAAAATCTATTCAAGAAAAGAACATAATCCCTTTCAAAATCACACAATTAATTTTTCCTTTGTCTACCCTATGAGCTAAATTCCTATAGCCACTTGTTGGCCATCACACACATGCCTACGGTTAAGATTAACAACTATGCATATTAACTCCTCTTGAAATATTACCAACCAAGGTGATTCCATTTTGAAGAATCGACAAGAAATGAATCCTATTTGTTTCAGCAGTGACTTAGTGTGCACCACAGTGGGAGTTATGAAAAAAGTTGAGGACAAAAATGGAAAAAAATTAAAAAAAAAATGCTTAAGACACCAGGAAGGGCGAAATAAATTTGCAATCAATCTAAGCACAAAATGGATTTAATAAGGATGTTTTGAAACTCTACAACCCATGCAACCATATATATCGTTGACCATCTGTATGATTCAAAAATGAATTTTCATACCTTTTGATTCATGCCCACACCATTTTTCTTCATTCTTCCTGCCTCTGCATTTTGAAATTTATTTCTTGTCTCTATTTTCCATAAATTATCCTTATGTGCCCTTTCTCTTTTCAGCTATTTATTAATTTTTATAAGGTTTATCTTTTCAAGATTTATTAAAAGTGAAAACTTGGTACCTTTGTCCTCTTCATTTAACTTTTTAAATTTCAATTTACTTATTTTATTTTTTATTACACCCACAGGGGTTACTTATTTGAATGAGGCTTCCATTCTATTCTTGATGGATAGTCTACATTTGAAGTTTTAAGATGAATATGACTATGTTGTATTACTGCTGATGTGTGGCAAGTTTTGGCACTGCTGTATCACAAAGTTTGAGAGTCTCTGAGATATAAAGAGAAGGTTGACATGGTACTAAATTTAATTAATGATATTTATTGTGACTTTTAATCAGTGGTAATGCTATGTTAAATCTATTGTAAGACATTCATTTTGCTTATTCAATGTGATAGTGAAGAGTTATTTTTTTGATAACTCTGTGTGTATAGACCAAAGATTGGACATGCAACCATTACGACATCGGTTAAGATGAAATCAATTTATCTGCATGAGTACGGTGAGAATATTTTGCATGTGTAAGTTTTATTGCTGACACTGATACATTTTATTTTGCAATAAGGTTTGCAATGGAAAATGTCTATTAATGGGTGCCTCTATTCTTGTGGTGAAAAGAGTGGGTTTGCAAATGTGAGAGCCATAAATCTTGAAATAATTTCTAATTATAGTTTGGTTTGTTGGCCATTGATAAAGCAATATTTTTTTTATTCTTTAAGATGACAACGAAGATTGAAAAGGGATTTTTGATAATGGGTTTCATACATCATGTAGATTTGATAACTCGACATGCATAGACTATAGTCTAGTCATGTAATTATTTTTAGGTTGTTTTAGGCCAATTTTTTGTGTATAGTTGTCTATATCATTGTGGTGGAAAGGTTAAATGATTTCTAGTTAAGATTTGGTGTATCAATTGTTGGTATGCAATATTTTTTTGTTCTTTAAGATGATAATGGAGATTGAAAATGAAGTTTAAATAGTTTTTCATTCCATTATGGGTTTGAAACGTCCTATAATTTTGATAGTTTGATGTGCATAAAATAAAGTTTGGGCATGTAGTCATTGTCATTTTTGTTATTCATAAGGTTTGTGAGAAAAAATATTTATGTATAATTATGTTTTTCATTGTGGTGGAAAGCAAAAGCTATTTTTTTGGTTTTTTCACAACAAAACATTTGTTTTACTTATTCAATGGGATATCAAAGCATTGTTTTTTTATAGCTATGTGAGCATGAACTAAGGATTTGGTATGCAATCATTGTGAGAAGGGTTAAGCTTGAATCAATTTTTCTATATGAATGTAGTAAGAATAATTTGTATGTGTAAGTTTTATTTTTGACATTGATACAATTTTTTTTGCAATAGGGTTTAAAATGGAAAGTGTTTGTCGATAGTTGTATCTATCCTTGTGGTGGAAAGCATTGGTTTGTAAAGCTGAAATCCACAAACATTGAAAAAAAATTTAGGGTGTGATTTAGTTAGCTTATCATTGGTAATGTAGTATTTTATATTCTCTAATTGATGACGGTGTGTATTTAATGTGGGTTTTTGATAATGGGTCTCTAATGTCATGCAATTTTGATAGCTTGATATGCATAGGTCCTAGAGTTTGGTCATGTAATCATTTTTAGGTCATTTTTGAAAATAATTTTTATGATAGAAAATATAAGTGCATAATTGTCTGTGCCATTGTGGTGGAAAGGATCGATTCACAAGGGTGAAATTCATAAACCTCTAAATATTTTTTTATTCTTTAAGATGAAAGTGAAGATTGAAAATGAGTTTTAGATAGCTTTTGGGTTGGTCAATGACTAGGTGGTAGATATAAAAGGTTAACAAGTGAATAAATATAATTAATGACATTTTTCATTTTTTTATTGTGAAACATTTGCTTTGCCTATTTTAATAGCTTTGTGTGTATATAATAGAGATGGGATGCGGTCGACTGCCAATGATTAGGTGTTAGATAGGGGAGGTCAAAAGGTCATTAAATTTAGTTAATGAAATATATTGTGATTTTATGTTGGTGGCAATGATGTGTAAAACCTACTATTTTTTTTTTTTTCACTTAGTGAAACATTCATTAAGATTATTAAAAATGATAGCGGAGATTGAAAAGGGGTAGTTTCGATAGCTCAATTCACATAAACTAGAGTTTGTATACATAGTAATTATCATGTCATTTTTTCAATAGGGTTTACAACATAAAATATCTATGTATAGTTGTCTCTATTGTTGTGGCTGAAAGGCATGAAAAAATATTTAAAATCCCTATAAAATATCCAATGTTATGTAAAATATTTGAAATTTTTAAAAGGTATATGGCTCTTCTTAGAGTTTATGTAATATTTGATTGTGGGTTTGACACTAATATCAATGTTTTTCAATAAAGTTTTTGATGGAAAGTACATATGGATAGTTGTCTCTGCCCTCTTGGTGGAGTGATTTAGTTTGTAATGGTTAGAGGCATAAATCTTGAAATAATTTATTTTTTCGTTGGTGGTAAGTATCCTATATAAAATATTTTTTTCCCCATACAATGAAACATTTAATTTTATTTTTCAGTGGGACAATGAAGGTAATTTTTATGGATAGTTTAACATACATAGGCTAATGATTGGGTGTAAAACCATTATGAAGTGGATTAATCTTGAATCAAAATATCTGCATGGGTGTGGCAAGAATAATTTGTAATGTAAGAGCTATAAACCTCAAAATTATTTTTGGTTATGAGTTGGTTTGTTTGTCATTGGTAGTGTAGCATTTTGCTTATTTAAGATGACAATAGAGATTGAAAAGGGGGTTTAGATAGTTTTTCATAACTTTTTTGAGTAATAGAGAGTTTTTTTGGTTCTGCTCAGGGTATATGTAAATATAAATTGTAGGTTTAAACTATTGTGTAGTTTTAATAGCTCAACATACATAAATAGGAGATAGAGAATGTAAATATTTCTAAGTCAATGTTTTATAGATTTATTTTTTTTGAAAAAATAATATATATATATATATATATATATATATATATATATATATATATATATATATATATATATATATATAGTTTTGGCAAAAAAAATTGGTTTACAAGGGTGATTTTTAAAAAATGGAATCCAATGCAACAAAAAAAAATATGTAGAACAAACATGGCACCATAGAAAAATTTAGTGAGCCCATTGGTTAAATTTAATGGTGCATTAACCTTTTCTCTTTATCACCTAGTTCTGGATGAGCCAATGCAACCAAAGTTGCTACTCTTAGGCCTTGTGATGTGACCACACAAAAGTGTGGCACATATTAAAAAAATGAGAATTTGACAGTCTTCACCTTAAAAGTAAAGTATTGATTTGAAGGGTAACAAATGCTATAAATGACTTGTAACTAGATAATGAAAGTAAATTATTGAAATGGATAAAGCTTGAATGAAAGAAAAAAACTAACTAGAAAAAACAAAAAGATAACAAGAAGGTTTAGATAATTACTTCCTATTAGGTTGTTTATGTGTGATTGAAAGATGGCTGGAAATGATCAACTTAGACCTAATTATGTGTGTGCAATTGAAATAACTATTATCATTAATTTGTGTCAAAATTGACCAAAAATAGTTAAGATCGATTATCACTCTTGACCCCTATGGGTTGATCTCGAGATGCATTGGAAAATTGATGGTATAGTCAATTACATCTTCTTGAAATATGATTGTATGTTTAATTTACACTGTCAACTATGCACAAGTGACTTGAAAATGATCTCTTCAAAATTGAAACCCTAGTAAGGATTATAATAGATGAAAACCTAAAAAATGGGAGGGATGAATCTAAGGGATGAGCTAACCTAATCACCATAGAAATGATTGAATTCTACCTATGTAACCTAAATACTTGAAATATGGAATCAAGATTCATGTAGTTATCCCACTTAGATTGCATAGTGTGATAATGTTCCTATAATACATGTATGCATCTATAAATGGCATGGATACTATATAATGCTTTGCTTGAATGAGATAAGATAGGCTCATGATTTGGATAATAATTGATTTAAATGAATAGAACCAAATTTAGAAATAATAGGGAAGTTTTGGTCAATGTGAAATAATGTAAGTGTGCCAAAATAATAAAATTTCAAATTTGGTAGAATAAGTGGTTTAGATGCACATTTATAACCATCCAAATTGGTTAAAACCTCATCTTATCTATTCTAAATATATGGAACAACATGTAAGGAAGGGTTATATTAATAGAGAGATATTTATAAGAAAGAGGTAAGATCAAATCATAAAGGTTGGGATCAATTGATGATCTTGATCCATGTGGGTTGATTATGACTTGGGAAGTTTAACGTTTGATCTTAATAATTTAAATTTTCTATAAAAATGATTATAGGGTTTTATTAGTAATTAATAATATTTATGTAGGTGTAAAATAAAAAGCTTGGAAGGGATGGGCCCATATAAGTACTTAAGAAAGAGTGAGGTGGAGAAATAGGACCAATTTAAGGGATTGAGGTAATTAAGATAAATGTGGCCCAAAATTGATATTATTAAGTATTTATGACCAAATTTGAGCTAAATTTTACACCCATTTAATTTATAAATGAAATTAATAAATTAAAATGAGAGATATACATGAGTGTGTATAACACATTTTGACTTTGGGAGGAAGCTTCAACCATGCAAGATATTCCATAGTAAATCCTACAGTGATGTAAATGTAGTTAATGTCTATCTATGAAATGAAAAATTGAAATGTCATTTTAATTTTTAAAAATTAAATAATAAGGAAGGAGTACACCTATATGTATGAAACCAATTTTGCTCTTGTAACTTTGATTGAAGATGATTCTTCCTTGATTCATTGGATAATTGGTATTTCCCATATAGCACTTGGAAGGATTGGTTCCTTTGTTGAAATAATCATGAATTGAGGGTGATCAAGCCCCAATATCGA
The DNA here is from genome assembly GCA_037957365.1 of Torreya grandis. Classification (NCBI taxonomy): domain Eukaryota; kingdom Viridiplantae; phylum Streptophyta; class Pinopsida; order Cupressales; family Taxaceae; genus Torreya; species Torreya grandis. Next base: position 1,726,598 of record JARHVA010000555.1, read on the forward strand.
AGTGAACATGTATAAAACATAAAACCCATTGAGGGATGCAAAAATTTAATTGAGTGAAGAGTGAATCACACTAAAATAATGAATGTGTCGACCAAGTGCCTAATGGATCTTCAAATTAGGTGTGATTCCTATACAAAGAACTATTCTCCTCATGCAATGTAGGAGGAGTAAATAATCTATGCAATGATGGTACAATGGGATCAAAGGCCAAAAGGACTAAAGAATACCTTGTAACTATGGAATAAACTACCTAATGTATGATATGCCTTAGATCATTATATACCTATTCCCTATAATGTCTAAAGTGGACCAGAGGTAGGTTGATCATGAAATAATTCACTATATGGAAGGTGATAAGGAGATGGTAAAGGTGTGTCCCCATCACTATTATCATCATCTATGTTATAATAAGAGTCATCAATATCAGAGATATGCTTAGGCTTAGAGATGCCATCAAGTTCAAGTGAGTCTGAAGAAGAAGAATATGAAGGAGAGTCAGAAGCAAAGTGTGAAAAGTTATATAATCAAGTCTGATGATTGACTATTTCCACTACCAATATAGTATCACTATAAAATTCTCTAACACACACTAAATCTAGAGTGAACTCAACTCACATGCCCAAACCAAGGTGAGTGATCTAGCAAAATGTTAGGAGATTAGTTGAAAGTGAGGAAACATTTAGAAAATTATTTAATGTTCCACCAATCACTTTAAAAAACCCTCTCTTAAGAACCTTTTTATAATTGGCATCACCCATTTGTATAGAGGACAAGTCATATAGTTCAAAGGAACCAAACTCTATCTGTGAAGAGGCCATGTGATGTGAAGCATTAGAGTCAATGACCCATGTAGGAGTCAAAAGTACAACTATAAATATGTCATTTCCCTTTACTTTCCCATTACCATTATCTTTTGAATTTTTTTTACCACTGCCATTTACCTTAGAAGATTCATGGGTTAATGAAGATGGTTTGATAGATTTAGGAAAACCTATATTGCACTTCCCAAAGATGTTAGTGATGTGATCAATATTCTTATTTCACCATTTGATTTCATCATGCTTTCCTAAGTAAAACCCATATTTGATCATATCTTTCTTAGGATTAACACTGGAAGAATAGGTCTCATTATTTGATTTATAGGTGGGAGGATTTGCATCCTTCTCTTGATTATTTCTATTCTATTTCTTCTCTCTATTGTTTAAATCTTTCTCTTTATTAGCAATAAAAGCATGAGATTATTAGGAATTCATTTTTCCCATTTGTATCAACTTACCTTGATCCTGAATCAAGTAAAAAAAAAGGTATATAAAGAAGGCATCTTCCACATGGCTCTAAGAACACTTTTGTGGCATGAAAAGTGGACATAAAAATGTAATAGTCTGAATCCAATTTGGGTAGTATAGACAAAATAATTTGATCATCTTTCTTATCTATTCCACATTATGTTAACTATAACCTCAGAGGTTTAAACTTGGTGAATAAATATTGTAGCCCGTGTCAAAGTAAATTGGGTTAAAATTGATGAGCTCATTCTCCAGCTCATGGCCTCTCATCACATCCTACTTTCCAAAGAGATTTTAAAGTGTGGTCCATACTTCATTAGGTGTGGTATAAAATTCTATGTGAAATAGTAGATCAAAAGAGATAGAAAGACATAATAGTCCATTTAATTTATCACAATGATTGAACCATTTATCTTTCTATACTTGTGTTCTAGGTTTAGTCTCTTTGCTCATTGTAATTTGATGAAAACCCTTGGATTAAAAAATGATTTCCATTATAGATTTATATTTATAATAATTAAATGGTGTTAGAGGACTTAACAAACTTGAATCCATAGTTTAAAAAATAGGTTATTGTATAAATTAAAGAAGAAATATAGAAAATAAAAAAATAAAAAATTTACAACACCACATAATAACCCCTTAGAACTATCAGAGTGAACATCACCCTTCAGTTGTAAATATAAGTATGCTTATATAGATGTCAGACACAACTAAAAATGCATCTTGAGTGATTAATACATAAGCACAATAAATTAAAGGGACATTAGGATCAGTGGATAATGTGTCTAAGAGATTAAAATAGTTATTTTGAAGTGAGATATAGTGGGCCAAAAATGAATACCAATATGTAGATCATGAAAAAACAACCACTTTTGAATAAGGCAACACTCAAATTTGAGCTAATAATCAAAAGATTTGCATGTTTTAAAAATCTTACTCGTATAAAAAATTTGGGTGGAAATAGGGGTGAATTTTTTAGAATTAACTTCCCAAAAAACAACTTATGTCCCCTTGGAGCAAAAGGTTGATTTTTTTTAAAATCAACTTCCCCAAAAAAATTTAAGGCCCCTTGGAGCAAAAGTTAAGCACTTTTGGGTTGGAAGTGATTAGGGGCTTAAATCCCATATGATCAAGGGATAAGGGCTACAATAGGTGCTTCCCTCCCCATTTTTGATTGATTTTGGAGTGGAATCACCCTAAAAATACCTCTATTTTTCAAATGAGTAGTGTCATAATTCATGAGATTAAATTTTATGTCCATGTGGCCATCGCCATAGTTAGAGCAACATTATAGTAATTGGGATTATGTGTTTCTAGTGTCATAATTCATGGGATTAAATTTGACATCCTAATAGCTATTATTAGAATTTTAGAGAAACATTATAATCTATCAAGATTGTTTACATCCATTGTAGTCATCATAAATTTCTATCAGAGATGAAGTCATTTACTATAGTCATTAGAGAAAATTATTAGGGTTGTACTCATTGATTGTAGTCATAAGGGAATTTCAAGCCTCCTTGCAGTTAGGATTGATGATTGCATATACAGTCTCTAATTTTGATGCCAAAACTATAGGTCCTCATAGTTAGGATTATGGACTATACATATAGCCTCCAACTCTAATGTCAGGGTTTTGGGATATCGATGCAGTAAAGATTTATAGGTACATGCAGGTATAAAAACTCTACCAAACCATGAAAAACCCCAGAACTAGTATGATACTAAAAAATCACCATATACTCACAAATAATATAAATTTTTTAGAAAATCTCATAAAAGGAATTTCCCTTAGAGAAACTAATTGTATGGATTTACATGAAATCATTGAAAAAGTCCTGAAACCCTCCAAAATAGCTGGAATCAACTATCACAAAACTAAGCCATGTTTATAGTTGATCTTAAGGTTTTGACACCTTATGGCTTTGATTGTTCTATCTATTTTTTAATTTGAGACTCTAGCTATATAGTTTGCATATATGTTCATGAAATCCCACTAACCTTTATCAAGAAAGTCAACAAGAATGCATGCCAAAACGATCTCATTAAGGATTTATAAAATGGAAAAATGGTCATTAGATAGGCTCTGAGGCCATGTTGAATTTATCCAAGATCTTTGAACATTCAAGATTTTATGAGAATCCTAGGATTATGTGAAAGTAAAATTGCCACAAAAAAAGTTTTATTAAATGCATCGAAAGCTTCATTCATTGATTAACTAAAAAAATACAAAGGAAGTACATTATATAGTGAGAAATTAAGTCACAAAATAGGAAACAAGTCAATTCACTCTTATAAAATATATTAAGTGTATTTTTCCCCTAATGACCTTAACAATCCTAAACAAGTTTATTAAAAAATGTAAGTGAAAAAAACCTACACAAACATAATATACATTATGTACTTTATTGAATCAATAAATGTAGATGGCATATAGATTATGTTATCACTTAGTTCCTTAGTTCCTGTGTTACTTGTAATAAAAATTTTAATTTGCAAATTCTTATATAAGGGAAGGGTATCATTACCCTTATTATGACTTGATACTTAGCAAAAAATATGTGCATGAATTAGTATCATGCCCTATTAATAAAAATAATAATACAACGTGCATAAATATGTTTCATGCCCCCATGTGATAAATGTAAAATCTATAATTGTATGTAGATGTAAAAATTTTAATTTATTTTTGAATCTTGTTTAAATATTCCCATGCATATGTATCTAAAATGTATGAATATGTATTTTGTTCCTATAATGTGAATTCATATGCATGACATATTCCCCTCATAATCTATACCAATAACTAAAATTTGAACCATTATAAATTCTATGAAACTATATTTTGTGCTGAAAACTAATTTTTTACTCATATAGACTTATGTCATGTATGAAAATCCCATTGAAAATTTCTCTATTTGAGTTGAGGGACATGCCTTGAAAGTCACCCATTTCAAAATAAAATTTAAATATATCATCTATATCAAGATATAATCATTTAATATCATAAAATTTGTGAAAATGTATGCCATCATATCAAGATATGTATCATTCAAAGCATGTATACAAAACATAATGTAATGCCTCAAGTGTCAAATTTAGATTAATGCATTAATAACACTCATAATAATAGTCATAATAGAAGAAACCTACATAATATTTAAAGCATGATATGGATCATGACACTCATCAAAATCAACAATCACAAAAAGTGTAATGCCACTCAAAGGGCCAATGGCCAACACACAAAGGACATAATAATTTTTCACACTTAAAGAAGGATAGGCACCACACATAATAGAGCCAATGGCCATTCAATCAATAGACATGAATATGCCACAATCACACACAAGGGCCATACACAATAAAATAATAAAGTCTAATAAACTATGTACAAGTAAGAACATCAATGCAACATAGAAGTATAAATATAATCTACACCATGTATATGTAATGTGATCATATTATAACAAATATACATTCATTTACACAATGTAAGGTAGAGATGTTAGAAAGATATTTATAAATATTATATAGTTCAACAAAGTATAGGGGTTATAGAATGATAACACCTGTAAATAATGTAATTTTTGGATAAGATTCCCCCACCATGGTATGGTCACTAGGTAGAGGAAAGTCCAACATCTAAGTCCATGTAAAATTTTTATGTCTTGCATAACACTCATAAATACTAGTGAAATGAATGTGTCCTATAAAAAATATTATGCTGTAAACAAATCAGGAGATAAATAACATATTAAAATGATTTAAAATAGATGCTTAATTATGCTCAAGTCCTTATTTTGAAATTTTATAAATTTTGAATGTTTTGTATTTTTGATACATTTAATTTTTTTTTATACTCTTTTGAATTTTAAAATAATCACAATAGAGACTAGGAGATAAAATATAGGTTTGAAAGTAGAAATAAGAGAAGAAATCTAAATAATTTACACTATGTTAAGGTAAAATAAAAACTAAATATGATGACATGTCCATGTATGAGTAATATCCCCCACTATGTATGTGAATTGTAGCTGAAAGACATGCAAGAGATAAAATAGGGATGCATAAAAAAGATTTTACATGCCTATCTCAACAAATGTATAATTTTCAAGGTATGTAACATGTATTTATGAGCAATAGATTGAATATATAGATATTTTTCATTAATAATAGCGTTGTATAAATTTAAATTGAATATAATATCCAAAAAAATAGATATATTAAGGCTCTATTTGCTCTATTTTTTATTTGAACATGTAAAAATTAGGATAGTATTGATGGTTTTAATATAGTGGTAATAATTGATCTTGAATATTTTTAGTCAATACTAACTATGATGGAAAATACAATTTTCTCTATTGAAAATTTGAAAATAACATGCTAAATGGAACAAGGTGGTAGTATTGGAGTAACATCCTCGCTAGGATCTACCTATATATATATATATATATATATATATATATATATATATATATATATATATATATATATATATATATATATATATATATATATATATATATATATAACACCATGAGAATCTAATTAGATATCCTACAAAATACTCTAAGTGATAATAGTAAATAAAATATATTACATTATATATCATTGATCTCTAATATCATGAGAACATGACATATTATGAATATAGAAAGTAATTACATTAATTCATCGACAAGTGATACAAATGTACAATCACTGCTATTGATGAATAATAAATAAGTAATTACAAATCTTCGTGATAATATTTTAATAATAAGTAGAATACAATACTATGTACATATAAGATACATGGCTCTTCTAGAGCATAATTTTCAAACTCTAGTATCTATGGCAATCTCCAGTGTCATCTTAAAAAGAGTATTGCTAAGGGGAGGAAGAGCATCATCTAAGTGATTTTTCACATCAACCACAGACCAATGATACCTTACACTAATCTCATCAAAAATAGTCTTCACTTCATGGATGAGTAGATAGTGATGGTGTGGGAATCTAGAGAGACAAACAAGTCCCTGTGTGTTATATGATTTCTAAAATTAAACATGGAGTATATCATAAAAAATATATTCTATTGCAAGATATCACACAATCATGTAAATCATACTAATTAAATGATAATATCTCATTAAACATACTTTGGATAAAATTTTAAGAATGATAAATAATAGTGATCTATAGATCAATTAAAATTCATACACACCACTTGATCAGATTGCCTTCATTTAGCATTGTGATACTAGTAATCCAATGAAGTCCATCTCATTCCTTACTCAGTATCAACAATGCAATATTGGTCAAACATAGTTTAACCAAAAGATTCATACAATTTGCATCCTACTAGCAACCATATCACATAACATGTTAAACATATGAGTAATCAAAACATACATTTATTCCATCAAATGTATCAATGAATCTTACATTATTGTCTATCTCATACTAGAAACAATGACTACAATTTATACCACCTAGATAAAATATATAATTAACTTCAGAATTTAATCATCACAATTTATTTCCAAACATACTACACCTTATGATAAACCATATTATCATAGTCTAGTATTTTTAAGAATAACTAATAAATATTGTAGCTAGTCAAATAAAGTAGACATAAATCCATGGAAACAATAATTATTATAAAAATAGCTAGATATAACAAAACAAGTCTCAACATATATGAGACATAGAGTAATCCAATCTAGCATTTGTTATACGTTTAGGAGTTTGAATGAACACATTCATTAAGTTTTATTATATATAATTATTTAATATGGATTATAACCACCTGCATAGCTATAACCTTAAGATTATGCCCTATGTACAAGTCTATGCTATTAGCCACATTAATACCTATATTTCACTTTAAGCATATTGTAGCTTATTTTAATGATACATTTACACCAAATGTTTTAATTCACAAGTTATATATAATAAACAACTTGTACGTATCATAATGAAGACTTCATCGAGTTCTCTATCCTTCCCATGCCTCATTAAAAACTTGAAGGATTTTTGATATATTAATCACACATAACACCTACAGTTATCAATACTCCCAAATGAGATTTCATGAGATTATTCAATCATTATGATATTGAATAGATTGAATATGATTTATAATCTAAATAATCATCTTTAATCCATTTTGAGGTTTATGGATATATTTTATCTAACAAGGAATCATTCAGTCTTACTACCAGATAAAACTGGTCTTGACTCTTTTTACAAAACTCTATACAAATTTATAAGTACTTATATTAAAGGTTCATTCATATAGGCCCACATATATGAGAACTCTCAGCTTATTATTATTACTTAATAAATTGGCTAATGTTTGGGTTCACATACCAATGCACATCAAAATTGACCTATTTAATGAAAATAACAATGTTTTTAATTCTTCTAATTTTTTTTCCTTAATTAGTATTATGTACTAGTTATATTACTTGTATAGTCTTTTAATATAATTAATCCCCATTGTACAAGCTCATGGGAACTAAGCTCTAAGTTTTAAATATTCTCTTTTTTTTATAAAACCACCAAAGCATTGCTAAATATTTCCAATAAAATAAATTTATAAATAGAAAGAGATACACTTCTAACTAAGGTGATAACTCAATGAAACGTTTGTAACAAACTAGTTTGTGAACTATTTGTTTTCAGCTCATTATTCCACTAGTATGTAAACTGTATATCTGCTTAGCTCAATAAATTGGTTGGGATCAAAAAATTAAAGTGACACATTATCTAATACAAAGTATGAGAATTAAATAAATAGCAATACCACTCAACTGGTAGTGATAATTGGTTACAATACAGAGAATTATTCGAGCTAGAATGAATCTATAGTGATGCCATTTGTTATGTTATATAGGTCGTGAATTATCTTTAGCGACTCATTCATATATTATAGGTTGTGAAATAAGATTTAAAATGACTCAAAATTTATTGCATAGAATGAAATTATGATGCCATTTATGTATTATAAACGCTGAGGATTAAAATATACAATGGCACAATAATTAAATTTCATTGCAGTGGTTTCATAACTAATATTGCAAACTAATATAAATATATATTTATGTATATATATCTAGGTAGTATTTGGTTTCTTAAACAATGATTCTATAAGAATAAATTAGATAAGCATACTAATACAAGGTGCTATTAGTAGATTCTTTTCCAAAGCAATGATTCATAACATATTTACCTAAACTTGTATATTAGGAGGCGTTTAGATAGATCCATATAAATGTATAAGACTATGTTTACAGTTTATAACACACATATACATGGCATTAACAAGCAAAATTTGGTACCCTTCTCAAAAAAACAAGTATCAAACACAATAGGAATCTAAATTGCAAGTTGCCACACTCTATTTTTAATGCTTGAGTGCCTTATAATCTTATCTACCATGCTTAAGTGACTAATATAAGTAAGATATATAAATATATATTAAACCTCTATTAATATCTAGCTTATTATCTTCTTAGATGGATGCCACTCACAACCAAGTCACTAATTTACCTCTATGCAATAGTATATGGCGATGGAATGTTTAAATCTAACACATATAACATAGTTTATACCTAGTTTTGTATAAATTGTACAGTGAGTTACTTATATTTTAATCCCTCTCTATATATTATAGTATTTAGCATGAATGTAAAGAATTGTAATTTATTTCCTACTTGGCAAGATGCTTTGCTAGTTTCCTCCTTTATGATTATCTTTTCCTCTATCCTACACCCTCTTTCCTTCACCTTATTTTAACTCTACCTTTCTTCTTTGATATTCTCCCTATATGATAAGAGCATAGTCTATTCTTTTGTTTTTGATTTTTTTCTTTCCTTTATTTTTTAATATTTAATATATTTCTTTATTTTATTTTTATTATTATTAAATTATTATTTTTATTGTTTTTTAATTCCTTTCCATTTTTTCCATCTTAAATGGTAATTTCTAACTCTATTCTATTTTAACAAAAATTATAGAAAATCCATAATTTACTAATTTAATTATTCATCTTTTATTGCCATAGAATTTTAATGATAATTTCATCAACTAATAATCTGAATTTTAAATCTAATTATGATAATAATATTTCTACTAGAATTAATGATTAAACATATTAATCATGCAAAAAAAAATTATTAAGTTATTTAAACTATACTGAAAAACTATAAAAATAAACTATCCAATGCAAGCAATAATAAAGACACTATATTAACCATTTTATTATGAATTCTAACATGTGCTAACTATATTACCGATTTCATTATGCATTATAACATGTGCTAACTACTATGGTGTGTGCGTGATTCTAAGAATTTTTTCTATCATCTTATGACATCTCCATCTATGTCATGCTCTCCGATGATTCTCTCTATTCATCATGCTCTGGGGGTTGAGTTCCCCTACATCAACCTCACAACAAATAGGTAGTTAGATAATATCAATATGATTTACATACATCATTAAATATAACTAAAATAACATATCAACATGTTCTTAATGTAAACACATGCACTAAGACATCTAACTCACAATAATACAAACAAGTACCCTAATCGATACCCTACTGTTTCATAACAACATATATCTCAAAGCTTAGTAAAAATTATAACCAAATCAAATGTGTCAACTATAATTATCCATGGATAATCAAATAGTTTGGTTATCAAGGACTCAGGATGTAATATTCTTCTCCCTAAAACTAGTCATCATCCCAGATGACTCTTATTCAAATGTAAGTTATGAATTAAAAATATTATTCAACTAAAAATAACATAGTATAATAGTATCTAATCAAACAAATAAATATAAAAATCTCATGTAGAACTCATCATAATCCTCCTAATTATCACCATCCTCAAAGTATTGGTCCTACTAGACCTTTCACTATGACATCTTTCTGTTATGCAAAAAAAATTGTGTGTATTAATTACCTTGATTGATTCTATTATGACCACTCTAAGACCTATAACTTGTAAATCATTCCAATCCAACACATGTGTGGGATTAGATATATAATTTTTAAGGCAAGAAATATGGAAGACATTATGTAATAGAGCTAGGCATGATGGCAATACAAGCCTATATGCTATAAGATTGAGCACTTCTAACATCTCAAAAGGTCCCACATATTTTGATGACAATTTTGGTGACTTTTAAAATTTAATCAAGATATTTTATGTCTTAACACAATTTTTTTTTTATCACCTACTAAAAAGTGCCTTTCTATCCTCTTTAGATCAACATAATTATTCTACATATCATTAGTCTCAACCAATCTTTGTCTGATTAATCTTGTTGGGTGAATATTTTGTCATCAATTAACTGAATGACAAAATGGGTATATCAACCATAGCACAGGGAGATTTATGCCATGAAAAGTGTGAGTTTACCAGATCTGGATGAGGTAAATCTCACCTCTTATCAAGGGGAGGTTCCCTGTGAATATTTATATGCTATATGTATATATAATTAAGCAAAAAATAATACTTGAGGTAGTATAACATCATCCACCTCTTTTTTTTAGAGGTGATGTCCAAAGAACAAGAGAAATAAGTCCTAGTCATTGGCTAATAACATTCCTCTTTTTTTAGGAATGGTATCCAACGTAGAGCAAAAAATCCCCTGAAGTAGGTAACAAAGTTAACAAAGAAACCTATGTAAGCACAAAGTCTTTCGTTTGTCTCCTTCGTTGATCTAGAATGAGCATAACTGTAGAGTGAAATGAAGCACAAAGTCTTTGCCTAAAACTATAAGGGATAAAAGGATCACCAAGATAAAAGTAGCTCAAATTCTTTCTTCTATCTTTTAGAAACGTCCTCAGATAATATCAACACACACACACTTTGTTTAGAAACGTCCTCAGAGATTATCTAGAAAGAGGACATAAGAACCACTTCTTAAATAACACAAATTACTTCAACACTAAGTCTGAAATAAACCTGTTTCTCATTCATTTGATGAAATATGATTTACAAGTTGAGCACAAAGTCTCAAGAAGTGTCTCAATTTCAATAGAGTTTTTGCTCTCAATTATCAGAGATCCATTTACAAAAGAGGTCCCCTCTATATATAGGGAGAAACTTTCAAAAACTAGAAAATATTAAAATACAAAAATATCTTAGTCAAAGATGACTCATCTTTGACTTTTGAGATATTTTTCTAGATTTTTTTACATGTAATTACATATTACAAAATTACATGCACTTTTACATGACAAAAGTGCACGAGAAGAGAAGAAGAAGAGAGAAGGGGAAAAAAGGTTCAGTTCTTCCCACCAGACTTTTTTAGATGAGCATCATACATAGCGATAGATACCTGATTTGGTTCTTTCTATGAACTCGGCCATATCCACGTGCCCACTCTATATATCCTTAATGTGATCAACATTTAGAAAGAACTAAGGAAATTGGAAAAACACCTTGATGCTTATACTTCATTGTCTTTGACTTCTTCAGAGAAACTTTAGTGATTTGGAAAAACTTCTGTTGAAAGGATGTCGATGAAGAGGGATCCTTTAGAGAAATTGCAGCATGAATCATGATTGTGCAATTAAGGGAAAAAAGTAACAAGCTGGGAAAACTGCACATTTGATGGTCACGATCAGGGAAATGTGCTTGAAAGGGATGAGACGTAAGCAGGTTGGAAAGCAAAAGAAAAGGGGAGTGGACGCGAAAAATAGGAAAATGAAAATTTTCCAAAGATAACAAAAATGAGGGGAAGGTATGTAGTGGTGGCATAATTTACCACCCTTGCATATTTGCTAAAAAATATGCAATGGCGGCAAAATTTGCCACCCTTGCATATTTGCTGAAAAATATGTAGTGGTGAAAAAATTTGCCACCCTTGCATATTTGTTGAAAAATATGCAATGGTGAAAAAATTTGCTGCCCTTGCATGTTTGTTGAAAAATATGCAGTGGCAGAAAATTTTACCGCCCTTTCATATTTGTTGAAAAATATCACTAACTCTTTGAAATTTATCAAAAATTTGGGCACTCTGATAACATTAAAAACATAATGAATTTTAAGTTTGCTGGGAAATCATAACTAATAAAGGTCGCAAACTTTTCAAAGATGTCAGTTGACAAAACTTGAGATCAAGAGAAACTCGTCTCGAAAGATGAACCTAGAGAGAAAACATGAAACAGACAAGTTTCATAGGGGTTGTTCCAAGAATGAGCATAGCTGATTTTGGGAACAACAGCTGGCTCCTGTTGGGAAACTTCTATTGATCAAACTGATCAATGGGAGAAGAAACCAGTCTCTAAGTGCCTTGAAGCATGCCATTGGGCCACAGAGTCATGCTACCCAAAAAGAAAGGCGACAAAAAATGAAAACAAAAAGCACAAAAAAGAACAAATTTTTTACAAATATACAAATGTACAGGTAAATTTATTTGGCACTTCAAGAATTGAAGTACTTCATATGCTATCCTCTAAGAGGTAGTGACAATGGTGCTCTATCTTGATAAACCAGCAAGAGGCCATTTTCTCATCAAAATTGATGATGTGTGAATGGAACTCTCCACTAGGAAACCAATCTCCTATGCCTTCCCTTTGGTTTTATCCTCTTGCCCCACAACAAGACTTGTCTTTTGATCTAAAAACCATGAATCTTTATTTTCTTGGCAAAGAGTTCTTTTTCTTGATCATGACATGTAGTAGCATGGTCAACTACCATAATCAGTTGCTCTTCTAGTTCCATCCAGCACCTGATTTGATCATCCCCATTTGACACCCACCACTGATTGGCACTATCAGGCCCACTTGTCATTGTTTCATCTAAACTAATTTTTTGGTTGGCATTCTCAAGGGCTTTAACAGGCTCTTCATGAACCTCTTCTATGGTCAAAAAATAATTACCCCTACCTGAGGACTCAAACTAAATTTGAGCTACAGGGGTCGACGTTTGGGTGACCACATACTTTGCCTCTCTCTAAGGAAGCAACCTCTGCATCCCACCTTTCACAGGGATTCTCGCCTAGGACATGCTCAATTCCCCTCTGACATCCTTGCAAAAGTTCTATCCAAGCAGAATGCCATATGATCCTCTTGTCAGGGAATGCTGCAAATGCAAATTGGGCATCTTTGATTTGCCCCAATAGTGGTACTTGTTTGTTCTCCATGGAGAAACATTTCCCAAAATTTTTAGTCAATGTGAGACCAAGAGATTTTGCCACTTTAGCAGGCATGACGTTGTTAGATGCACCAGAATCAATAATGTAGTTGCTCAACTTGCGACCATTTATTAACAGGGAAACATAGAAAAGATCTACTTTCCCAGAAGCAGTAGGGGGAGAAATGACAAGGTTATTCTGGGTGAATACATTCTTTGAGGGATCATGATTTACCTTCAAAATTTCTTGTCTTGCAGGGATGGCTGTACCTTTCACACATTCCACCAACCTGTTTAATTGTTCAGGATGGGCTTGTAGAAATTCAAATTTAGACATTTGAATTTTAGTCTTTTTGACATGCTCAATTATGTCAAATTTCTGAATTGGACTAGGCACAAAGGATGGGAGTTCACTCTTTTGGTTTTTAGGAGGGGGAGGGCTAGTTTTCAAAGTTGAAGTAGAGGGTGCAGAGATGCTTGGGGTACATACCTTTTCAACAGTCACCGGGTCCTTTGGTTGGAAGGGCAGAGTGGTTCCTCGCTTGGCAATTGAAACTACTAGCTGAGGTTGCTCCTTTGTCTTCTCTTTATCAGCTTGTCAGGCTGACTATTTTTGGGACTGGGTGAATACAACATATGATCTCTCAGCTACATTCCCCTCACTTTTGGGTTCATCCTGATAATTCAGATAACCAATGACGGAGTCCCCAGCTAAATCTTCTTTCTGCTCTTCGAAGAGATTAGCATCATCATGTTGGTCCAACTTCAGTTGGAAAGGGGAAGCGTGTTCTGTTTCCAGATATCCAACCGCTGAGTTGGTTGGAGGTGCTTCAAGGGTGAGGTTCCTCTGTGGGGAGGAAGACGATTTGGGTGCCATTGATTACTAGTAGCATTGCTTTGGTATGCTTGATTCTGAAATGTCCTCCTTGGCATATTTTGATTAGGAGAAGCAGACATAACTTGGGCCATTTGTCTCTTCAAATCTATCAGTTCATTTGTCAAAATTTTCACCATAGGATCTGTAGTACCTATAGAAGAGCTTTCAGCAAATGAAGAGAATCTATTTTTAATTGGGTCTTTTTTGATCTTACCTGCTAGGATAAGATCATCCTCAATCTCAATGGCCAAATTTTGAGCCAATGCGAGATCCATAGGGACAGCTCACCTCAACAAGAAAGTTACTTTAGGAAGCTGTGAGTTGATAAAAAAGCACTTAAGATTCTCTGGCATGGGCTAAACGACGGTTGGAGTCTGATTCCTTAACTTGTTGAATTTGGCTATGAAATCCCTCATGGGTTCATGGGATTCTTTTTTCTTCTGTGTTAGCTGTGCTAACAAGGCATATGCATCTTCCACAAGTTTAAATCTAGCTTTGAATTTGGCTTTGAGCGTGTCTCAGTCAGTCACTGACCCAGCCTATAGGTGGTAGAACCAATTCGTGGTAGCGCCTTGGAGGATTTCCACAAAAAGTCTCACTGCTTCATCCTCAAATTCCACACTGATTACATCACATGCTATAGAAAAGATGACAATGTGCTCATCAAGATGAACCTTCCTGTCCCCAAAAAACTCGGGAAATTTTTTCCTAGAACTATGAGGTAGTTCATGCAAGGGTGGGGTCAAATAAAGAGGACCAAAGGAATTGCCCCACGAGCCTTGAGCCATTATGGTAGGATGATGAAATGGTGGGACAATAAATCTGGGTGGAGTGTTAATAGGCAAGGCACTATTAATAGCAAGAAAAGAAGCTCTACCTTGTGTTGGTGACCCGATAAGGTTAGAAGGAAGACTTCTAGATCGTTGGAGGAAAGGCGGTGGAGGGAACAGATCAAAGTTGCTCTGCTGTGCCATCTCAAACACAGGGTCAAAAACACCTTTAGATCTCTGGACTCTTGTGTAGCATGGAGTTGCTAGATTTTAAATGAAAAAGGGACTGAAACTGCTTCAAGTTGAAGCTTGAGACTTCAAAATGCACATTCGTAGTCCCCAACGGAGTCACCAAAAAGATGTTGGGTGAATATTTTGTCAACTAACTGAATGACAAAATGGGTATATCAACCACAGCATAGGGAGATTTATGCCATGAAAAGTGTGGGTTTACCAAATCTGGATGAGATAAATCTCACCTCTTATCAAGGGGAGGTTCCCTATGAATATTTATACACTATATGTATATATAATTAAGCAAAAAATAATACTTGGGGTAGTATAACAACATCCACCTCTTTTTTTGAGAGGTGATGTCTAAAGAACAAGAGAAAGAAGTCCTGGTCGTTGGCTAATAACATTCCTCTTTTTTTAGGAATGGAATCCAGCGTAGAGCAAAAAATCCCCTGAAGTAGGTAACAAAGTTAACAAAGAAACCTACGTAAGCACAAAGTCTTCCATTTGTCTCCTTCATCGATCTAGAATGAGCATAACTGTAGAGTGAAATGAAGCACAAAGTCTTCACCTAAAAATACAAAGGATAAAAGGATCACCAAGATAAAAGTAGCTCAAAGTCTTTCTTCTATCTTTTAGAAACGTCCTCAGATAATATCAACACACACACTTTGTTTATTAAATCAAACAGATAAAAGATTATCAGGAAAGAGGACATAAGAACCACTTCTTAAATAACACAAATTACTTCAACACTAAGTCTGAAATAAACATGTTTCTCATTCATTTGATGAAATATGATTTACAAGTTGAGCACAAAGTCTCAAGAAGTGTCTCAATTTCAATAGAGTTTTTGCTCTCAATTATTAGAGATCCATTTACAAAAGAGGTCCCCTCTATATAGAGGGAGAAACTTTCAAAAACTAGAAAATATTAAAATACAAAAATATCTTAGTCAAAGATGACTCATCTTTGACTTTTGAGATATTTTTTTGGATTTTTTTACATGTAATTACATATTACAAAATTACATGCACTTTTACATGACAAAAGTGCATGAGAAGAGAAGAAGAAGAGAGAAGGGGAAAAAAAGTTTAGCTCTTGCCGCTGGACTTCTTTAGATGAGCATCGTACATAGCGATAGATGCCTGATTTGGTTCTTTCTATAAACTCAGCCATATCCACGTGCCCAATCTCTATATCCTTAATGTGATCAACATTTAGAAACAACTGAGGAAATTGGAAAAACACCTTGATGCTTATACTTCATTGTCTTCAACTTCTTCAGAGAAACTTTAGTGATCTGGAAGAACTTTTGTTGAAAGGACGTCGATGAAGAGGGATCCTTTAGAGAAACTGCAGCATGAATCATGATTGTGCAATTAGGGGAAAAAAGTAGCAAGCTGGGAAAACTGCACATTTGATGGTCACGATCAGGGAAATGTGCTTGAAAGGGAATATATGTGAGTAGGTTGGAAAGTGGAAGAAAAGGGGAGTGGGCGAGAAAAATAGGAAAATGAAAATTTTAGATAGCAAAAATGAGGGGAAGGTATGCAGTGGCAGCAAAATTTGCTGCCTTTGCATATTTGCTAAAAAATATGCAGTGGCGGCAAAATTTGTCGCCCTTGCATATTTGCTGCAAAATATGCAGTGGCGACAAATTTTTCTGCCCTTGCATATTTGCTAAAAAATATCACTAACTCTTTGAAATTTATCAAAATTTTGGGCACTCTGATAACATTAAAAACACAATGAATTTCATGTTTGCTAGGAAATCATAACTAAGAAAGGTTGTAAACTTTTCAAAGATGTCAGTTGATAAAACTCGAGATCAAGAGAAACTCACCTCGAAAGATGAACCTAGAGAGAAAACATGAAACAAACAAGTTTCGTAAGGGTTATTCCAAGAATGAGCGTAGCTGATTTTGGGAACAACAAATCTAACTTGCTCTTTCATTTCTGAAATCATCTCAGGTCTAAAGTCTACCCTATCCTCTAACTTGTCCCAACTAATTGGTGTTTTACACCTTCTATATAGTGATTCAAGTGGTTCCATCTTCAAAGTTAATTGGTATGAGTTATTGTATGGAAACTCAATCAATGGAAGATAATATTCCCACTTGTATTGCTAATCCATGCAGTAAAGATGAAGATCCCCTAACACTTGATTAACTCTCTCAATCTATCTATCAGTCTCTAAGTGATATGTTGTACTAAAATTTAACTTCGTACTCAAAGTTGAATTCAAAGTTATCCAAAATATTGAAGTCATCTTTGGATCATGATTTGAGATAATCTTATCTAGAAATCCATGCAACCTATATACTTATTTTATGAACCTATTTACAAGGGTTGGTGTATCATCTATCAAATTGCCTGATATAAAATGAGCTACCTTGGTTAGTTTGCCAACAAATACGAAGATCATATCATGCGTATTACATAACATTAATAAACCTTGGATAAAATCCATACTGATCACATGCCACTTCTATTACATTATATCATGTGGATATAACAATCCAGTTAGATGCACATGTTCACTTTCACTCACTGACATTTTAGATAATTGGACGCATAATATTATACATTTTTCCTGATTCCCTTCCAAAAATATAGTTGTCTAAGATTTACCATGAGCTTGGTTACTCTTGTATGCCATAAATATAGGGCATTGTGTAATTAATTTAGCACTATGATCTATATATTCTCTAGATCTGACACATATGTCCTTTCATCATAATGCAAAAGACCATCACTCTCTAATATGAATCTTTTGCACCAAGGATTTTGAGCATTCTCAGACAAAGATTTTTTGACTTAAACATATAAATTTTCTCCTGGGGAGAACTCAATTGCCTAATCCCTAAAAGTACTCTTGATAGTAACTATGGTTGTTATATACCTTCTACAACTTAGGGCATTGGTTACTCTATTTTACTTGACTTTGATATAGTTGATGTTGAAACATAATCATAAAAGAAATCAAGTCAACATCTATGACAAAAATTTAAATTAGGTTGGGTGAAAATGTAATTGAGTCCTAAGTTATCTAGCTTGAACTCAAAAGATTTTCCCAACAAGTAATGCCACCACACTTGCAAAGCATGAAAAATCACTACAAGTTCTAGGTTATGAGGGGCATAGTTTACCTCATATGGATTTAGCTTCCATGACTCATAAGACCACTTCACCATCCTGCATAAGGACTCCTCCTAGCCCATCTCTTGATGCATCCACAATCACTAAAAATTGACCACTAAAATCAAGAGCTCTTAACACTGGTGCAAAATTAACCCTTATTTTCAACTCTTGGAAAGCTACTTCATACATTTCTAACTAAATAAAATTATGGTTCTTGTATTACAAAGAAGTATTTAGATTAGATATCTTAGAAAAATTTGGAATGGACTTCCTATAGTATCTTGCTAATCCCATAAAAATTTAAACCTCATGCACATTCTTCAGCACTGTCCATTCCATAATGGCTCTAATATTTCATAGATATATCCATATGTAAAGGTAATATGTCCCAAATATTAGATTTTTTCCTAGAAAAATGCACACTTAGACAAATTTTCATATAACTTTTGTTTCTATAACCATTATTAAACCAATTCCAAATGTTGAATGTGCTCCTATTCATTCCTTGAGTAGATAAGAATGTCATCCAAAAAAACCAATACAAAGTGGTCAAGATAATCTCTAAACACAATGTTCATAATATTTGTGAATGCTACCAAAACATTTGTCAATATAAATGGTAGCACTATGAACTCATAGTGCCTATACTAAGTTCTATACGTTATCTTCAAAATTTACTCATCTCTTATCCTTAATTAATGGTATCCCAATCTAAGATAAATATTTGATAAGATTATTTCTCTCCACATTTGATCAAAAAGATTATCTATATGAGGTAGTGGATACTTGTTTTTGATAGTTGCCTTGTTCAACATTGTATAATCAATACAAAGTTGAAGGGCACCATCCTTCTTCTTGACAAAGACAACTAGTGCACCCCTTGGTGACAAACTTGGAATGATCAACTCTTTTTCCAATAATTCATGAAGTTGAGCCTTCAATTCAACTAACTCAGTGGTTATCATCCTGTATGGTGACTTAGAATGTGGTTCTAAACCATGATATCGATAGAAAAATTAAACTCATGTTTAAAAGGAAAACCTAATAATTATTTTAAAAACACATCATGAAAATATTTGAGAAATGGGTAATCTTTGAGAGATGGTTCCTTAGGTTCCTCCATTTCATTTAACTTGATGATAAATGTTTGACACCATTTTACTTGATCCTTCTTAAACTACATTAAATAAATTTTTCTAAGCTTCAAATCTCTCTTCTCAACTTGAATTTGGGTTTGATTTTTAAAATCATCAAGACATTCAACCTTATTTATGTAAAAATCAACCTTGGTTTTATGTTTTGCAAGCCAGTTGACTCCTAAGATCACATCGTATGACCCTAGTGGTGTTATATATAGATCCATAACTATTGTGAATTTGGGTAACCTAATCTCTAATTAAACTAAATGCTTGTCACCCATAAATTTTGAGTCATTCTTGTACTATATTGACCATTCATTTTCTATGCCATTACTCTAGCTCTTCTAGTTAACTTAATAAGAATCCTAGGAGCTATAAAATAATCTGTGGCTCTTATATCTATCAAAATAGAAATTGGATGGTTAAAAAAAGTACTTGATAGCTCTATACTTGATAAATCTATAGGTTATGCCTAAAATTTGCCTTCCTAATTATCGACTGATACATGAATTTATTGCTAAAAAGTACCCTACTAAGGATTAGGACCCTTACCTTTTGACTTATCTTGAGAAAAATCATGAGCATAATGGTCATCTTTGTAAATTAAATAACCTCTAGGTGTTCATTTTCTATCATTCTTTTGGTTTGCCTTGAAACCTCCTTTTGATCCATCACCCTATTTCTTGTTTCTTAAATCATTGTTGAACTTGGCATTTTGACTTTTAAACTGTTTCTTGGAGTTTCCACTCCTTTGTTTCCAATTCTTCTTCTTGAAGGTTGTCTTAGAATTTCCAAGCCTTTTCTTGAACTTATCCTTAGCCTATGAAATAAAATTCAACTTCTCCTATTTGACCACCTTTTCAAAGATCTGGTCCATGGTAGAAGGTCCATGAACATCCACCTCTCCATTGATCGAGGAACTCAAACCAATGATAAAATTATTAATACTAAATTCATCATCTCTTTGGCACTAAGGTACATACTTTAAAAATTTGGTGAACTACTCCTAGTACTTGTTCATTTACAAATCACCCTCCTTCATATTTTGAAAATTTATGAGCTTTTGATCAAAATAAAGCTATAAAATCCATCATGACTTGAATAATACCACAAACTGATCCCAAGTATTGGTGGTCAAGTTAAGACTCATTTCTAATTTCTTGTTGGCCCATCATGTAGCTAACTCACTAGCCAATTGGTATTCTACCCAAACTACCTTGATGACCTTGAATTAGTTTAAATTTTTTTAATATTTCTCTATTTTAGTTAGCCATGCCTCAAATCTCTCAACCAAAACAATCTCATCAAACTTAGCTGGGTTCACCTTCCTTAAGTCTCTAGCCAACTCCATCGTTACATGAGCTCTAACATCTTGAGGTTTTTCCTACTCAGTGGAATGCTCTTAAAGTAAATCCTACTATTATTCCTCTTCATGACCATGAAACACCTACTCTAGAGCTATAATACAATCCTTAATCTCATTCATAATGTTAAGAATCTGGTCTATCTTTGTTGACTACTCAGTGGTAAATCAATTAGGATCAAACAAAGGGTTGTTGTCATTAGCATTCAAAAGACCCTCTCTAAAAACTCTATATTTCACCATACTTATTTATATCAACATAAAGA
The DNA here is from genome assembly GCA_037957365.1 of Torreya grandis. Lineage (NCBI taxonomy): Eukaryota > Viridiplantae > Streptophyta > Pinopsida > Cupressales > Taxaceae > Torreya > Torreya grandis. The sequence continues at coordinate 1,747,823 of JARHVA010000555.1, forward strand.
TATAAAAATATTAGTGGACTCATTAGTAACTAGAATTTGATTCATAGCTTTGATACCGCATGTAACATCCCTATTGAGATCTACCTAGAAATATGTGATTTAAAAAAAAACATATATACCATAAATAGATCACAATATAAGAATATAATCATAGATAATATGAAATAATATAAGTGATAATAGTAAATAGATCATATTACATCACATATCACTAATCGCTAATATCATGCGAACACAACATAATATGAATATAAAAAGTATTTACATTAACTCAGATATCATTGATATAAGTCTACAACCATTATTTTCGATGAATAATAAATAATTAATTACATATATTCATGAAATTTTTTTAATAATATTTTCAATACAATATAAAGTATATCTAAGATGAATGGCTCCCCCAAAGCATAGTTTTTTAACTATAGTATATGTGGCAATCTCAAGTGTCATCTAAAAAATTAGTATTGTTTTGGGAAGAGAGAGTATCATCCAAGCCCTTTTACACATAAATCATGGACCAATGATCTTCCACACTAATCCCATCATAAAATGTCCCTCCCTTCATGGATGAGTAGATAGTGATGGTGCATAAATCTAGATAGATAAGCAAGTACTCGTGTACTATATGATTTCTAAAACTAAATATGCAGTCTATCATATAAAACTCATTATATTTTAAGATATCACACAAACATGTAAATCATAATCATGAAATGATAATATCTCACTAAACATACTTTGGCCAAAAGTTTAAGAATATTAAATAATAATGATCTATATATCAATTAAAATTCATACACACTACTTGATCAGATTACTTTCATCTAGCATTGTGATGTTAGTAAGCCAATGAAGTCTATCTTTCCTTACTTAGTATCATCAATGCAAGATTGGTCAAACATAATCTAATCAAAATATTCATATAATTTACATCCTACTAGCAACCATATCACATAACATGCCAATTAATTTTATTCCATAAAGTGTATGAATGAATCTTACATTATTATCTATCCTATACTAGAAATAATGACTATAATTTATACCACTTGAATAAAATATATAATTAATTACATATTTTAACTATCACAATTTATTTCCAAACATGCTACACCCTATGAAAACCCATATTACCATAGTCTAGTGTTTTTAAGCATAACTATTAAATATCACAAACAGTCAAATAAAGCAATCATAAATCCATGGAAACAATAGTCTTTATAAAAATAGCTAGATTTAATGAAAGAAGTTTTAACATACATGAGAAATAGAGAAATATAATATATTATTTATTATACATTTAGGGGTTTGAATGCACATATTAGTTAAGATTTATTATACATAATTCCTTAATATGGTTTATATCCACTTTTAGAGATATAACCATAAGAATACACCCCTATGCACAAGTGTACACTATTAAGCACATTAACACCTATATTTTGAATTAAGCATACCATAACTTATTTTAATGTTACATTTACACCACATGTTTTAATTCACAAGCTATATATAATAAGCAACTCATACATATCATAATGAAGGCTTTGTTGAGTCCTCTATCCTTCCCATGCCTCATTAAACACTTGAAGGATTCTCGATAAATTAATCACACATAACACCTACAATTATCAATACTCTCAAATGAGATTTTGTGAGGTTACTCAATTTTTATGATATCAAATAGATTGACTATAATTTATAATCTAAACAATCATCCTTAATCCCTTTGGAGGTTTATAAATATTTTTTTCTTTGACAAGATCATTCAGTCTTACTATTAGATCAAAATGATCTTGACTCTTGTTACAAAACTCTATAAAAATTTATAAGTGCTTATGTTAAAGGTTCATTTTCATAGGCCTAAATATATGAGAACTCTCAACTTATTATTATTATGTACAAAATTAGCTAATGTTTGGGTTCACATAATAATGCATGTAAAAATTGACCTATTTAACTAAAATAATCATGTTTTTCATTCTTTTAATTTTTTTCCCCTAATTATTGTTATATACTAATTATCTTACTTGTATAGTCTTTTAATATAATTAATCCCCTCTGTACAAGCTCATGGGAACTAAGCACTAAGTTTCCAATATTCTTTTTTTTGTAAAGCCACCAAATTGTTTCTAAATCATTCCAATAAAATAAATGTCCAAATAGAAAGAGATACACTTTTAACTATGGCAATGAATCAACCAAAAGTTTGTAACAAACTAGTATGTAAACTATTTATTTTCATCTCATTATTCCACTAGTATGTAGACCCTATATCTGCTCAACTTAGTAAATTGACTAGGAACAAAAAAGTAAAACAACATGTTATCTAATACAAAGGCTAGGAATTAAATAAATAGTGATGCCACTCAACTAGCAATGGTAATTGGTTATAATATAGACAATTATTCATGGTAGAATGAATATATAGTGATGTGATTTGTTATATTATATAGACTATGAATTAACTTTAGTGACACATTCATATAGTATAGGTTGTGATTTAAGATGTATAAAAACTCAAAATTTATTGCATAAGCTAGAAATATGAATCCATTTATGTATTATAAATGTTGAGGATTAAAATATATAGAGACACATGAATTAAATTCCATTGTAGTGATTTTATAACTAATATTGCAGATCAATATAAATATTACTTATGAATATTTATCTAGGTAGTATTTGGTGTCTTAACCAATTGAATGATTTGATAAGAACAAATTAGTTAATCATACTAATACAAGGCATTCTCAGTAGACTCTTTTCCCAAGCAATGATTCATAACATATCTAGATGGATCTATATATCAAAAGGAGGTGTTTAGATAGATCCTTATAAACATACAAGATTGTGTTTATAGCTTATAAAATACATATACATAGAATTAAGATGTAAAATATAGTTCGTTGATAAAAAAAAGTATCAAACAAAATAGGAGTCTGAATTGCAAGTCTCTACACTCTATTTTCAATGCCCAAGTGCTTTATTATCCTATCTACCATGGTCAAAAAGTTATAGTTCCAGCTGTTGAATATATATAATGACTAATTTGAAGAAGATATATAAATATATATTAAACCTATATTAATATCCATATTATTATCTTCTTAAAGCGATGCCACTCATAACCAAGTCACTAATTTACCTCTCTGAAACAATATATGGCAATGGAATGTTTAAATCTAACACATATAACATAGTCTATGCCTAGTTTTATATAAACATAGAGTGAATTACTTATATTTTAATCCCTCCCTATATACCATACTATTCAATATGAATGTAAAGAGTTGTAATGTATTGCCTACCTGGAAAGATGCTTTACTAGTTTCCTCCTTTACACTTCTCTTTTCCTCTCTATTTTGCCCTCTTTCCTTTACCTTCTCTAAACTTTGTGTTTCTTCTATGATATTCTCCCTATATGATAAGGGCATAGTCTATTCTTTTTTTTTCTTTTCTTTATTTTTTAATATTTAATACATTTCCTTCTTTTTATTTTTATTAGTTTTAGATTAATTAATTTATTTTCATTTATTTATTATTTTTTTATTCTTTTCCATTTTTTCCATCTTAAATGGTAATTTACAAATTTTATCTATTTTAACTTAAATTATAGAAAATTCATAATTTATTAATTTAATTAATCGTCCTTTATTTACATAAAATTTTAATGATAATTTTATCAACTAATAATCTAGATTTTAAATATAATTACACTAATAATGTTTCTACTAGCATTAATGATCAAATGTACCAATAATGTAAAATAGATTTATTAATCTATTTAAACTATAATGGTAAACCATAGAGATCAACTACCTAATGCAAGTAGTAATAAACACAATGTATTACTTATTTTGTTATGCATTCTAACATGTGCTAACTACTATAGTGTGTATAGAGTTATAGCTTGTTTCTCTGCCATTCTCTGACATCTCCATCTATGCCATCCTCTCTGATGATGCTCTCCCTTTATTACATTTTGAAGGATGAATTATCCTACATCAATTTCATAACTATCAAGTAGTTAGATCATATCAATATGATACACATACATCATAAAATATAATTGGAATAACACATCAACATGTTTGTAATGTAAACACATATAATACAACTAACTCAAAACAATGTAAACATGTACCCTAAGTAATATCTTACTATCTCATAATATCATATATGTCAAAGCTTAGTAAAAAATATAACTAAATCAAATGTGTCAACTATCGATATCTACAGATAATCAAATAGTTTGCTTAGTGAGGAGTTGAGATGTAACAACTAAATCACTATTTTGGACTGTTCATATCAAGATAATGAAATAAAAGAGCTAAGAGGCAAAAAATACACAATGATTCAAGGGTTATAAGATTGATCGAGTTGATGACATGTAAAAAGTGAAAGAATAACATGATGAAGTAATCAAGAAGCTATGTATAATAACTTTTTTCTTTTCGATTACTTGGATTTTTTTTTTAAAATTTCTTAGAATATTTGAAATTGAAATGTGCTAATTAATCATCCCCTCAAGAGGGTAGTCACTATAAGTATCTATATTTAATTTTATAAGAGTCATATTTTATGGCTGAAAAGTATTATATGGATGAGTCATAATAAAAAAGGGAATCATGTGCTATACTATAACTATATATATCACTAATCATGTAATAACATGTGAGAGGAGTATATCAAGAGGACCTAAGAAGGTTTGAAATATGATGAATAATGGTAGAAGGTTGTTCTAAATGTTGTGTTCATCAATTCATTTTATTATAATTTAAAATTAATTGGTTTTATTAACTCTAATTAATAAAAAATATATTGAAGATAATAAATTTTGTAAAGGATTTTTAACTAGCAAAATAAAAGTAAAGTATTGAAATAGATAAAGCTTGAATGAATATAATAATATAAATTTTAAAATCATAAATAGAAAAAGAAGACTTAGCTAATTAATTCCTATTAGGTTGACTATGTTTGAATAAAATATGGTTAGAAATGATCAACTTAGCCTTGATTATGCACATGCAACTGAAACACCAATTGTCACTATTTTGGGTGAGAATCGACTAGAAATAGTCAGGATCAACTGTCGCTCTTGACCCCTATGGGTAGATCTTGAGATACACATGAAAATATAATAATGATAGTATAATCACTTTCACATTATTGATATACAAATGTATATGGAATTTATACCTTTGACTATATGCGGGCAATGTACAAATGACCTCTTCAAGTTTGAAACCCCATTAGAGCTGATGATAGTTGAAAACCTGTAAAAAGAAAGGGGGAAGTGTAATGGGATGAGTTGACTATAATCACCCCCATGATGATTTAATGCTACCTAAATATACAAATTACTCCAAAGAGATAATAAATCCTCATGTAGTTTTCCCACCTTAAGTGCTTAGTGTGATAGTGCTTCTTTGCTACATACATGCATCTAGAAATGACTTGAATATTTTATAATTATTTTATTGACTAAAATAAAATAGACTCTTGAATTGGATAAGGTTGAATCAAATGAGTAGAATCAAAATTGGAAAGAAATGGAATCTTTGCTAAGTGTAAAATAATATATGTGAGTCCAAATAATGAAATTACCAAGTTGGTAGAATAAGTTATGAAAATGTTTATTTATAGCCATCCAAATGGGTGAAACCTTGTGATACATATCCTTAAAATATGAACTAACCTTTAAAGAAGGGTATAAATTTTAAAAAGAACCACTATTAGGAAATGGAAAAGATCGACCCATCAAGGTTGATATCATATGGTGATCCTGATCTAAGGTAGTCAATTCTATCATGGGAAGGGTTTGAAATGTCTATATAAATGCTTATATGGGTTTTTATAAATTGTGAATATTTCTATAGGTGTAAAACAACAACTTATGAGGGATGGGCCCATAAAATTACTTAGAATAGTGTGATGTGGTGAAATAGGTCCAATTTAAGGGCTCAAGTCAAGTAACATAAATGAGAGCCAAAATTGACTTTATAAAGTATTTATGACCAAAGTTTGATTATCTATAATGATCTCAAGTGTGGTTAGGTAAAATTTAGTGTAGCTTATATGATTTTTGTTATGGTTTATGTAATATCATTTGTCATTGATATACTTTATTCCAATATTGGTTCGGATTAATAGATTGATGTACAAGAGGCTTGATTTCTAAATTGGTTGGTTTGATTTATTTTGGAATGAGGTTTAAAGTTCTCTATACATCCAATAACCATATAATTCTAAATATCATGTTGCATTATACATTATTATATGAACATAATAGTATTAGTGAATGGAAACAATAAGGAATGCACTTGACAAAATGCCTCTAACAAGAGTGCTCTAAATTTTAAAAAAATAACCCGTCATTCAAAGAACTAGAAATTTTACTTATTAATTAAAAGTGCATATGTAAATTATTGCACTATATAAAATTATGTTTATTTGAGGTGTGTTTCCACTAACTATTTCAAATATGTTTATTTAATCATATTTAATGAAATATGATTTGTATAATTATAAGGTTATTGAGTGTACTTTTATTTTATAGATTTTTACATGTTGACGAAACATGGTTTCTAAATTTTTTTGGGATGGCTAACTAATGAAAAGTGAAAAAAATGGTGTGGAATTAAAATTAATTTCCAATTCTATTGTGATATTTTTTTAACCTTTAAATATGTAATGAAAAGATTCCTTTGTTTACATGTAAAGGCCAAGGAGCAAAAATTAATATATAAATAATTTTTTGTTACTAGAAGATAAAATTAAATACTGAAGTAGAGAAAAAAATAATGATAAAAAATGTTAACAATGCTAATTTAAACATAACATATTTACAAAATAATTTCACTAACTAATTATTCTATTATGAATTTGTCTCCCTTTTTTTGTGGATTATCCTTGCAAAATGGAAATTAAAGTTTAATTTTTTGATAGAAATATTTATATACAATTTAGCCCTATATTTATTCATTTATTCATGTACCCTAATTTTAATGGTTTCTTTGTCCATGTATCGATCCTTGTACTCCAATGTCAATTGGTCATTATGTATTTAATTTTTTTTGCATGTTTATTTTGTTGTTTGATTATTATTTTTAATAACAAAATTTAGGTATACAATATTTTCAATACAAGTGATAAAGGAAATATGTTTAGTTGTATGACCTTGTCTAAATGTTGAAACCCTTGAAACTATATATTTAAGACTATAAACTTATAGATGGGCTCAAGCGATACATAAAGGTGAGTTATGAAATAAATAAATAAATGAGAGAGGTACCTTTTTCAATTGATACTAAGTTTTTTATATAGATATTTACTTTCCTAATCTATGTGTAAGGATGAAAATGTTCGCTTAATGTGATATTTACCAAAAACAATGGCATAAAATTCAAGGTAAATTTGATGTCTTGGATGAGAATTATAAAATAAGGCTTCAACAAAAAATGAAATCATGACCTTGTAAACTTGTAATTTTTTTTTTAAGAAGAAAAATGTATTGGGTAGGAACAAATAATCATGGATATCCTATAAAATACTAGATGATGAAATCCAACACAACATGTCTATTTGTGCTAATCTATCAAAATAACAAAACATTTCAAACCCACAACCTATTTTTACATAAACCTTAAGATGGGTTGAAAATAATTCATAGAGCTCTATTTACAAAAAGCTATTGATTCCATGCCATAAAAGAACATAGTATAATTAAAAAATAACACACACCCAATTATTTTTATGATTTAGATTATAAATCTTATCTTATAATGACAAAACATGGCTTTAGAAATAACAAAATTTTGACCCTATAGACATGTACAAAAGTTTATGAAAAAAAGAAAAAGATTCAGTTTAACAAAAAAATCAACATCAATGTGAGTAAAAAAGTAAGACAAACAAAATATTCTTGTTACATTCACACATAGACACTAATTTGAGCTTAACATAACTTACAATGAGTCCATGCAAATCTCTAATCTACACGCACTATGAAAATAACACAATGTTTCAAACTCACAACCTATTTTTATATAAACCTTATGAAGATCCGTAACCATTCAAAAATATCTATTTATAATAAGATAATGATTTCAAGCCATAAAAAAACATAAAAAAATGGAGACATGTCCAATTTTTTTGTGTTATTAAGAGGAAAAACTATCTTGATTTGATGCTAAACTTGACTGCCTTCTAGTCATAAAACATGATTTTGACAATAACAAAATCATGACCTTGAAGACCTATAAGAAAATTTATGACACAAATAAACATATTTATTAAAAAATGATATCAGTGTCAATGATACTACTAAGATTTAAAAAATATGTTCACCACATTCACGCCAAGATACTAATTCAAGCTTAACTCGCCTCCCAATGAATGCATGCCCAATCTCTAACCTATGCACATTGAGATATAAAAATGAATTATCAAACTTGCTCTCATAAATGATGGATCATACATAGATTAATTATTTGAAATATCTCATTAATGGTAGAATGAATTTTGGTCATTAACACATCAAACAGAGCTCTACATCCTTACATATACATTGAAACGTAACAAAAAAAAATTAATGACATCAAATATAGTAGATAAATATTTTTTTAAAAAAATATTCTAGCACAAAAAAAATTACCCATGTCATTTCTTGGATTTATTGACCACTCACTATTTTATAACTGCCACATGCTTTTCAATGTGACAACACATCGATGTTGTCAAAATTATGCCTCTGTAGTGAGTGACAATAAACCCACATCACACATTAGTTTCATGTAAATGTCATCGTATTTATCCTTAAATTTAAAATTTGGACACACAAATGGTTTCAACTATCTTATAATGATTAAAAATATATTTACAAGAAACTAGTCATTCCTTGTCGTAAAATAATAGAATGGTTGGTTTCAATGACTGACATAGTTGCATACTTTTCTTCATAAATTCAATTACTAGTTTTAAGCAATTTAAAGTTTCTATGTGAAACTTATCACCATTAGCTAAAAAATATTGAGAGCTAGACCAACCGCTCATTCATTTCATTAACACTTCATAACACAAACATTAAATTATAGGAAAAACTATTAATGGCATCCAATGTAGTAAAATAGATTTCCTAAAAAAAACATTCCATTATGACAAAAGGTACCTGCATCTTTACTTCAATTTATTGATTACTCACCTTCTATATTTGCTATCTATTGACTAGGGAGCCAATGCATATATGATTCCAAACTAAATCCCCATGAAGGAAATAGATTGATATGTGCCACACAACAAAGATAAATAAATTTGATCATATTATTTCTTCAACATCTACTTTAGATAATCATACAAAAGGAGAGGTTGATTCTAATGGGTACATGCATATCAACATAATTAATATTTCAAAAACTCAAACCTAGAGATCATTATTAGCTTATTTAAAAAATATAATATATATGTAAGCTCATCATATATCAGAGAAAGTTTAATATTATGTTGAGAATAAACTTGATTAAGGATTTCAAAGAAAGTAAAATTTTAGATCTATTTTATCCTATTAGAGAATGTGTTTCATGGCAAAATGGGTGGAGAAAAATCTAGTTAAAGTTAGTATAAGATCTAAGTATGGAACTATAAATACTTGTATGTCCTTTGAGTAACTCAAATAACTGGTTGCGTTTTCATTTTCTTATAGTATTATGTTGTCTAATGGAATATAATCATTGGTTTCTTGTAAATAGATTTTTTAAAAATCTTATTATTGCTTGATGCAGAAGCTATTGACAAGTCTTTGGTCTCTAATTTTGTATATGGACTAAACTTAGTTTTGGTCAACTGAACTTGAATAGTGGTTTCAATGGATATGTTTTTCATGCCCTTTTTTTCTATTTTATAAGATACAAAGAATGTCAATCAATTTTTTTCTCACTATTTTGTTCTCTTAGTTTGTTTGTACAATGAAATAATGGTAAAACTAACATAATCATATATTTCGATCTTTAGGAAAAAAAATATCATTTGGCCATGAAGTAATTTGCCTTTGAACATTCTATTTAATTGCATATTTTATTCTTTGATTTTATTTTCTTTGGAATGTGTCAATATCAAAACAACATAAGTTTCAACATTCAGCTAGAAGTCATGTCTTATGATTTGTTATTATTTTTTGGTATGCAAAAGATTGGCTTAGTGATAAAAAATGCTTCACTAGAAAACATTCTATGCAATAAGAAAAAACTAACATAATACTATCAAAAAAAAATGTAGGCAATTCTTTCTATTATTAAAAGAAAAGATATTTCTTTGATTTAGTTCTAAAGTCATAATGTAGTAGGAAAACTCATCCTCACCAATGATCCTCATACCTTGTCCATCCTATAATATCTAATGTGGACTATTCATTAGGTACAAAATATAAGTCTAAAATAATACATTCATCACTTTACATGCCTCTAGACAACATTTTGGACCCAAAACCAAATCATAACTATAAAATATTTTGATTTTTATCACTTTCACCTTTACAAGCCAATTATTTCGATAATGAGGATAGACACAACCATCCACAAATAAATTCCATCATAAACCTTATTGTAAAATTATATAAAATTGACTCAAATGTCAATATTACAACTTACACATATAAATTATTCTCACTACATTCATGTAGAGAAATTAATTACAGCTTAACCCACCTTATATGGTTGTGGGCCCAATCCATGGTCTATGCATGTATAGATTTGTCAAAAAATCCAACCCTTTATTGTAGCAGTAAATAAGTAAAATGAATGTCTCATTATGTGAAGAAAAGGCTTTTCTATAGCCTCTTGACCAATAAAAATTAAAAATTAATGTGATTAATTAATTTTAATGACTTGTTGACTTTCCTTATCTTCCATCTAGTTTATGAAAAGACAATGTATCCCTTTTAGCTAACTTCAAGCCATGTGGCATAGTTGCACCATAAAACTTATTTAAAAAATGATATTAATGTCAAACAAAACTCAAATAAATAAAATATTATTATTGTATTCATGTAGGGAGTATGATTTGAGCTTAGCTCACCTAAAAATGGTTTCATGCCAAATATATGGTCTACATGCAACAAGCCATTAAAAGACTGGGCCTTTTATATCTCAAAAAATAAACAAAATGAATTTTCAAACTTATTCTCTCTCTCTCTCTCTCTCTCTCTCTCTCTCTCTCTCTCTCTCTCTCTCTCTCTCTCTCTCTCTCTCTCTCTCTCTCTCTCTCTCTCTCTCTCTCTCTCTCTCTCTCTCTCTCTCTCACACACACAACACACACACACACACACACACACACACACACACACACACACACACACACACACACACACACACTCTTAATGTCATTAACGAAAACATCAGTTTGGGTTAGTATGGTATCAAAAACCTCTACATCCCTACATATGCATTAAAATCTAATATGAAAAAATAATGAAATCAAATACAATAGATGAATAACTATAGAATAGACTTTTAATCATGACACTTGTAAGCATGGAAAAAGGTACCTATGCCATTAATTCAATATTTTGATCATTTCCCCTTCTGGTTTATCCACCTATTGAAAATAAGCCAACATGACCCACCATCCATCCTTAGGCTTGTTTTTCCCTAACACACACACACATGCCCATTTTCAAAATTTTAATGAGGACCCAATATTGTTTGAATATATTTAATCAAGGTCCTCTAAGCCTTTAGACATCCATGACACTAGTTTCAATTTGCATAAGTCTAAGGTTATCTTAAAGTATAAAGTTATAAAGTCTGTAATTATGAAAATTAAAGCTTGGGCATTGATTTTGATCTATCTTGAAACTTGGGATTTCATAATTGACTTTATGATTTATTTGGACTAACATAGCTAATATGTCTTGTATTAATATTATTATGTTTTCCATAGGTTTGAAGGACTATTGGCAAAGATTTAAAAATCATTCAATATCAGGCCCTACTTTATTTATCTAAGATTAGGAAAGGTGGCATTGCTACATTACTTATAGCCTTTGGTATTCACAAAAGTTTTTTAATGTTCAAATTCTCTGAGCTTCAAGACATTGATAGGGGGCAATACTATGTTACCCAGAGCCCTTCAGATGTAAAGAAAATTCTAATTTTTTGAAGTTTTTAAACTTTGAGAACACACCACATGGTGTAATTACATGTAGCTATAACCAAAAAAGTTCAAAAAAATGTTAATCATCTAATGGTCCCGAGGTTCCTAGTTTTGAAAATTTAACAAGTGGCATAATTATGTTAACCCATAAACCTGGAAGGATTAAACAAAGACTAATGACCCATAGGTAGGGTAAATTTTGGTGACAAATATTTGTTAATTCATAAATATTCATTAATTCACAAATATTATTTTTTTTTGAAATTTGGTTTTGGCAAATTTGGAGGGCCACTACATAGGTCTAAGTCACCTAAAATTCAAAATGTAAGTAATTGTCTAGCTTGGCTCGCCAAACATATATAATAATTTCGTAGTTAACCATCCAATTCACCTTATAGATATAGTAAATATGATTTCATGGGTAAACATCAAATTCTAATTTTAGTAAAGGTAACTAGCCAACAATATCAAACAATTATCCAAACGGTGCCATATCATAAATTAGTAAAACTATACAGCTGCACCATTCTTGAACTGACCAGTTGCAACCACACCACCAATGACCAACTACAAATGGATGTCCACATTTACCCTTTTACTGACCACTTTCATCTTTATTATAATCGAATAGTTGCATAGATACTTCAAATGAATGATTGCTTCTGTGTTGTAATGAATGGTTGCATTATGGTTGTGTCCATTTGGTGGCATCCCTGTAGCAACCGTTCAATTGCATCATGTTAGAATCATCTATCTGCATTGTTCATCATGGCATCTAGTGGCAATGCTAAAAGAACATGCCAATTATTAAAAAATTTGAGAATATTTTTTTATTTTAAAAACCCAATAAAAAATCTTGTGAAACTTTCATGCATGCAAAATACAGGTACTTATTAAGATTTTTAAAATAAAATTGTTAGTATACTTGATTTTAACTATCAAGAATAATATCAAAACACTTTTAAATGCTAAAATCCCCACTGATAATGATTGTATTTCACATGAAACAATTAATCATAATAACTACCACCCCCTAATATTTTTATTAATGATGACATGCCACCACTCGAAGAAGCTCCTTTGACTCTCATTGATAATGATGATAGAATTCAACTCCCTGAAGAGATTTATACTTTGCATCATACATCAATTTTAGTTAAAAAATCCACTCAAAAATCTTTGCAAAGGAAGAGAAGTAGATGGAAAATTAGGTCATTTAAAGTTGACTAGGCATCAAAATTTTCCTTCGTTAAACTTGTAGAGCCTCAAAATAGTAATGATATTCCAACACAATATAGATGTACAATATGTAGTTGTAAACTATGAAAGGAACATAGAATGCAACTTATGTAACTATCTATATCACTATATGTGTGGATGAAAAATACAATATGTGTATGAATCATAATAAAAAGGGCATCATGTGTTGTAATGTAACTATCTATATCACTACTCATGTAATCTAGAGTGAGAGGAGTATCTCAAGATAACCTAACAAGGTTTGAAATTTGATAAAGAGTAGTAGAAGGTTGTTCCAAATGTTTTGTTCAATAATATTTTTTATCAAAATTTAGAATTAACTTGTAATGATTAATTCTAATTAAGATAAAATGTATTGAAGATAATAAATGTTGTAAAGGGCTTATAATTAGTAAAATGAAAGTAAAGTATAGAAATGGACAAAAGCTTGAATGAATGTAAGAAGCCAAATTTGAATATCATAAAGAGGACAAGGAGGCTTAGTTGATTACTACATGTTAGGTTGATTGTGTGTGAATAAAATATGGCTAGAAATGATCAACTCAGCCCTAATTATGTACATGTAATCGAAACATCCATTGTCATTATTTGGAAATGGATAATGACAATAATAATGTAACACGAATGATAATGATGTTTCAAAATTTTATGTATATGACTATTTATAAACACTAATAAATATTAAAATTTATCAAATATTATGTGAAGTATATTGCATCTTTTGTTTCCCTGTATTAAAAGACTAAATTTGATAATCAACCTTGCTTGTCATGAATATTTTTGATGATGGTTATTGATTCAACATTAATTTTTAAATATATATTTATTATAATATTTTAAAGTTTTTGATATCTATTCAAAATTTTAATTATTTAAAATTTATTATTTTGAAATCTTCACAAACATATTATTTAATAAATTATAAAAAATTTAATCATCAATAATATTTTTAAGATGATAAATCAAAACAAAAATAAATAATAATATTCAATTAATTATAAAAATTCTTTTTACCAAAGGTAAATGACTATCAAATTCAATGCCAACCCTTCTAAAACCAAACCATTTTCGTAGACGAACTAAAACTTCGAAGGGAAGAGAGAAAAAGAAAAAAAAAAGAAAAGAAAAAAAATCAATCTGCCATTGACAAAAATGCTATATTCCAACACTAAACTAGCTGGAAACAAATTCCATTCCATGCATTGATGAAGTGGTGGCCCGGTGGATGCTTTCAATCTTAGTCTTCCATACATTCCTACAAAAATACATTTCCTCCGATCCTTCTAAATCACAATCGCTCCTCTTGCGGCGGAGGAATTCTAAAGAGTTTACAGTACACATTTCCCAATTTCGATTTGATGTCGATCATCTGGTTAATGACAGAGTTAGCCTTGAACGCCATTGCAGCCAAGTCTGGTTAATGGCAGAGTTTACGCACAAAATAAAGCTCTCCCAACTCCAATTCCTCCTCTGAGTTAACACCCACTATAAATGGCCTGCTTGAGTGGGTTCGCGGAATTCCTTCATACCACTGTCAAGAAATACGATTTTGACCGTTTGTATGCATTCTAGAAAATGGCTCAATAGTGTCAAAAGAAATACATGTGAAAATGTTGGATAATATTATCATTAATTTTATCTATTTTTTGTTGGAATAAGTGTGCCAAAAATAAATTTTAAATTTTAAGTTTCTTTTTATGAGATTGAGTAATGAATAATGATTAATTTTTTAATAACATGTATGTGAAAAAGATGTTTTTTATAGTTAATTTTTACAATTTATTACATTTAATAAATTCAATGCTCTTCAATTTATTATAGTAAGAGTCCATTTCATCTTTAATCCATCTTGAATGCCCAATTTCTTCTCAATTTAATATAATTACATCTTACTTTTCACTTTAATGTAATTACATTACAATAAATGGAGGTGTTTTCAGATAATATTATAAACAATACTTTAACAAATATATATATATATATATATATATATATATATATATATATATATATATAATTAATGTTTAATAACTATTCAATTCAATATATTTATAAATCAACAAAATAATACCCCTATTTTTTATATAATTCTATATGAAAATCTATTACTCCATCCAACTTAACATGTAATATAAATAAAGATGACTTAACATTAAACATTTAAAATCATTCAAATAACAATATAAAGTAAACTTAAAGTTGCATATAAATTAAAAATTGAATTCAAAAAAGATTGAAGAAAATGCAAAATTAAACACAGGTTTAAAATCATGTTGATGTCACCTTAACATTAATCTAATATTAGGTCTAGAGTTGGAACTAAAGTTGACTTAAAGTTTCCTTAATACCATTTAAGTTTACTTTCAACTTTATTTTTTAAATTTGAAAAACATGCCTTTCAATTTTAAATATGATTTTACTTTCCAACTTTAATTCATTATATGATTATTATTTTTTTATTAATATAATTTTTTTATTGACAAAAAATAATTTTGCAAATATGTTGAAGCTTATCAACTTATTTTTTAAATCAATAAAATAAGAAAAATGATTTTATTTATTATGATAAATAATTTTAAATATTAATATAAATATATTTTGTTAATTTAACTACATTAAAATATAAATTCAAAATAATACTTTTAGGAAAAAAAAAAAAAAAAGGATTTCAAATTTTAACATATGATCAAGATATTATATTTTTTCAATTAAATTATTTAATAAAAGAGAAAATTTTATATAAAATGATCAAATAGATATAAAATTTAATATTAAATTACACGTAAAAACACTCACTACATTGCAACTCACCACCTCTCAATGTAATAATAATACTATTTTACAAATATTTATTTATAAATTAAACTTAACCTTTTAACACTTACTTTGATTCCATCACATGAACTTATCAACCATGTACATTTGACATGGACAATATAGCAGTTCGTAATAAAATTGAAAAAAAAATTGATTTTAAAATACATGCATAGGCAAGTTGGTGGGAATGCTACATTGTTATGTGGGAGGTCATGAGGCCAAGGCAAAATATAATCACATATGCAAATGTTTTTATCAATATATGAGTCCATTGCAACATTCTTGATTCTAGAATTGAATTACAATTATTTTAATTATTTATTGTTATATAGACATATTTTTAATTTTTAATTTATTTTCTATATCATTTTAAATAAAGTTATTTATTATTATAATTTTTTAAACTTTTTTTTTGATTATATAAAATTTTAAGTAAGCATAATTTTATTTTTAACCAACCAATTGTAATTGAAAAAAATATGATGTGAATGTTTATTAATATGATTAGATATTTAAAAGTCAAGGTGTCGCTCTTATTAAATGTTCAACTCCTTTTAAATTATTAGTATTTTATTCTTAGACTTTTTTTAGTTTTATCCTATTGTGGCCAAATGCCTATTTTAAACTCCCATTTAATATTTATTTTTTAAATTTTCTCATATTATAACCAAGTATCTATTTTTAACTTCTATTTAATATTCAACTCCTTTTAATTTATCAATGCTTTACTTTTAGTTATATATGTTTTTAAATTTCTCATATTTTGAAGTTAAAGAGTATTATTGTAGAGGATTGGGTTTTAAACAACATACTATACTTAATTTTATAGTCTTAAATTTTTTTGATAATTTTTATATAATTGAATGTGTACTTTTTTAAAAATAAACAATTAAAAATTAATTTTAAATTTTAGAAATAAAATTTAATAAGACAAAAAAAAAATTATTAAATTTTATACATTATGATAATTAATTATATATATTTTTGAATAAATCAATCATTATAATCTATGAAATGTGTAAATTCTTATTAATATAAATTTTCATCATCTTTTGAATTCTTTTAAATTAATTTGTTTATATAATTCTCTCTAAATATTTATGTTATAAATTTGAACTTAATTACTTTTATTAAAATTAATATATAAATTAGTTAAATTCAAATATATAATAAATCAATAAAATTATGAATAATTTAATATATTTTTATTTAAGACTCATACACCTTTATATGATGTGATTAATATTAGATTAATTAAACCCATCCTTAATGGGTTTGGGTATCCAATAATAGGATTTCGCCTCTCTAGAAAGTCTTCAAACTCAATTTTGATAGAGTGGTTAGAGGCAACCTTGGGGCCTTGGGATAGGGTGTATCATTAAGAATTGCGCTACTCTTTGATCTAAAAAAATATCTTTTAAATTAATTGATGGGACTAACGATGAAATGAAGGCCCAAGCGCTATCTTTGAAGATCAAATTGGTGGTTCAATGTGGCATCTCTGAAGTTATAATCTAAGAGACTACATGTTCATAATCCAAGCTCTACACAAAATACATGCATGTGCATGGCACATTAAAAATATATTGAGGTAAACCTGGGACAATTTGAGTTCTTTTTATCTCTCGAAAACTAATCATTGCTACCAAGAAACAAATTCTGAAGCAGATTTTCTTAGCAAATCAAAGTATCGAGCAGGTTGAAGACTTTTTTAGTGACAATTCTTGGGGAGCGTGGCTTATGGATCCCCCATTTACATCTAATTGCTAAGACGTTTGGGCCTTTGTTTGCAGTGACCCGTGGTCTATTTGACCTTGTTTTTCATTTTGGTAACTCTAATCATTAATTGCTAAATTCATAATTGCGAGCTTGTTGGGTGGATGGTCCGTGATAAGCTGGGATTAAGGCTGTTGTTCATTACCCCTTTGCCTTGCTCGTGTGATTTGCAGTTGTTGAGAAGATCCTCAGTAGCAGGCCACTGGACCAGTTTATGCATCTAGCTCTGAGTGAGCCATTGTTGAGGGTGGGAGCAGAGATTCGAGATCTGTTCTTTGAAGGTTTGATGAGTGATGTTAGAATCAAGTATGTTTTTTATGGTGCAATTTGGACAAATCTTGGATGCTATCAAAATAATGGTGGGCTATGTCTTTCTAAAAATGCTGCATAGGGTCAAGGTGAATTATGATCTGCATCACTTTTTCTTGGCAATTTTTTGTTAGTCGTGGAAGACATAGAACTAGTTAATTCGGTGGTAGAAGGGATGATTAGGCCCCATTTTAGAGCGGGGTTGGCGGAAGCTATTTTAGGTTTCCTCTCAAAATCCAAGTCAATCTCTCGCTCTTAGGTAGGGAAACAACTAGATTTATACCCCTTTCTGTGTTCAAGGAGTTGGAGGTTCATTTGGAAAAGTGCTTGGCTTTTGTTGAACAAATTTAGGGGGTCATCATGGATCCAACGCATTCAGGAAGTTAAATCCTGATGGTGGACGTTGCGGCAATGCAGGCCCCCCTCCCATCGCTGGGGACGATGTTGGCTCTTCGAACCTCTGCCCGTGTGCGAAATGTACTTCGTCTTCTGACTAGGCTCTGCGAGGGTGGTGGGCGTTTGCCACCTCCTGCTGGTGTTTGGATGTCGGGTAAAGTCATCTTGGGAATGCGGTGGTGATGGATCCTAAGACTGGTCCAGGCTCGGCATCAAGAAGTGCGATCGAAACAAGCACTATGTGATCTTAGGTATGCTGGGAGCAGCATCATGAGAAGAGGTGGTGGTGAATGGTGTTAGTAGTGGCCCTGTTGGCTCTTTGGTGGCATAGGAGAAATGGGAGGCTTCTCTTGAGGGCATGTAGCTCAACATCCCTTTCTTTGTTTTCAACTGGTTTGGATGGTTTCTTGAGTTTTTTTGGTTTTCTGCTAGTTTTATAGGTACTAGTTCTTGCATGGTTTTACACTCTTTTTTTTTTTAACTAAAGGTCATTATTGTATTACTTGGTCTCTTTTGGCCTTGGCCAGTTATGATAGTTTTGTAATTCTCATTTTTTTTTGTGTATTTTATTCGAGGCAAATAAATTTTTTTTGATTGATTTGTATTGTGGGTGAGGGCTTCCATTTAACTTTCAATTATCTATCAAAAATATACAATAGATTAATCTATCATTTATAATTTTTTTTTTCTAAAATAAATAGCTAACATAAAATAATGATGATAATAATGTAATAGGAATGATAATGACGTTTCAAAATGCATATGACCATTTGTAGACACTAATAAATATTACATTTCATCAAGTCCTATGTGAGATATGGTGCATTTTTGAGTTCTCTGTATCAAAAGACTAAATTTGACAATCGAATCTATCTATTATGAATATTTTTGATGATATACATTACTTTCTAAATATATAAATTAT
This sequence comes from Torreya grandis, assembly GCA_037957365.1. Taxonomy (NCBI): domain Eukaryota; kingdom Viridiplantae; phylum Streptophyta; class Pinopsida; order Cupressales; family Taxaceae; genus Torreya; species Torreya grandis. The sequence continues at coordinate 1,767,459 of JARHVA010000555.1, forward strand.
TTATAATCTTGTAAAAAAGTTTACGTCTATCAAAAATTTCACCTTAAATTTGATATTGTTTAAAAAAATGATTATATTTTACAATTAAAAACATAAAGTTAACAATATGATCATCAAATATAGCGCTGACTATATTTTTTAGTCCTAATATCAAACACAAAAAAATGCCTTCACAAAATATTGTCTCTTTATTTTAATTTCTATTTCCATCTTTTTGTAGTTTGTCTTAAATATGTAAAATTTGCTTTAATATTTTATATTTAGGATTAACTATTTTAATAAAACATTGTGATAATTTTAATTTTTTTAAAATTATTATTTTGAAATCTTCACAAATATATTATTTAATAAGTTATAATTTTCTTGACTATTAATAGTATTTCTGAAGATGATAAGTTGAAAAAATAATAATAATCATTTAATTATAAAATTTCTTTTTACCAAGAAAAAGTTTCTATCACATTCCACACCAACCTTATTAAATACCAAATCATTTTCATAGACCAACCCTATTAAATGTTATATAATATAATCTATTTGTTACTATCTATTTTGCAAAATAATGGAATGGATACCCAGATTTTGTTGTAGCTAGGCATAACATAATGATTTGCACTTTGAAATCTTCTATTGCCTAGTACCGGCAAGAAATTTAATTTCAATTATTTTTTATGAATATTTGAAATTTTATTCAAGTTTGAATGTATAAAATTTTAACTAAGAAATGTTAGAAATGTGGTTAGAACTTAGAAGTACCTGCACAATATTTATCAAATTATTCACAAAAGCATTATGAATTAAATACACACACAAATAAAAAGTGTTACTATTTGTGACACAAAATAATGGAATAGATACCCTGATTGTATTGTAGCTAGGCACAACATAGTGTTTTGCACTCTGAAATCTTTTATTACTTAGTACCTACAAGAAATTTGACTCTAATTATTTTGTATGAATATATAATATTTTATTAGAAATGTGATTAGAACTTAGAAGTTCTAATGCACAATATCTACCACATTATTCACAAAAGCATTGTGAATAGGTTGCACGACAACCTATCTGTCATTATGGAATACGTAAGCCCTACCGCATCATCTTGGAAAAGAACTATGAGTAAACCCACATCAGAATGTCTACTCACAAATGCCATATCTAAGTTTGGACATGGTGGATAATAATTCAAGAACAATTGTTCATATCCCATCATGTTTTCCAAAATACAAGGAATCCCAAGGCTCTCTTACAAAGCAGAAAGATGCTTTATTGCCACCTTTTTCACTTCAATCACTCTTTCATTCCTGCATCTCTGCACACATGAAGTAACAAATGTCAAGACCTCCATTAACACAAAAGGTTGTCCACTAAAAAAACTTCGTATGGAGGACATATTATATACAAAAGAATTGGAGGCCTTCAAATTTATATTTATTCTTTTCATCCTCTGGCTACTCAAAAAATGAATGATGAGCATCACCATTTTCTCTGTTATCTTCTAAGAAATTCCATGATTTATCCATCTGCTAAAGCCCCAATGATGCAACTGTCATTTCCATTCAAAGTGGTGAATTACCACAGGATTTTTCCCCAAGTGCTGCACTATAGGGATAGTGGCCCAAATATTATGTACTTAACAATATTGTTAATACTATGTAATATTAATATTATAAGATATTAAAAAATAGAATATTATTTTAATATTAATTTATTGTATAATATAGTATATAAATTATAAGTATTAATTTAATATAATATATTTTATAATGATATTATTATCTAAAATATTATTATAAATGTTATATATCATATTATATTAATATAGTATAATATTATAATTAAACTTTGTATTTATATACATATAATTTTAATATATTGTATATTTTAATATAAGTTATATTATAATATATGTTATGATATATATTATAGTTTTGATATATTTTAATATACCATATTCTTTTATATTTTATATTTTAAAATATTCTACAAATTATATATATATATATATATATATATATATATATATATATATGTATGTATGTATGTATGTATATGTGTGTATATATATATGTGTGTGTGTGTGTGTGTGTGTGTGTGTGTGTGTGTGTATGTATATGTATATATATGTATATGTATATGTATATGTGTATGTGTATATATATATATATATATATATATATATATATATATATATATATATATATATATATATAATTTATATTATAATATATGTTATGCTATATATTTTAGTCTTTGATATATTTTAATATATTATATTCTTTTATATTTTATATTTTAAAATATTCTACAAATTTTATATTAATATTATAATATTTATTTACATTTATATACTAAATATTTCTCAAAATTAAAATGGGATGATAATTATATATTATTTAAAAATATATTATATATTTAATTATATTAGGTATTCTATATAATTTATTTATATATTATATTATATATTTAAATATGTGTGTATTTTTGTATTATACAATTTTTTATATTATATTTTATTAGATATTTTATTATTTTAGATATTTTAATATTGAATCTTAACCCATATTTTAATAATGATTAATTTGTTGTTACAATCCTGCATTTTTATCATATATTTTGTTGTTATTACATTGACATTATGATGCTAGACTAGTTTAGTTGTTGTTTACATGGATTATTGTAATACTTGCTACAACAATGATAGTTGCATACTTATTCTATGATTAATTATGTTATGGAATTATTATTTGTGTTGATGATGATTTTATAATCTATATTTATTATTGATTTATGACATAATGTGATTTATGCCTTTTTGGTGATTGCAAATTATCTATGAGCTAGGCAGGGGATGGAGACTGTAATTCTAGAACAATGACTTCTGAGCACATCGACATGTTTGATAGATAACTATTGTTTGATTATCCTTCAGATAATTCAATTTGGTTGATGTGTTTGTTGGCTATGGTCCTTATGTTTATAATTACTGTTATAATTTATCAATTTCATTATAAGTCATTATTTATGGTTATGGTTCATTATATTTTTTGTTATATGTTTGTCAGTTGTAGCCTTTCTCATACATGCAGATTCATTCTCTATTCCTATCGGCTTCCCAAATCACTATATTATTTATTAGACCCTATCGACCTATTCAATTCGTACCTAAACTTAACTAAACCACATATACCTAAACCCCCCTTGGGAACCCTTGTCACCCTAATGCTAGCTGAACCCCCCTTCGACCTAGCATTATTATCTAAGGCTGGTGGCATATTATTTTAACAGCTAATATTGGTATGGTTTTGATTCTATTATACCACATCGACATAGGTCGATGGTTTACGTGGAAAATGCATTAAACCTCATTTAATAAGACAGGTGGTGAAAGTTACCACTAATCTATTTTTCTATTGGTAGAGGTGTGATTACTTAGTCTTCTAAACTCATCATTAATATCAAGGTTGGTAGGATTGCCTTGGGATACAACGAAATTCTCTCTCCTTCTAGAATTCAATGTGAATTAATTAGGGGTATGGAGGAACGAACAAAAAAAATAGGGAAGGTGGATGGTAGATAGAATGTTAGAAAAATGGAAAATTTATAGTGGAAATAATAAATGGTTCATCTGGTTTTAATGGCGGGCTGATTGGTTTGGAAAAAAATAGTGATATTAGGTGAGATGTAGAGCTTTTCATCCTTTCTAAAAAAATTCTGCATGTTTTCATGTAAGTCTTTTTGAGTTTTATGGGTTGATTCTTACTACTAGATTGTTATAATGATAAAAATTAGAGACTCTGCATGCAGTTGAAAGTCCTTGGACTTTTGGGTGCATACATGGACCCATTAGATCAATATATCGATACATTTATTTCTTATAAACTTAATATATATATATATATATTCGAATGGGTGTGGTTTGTGTTGAAGCATTGTGTGTTATTTGCATGTTAAAAGATAGTTTTCCTTTATAACAATCGAGTGATTTAAGGGTTAGCAACTTTATGTTTGTCGATATATTCACTGTGTAATAATTTTTAAGGTTTGTGTCTTTATTTATAATGACAAAATATTATGAATATTAATAAGTTTGATGTTCTTTCTTTTAGAATAATGACTGTGTGCTTTGATGATTATGTATTTTTACTCTCTTAAAGCTTTTGAGATATTTTCTTGATTTTGTATGTTTATTGTATTGATTATGGATGTTACCATGGGTTCAAGCAAAAAATATTTTGAGTGTTATCTGTGTTTTATAAAAATATGTATATAATTGTTTCTAACGGTAGAATATTTAAGATTGTTAAGCCTGGTGTTTTCAAATTATTAATAGGGATTTATTATCTATAATAATTATGTCTTCAATAGTTATGCAATTGTGTTCTTGAAGGAAAAATGAAGTTTCATATTTTTTTCTAAGTTCGTGGCATAAACCATTTTGGTAGTCTATGATTTAAGGATGAACGGGTTTTCATATGTTGTGTTAGTCTTGATTTCTAGAAACCTTATTCATTATTCTTATGCGACTTCTAGGCATGATTATTGTTTTGGGTTTGAATATTCTATTATTTCATTTGAGTTGTATGGTATCTTGATCATTATGATTTTGTTGTTGGTTATGTCAACCTGTTTATCATTGAATCATTGTATCATTTAAATCAATCATTCTATTTGGAATAGGCTGTGGTATATTCATCTCCTTATATAGGTAAGTCATGACTTTGATTTTATGGCTTTTAGGTTATTTGATTTCAAACTATTATGGAGTTTATATTTTGAACCATATTTATTTAATGTGATTTTCGACCATTTTAAATTGATTGTGGAAATCTTAAAGTGATTGTGTCATGGGTTTTCATTTTCAAATTGTTTAAGGTTTATATTTATATATAAAATAACTATGATAGTGCTTCTTTTATAGATTTTGGGTTATTCAATTTCAAACTGTGTTCAGTTGGTGTTTGAGCTTGGTCTTTTTCATTATCTTAAACCATTTTGAATCGATATTTTAATGGTGACTATGTCATTGGTTTTTCCCTTATCGATTTGATTATATATATATATATATATATATATATATATATATATATATATATATATATATATATATATATATATATATATATATATATATGAGTACATATATACATATACACACACACATAAAATGTTTATATACACTATATAATTAGGTGGCTATGTTTTCTTTTATGATTGGATTGTTGGTTTAGTTGTATATGGATCACTGCAATATTTCATTTCGAATTGGACTCTGAATCTTGACTATCATTGAACTTTTGTTTATGATTTGCTCAAATCAATAATGTTGTTTGATAATCACGATCCTATTATTTTTTTAACTGTGTCAAATTTTTAAACTTCAAATTTCTATATGTTTAAAGTTGATGCCTGTGGGTTATGATAATAATATAATTTTATAGACTTATACTTTGACTTGGTTGTTTTAAGTTGATGGGTCATGTTTAGACCTATTACATTGAGGGCTATGTTAAATTGTTCTGATATTATTGGATTAATATTATTAATTGAATAAATTTGATTTTTATTTAAATTATTTTTATTAGTGGTTGGAATATGTGTATTTTCATTGTTGGACTAGAATTGAATAGTTATAGGGATATATTGTGGGTTCGAATGATTAAAGATTGATCAAGAAATTGAAAGGGGTCCAAGTAGGACAAACTCAAAAGATATATAATGGCTTGGGATTAATCTGTTCTATATCATTTAATGGTCTAAGTTAGCCATCCCGACCCTTAATCTATACTTATTTTAATTATTCTCATCTAGCCTTGGAATGAACTGATTTTGTGTTATGTGCCTTTTTAGTTGTTGGATCTTTTATTCAGAGATCAATGTGCTCATAATTCATTACCTATTCTCAGTTATCACAACCACCATTTTGTTGATGGTTAAGGTGGTAAAGATCACTGATGGAAGGCTCATAGGGATGGTGGGATAGACTTGTCTTGATCAGATCTTTTATGTTTGACTCTTTATTTTGATGACTTCATATGGAAGATGGTGACAAATGTATTTAATTGATTTGATTAACATAGATGACATAGATTACAAAAATTGATTTTGGTTATTATAGTGATATCGTTAGCGATTAACAAATATTGTGAATAGATTTTAGAACTAAAATATTGAAAGGATAAATATATGTTGAAGCTTTTATATAGATACCTTGTATTGTGTTGTTTATTAAGATTCTTTATGATCATAGTAAACAAGAATTGATTGAATATACTACTAGCTTTTATATGTTATAATAATCAATAAGTGGATTTAGATGCAATCTGTTTCTAATGTCTATTCATTGATATACTAATTCTCATAGCTCGAACATTATGGTATGATAATGATTTTGTCATATTTTGTTAGTTGTTAAATATAAACATATTTAAGTATATTTATTTCTAATATCTAATAAAAAATCATTAGATGTTTTATGTTAGATCTATTTTTGAAAATCTGTTCCAATTAAAATAAATTAAAATAGATATGAATTACATCTTTATAGAGGTTAACACTTAGTTTGGTTGCCATTCTATAGAAATATAAACATGTAGTTGTTTTACATTAGAATGAATAGATTTGATGGAATTAAGATAGAAGTTAATAATTGCTTTAAGTTTTACCATTTCATGGAATAGATATACATAGACACTTTACATTAGTTGTTTAAATTTAAAATGAAAAAGATAAAAGTGGCATAGTATTTACCTTAGCTATATTATTAATCAGATAACTTATTAATCTCACTCATAAGTATATAGTTGCATTTGGAACCTCTAACCCTTGCAACAATACGTGAGCTTGATAGTTGGATTATGAGGAAAAAAATAAAATAAATGCTTCCTCTATCCTGCACTTCAGATTTATTGGTTACATGGAAGGTATGTTTTCTAATTACAATTATAAAATATCATTTCTCAAATTTATATATGTTGGATTATAAAATTTGAACGTAATTCATAAACATTTATATCAATTGGCTAAAGAACTAATGTTTAAATAATTCTTATAATTCAATAAATGATCATGTACAATACTTTTCTTATATTTTTTACTTAAGTAGATGAATACATTTTTTGAAAAAAATAATGTAGTCCTAAAATGATAAATAGTGATCATATCATCTTAATCCGTGTAAAATTTATACTTATTCTATTCCTTTAGCTTCCTTCCCATACACTGAACTTGTTGGTTGGTTGCCTCAACTACCAACAATTTTTTTTACAAGAGTTATTAAGTAGAACGTTTTACTTGGGTTTCACTCATCTTGAAACTTGATTGAACTTATTGTTTATGTTGCCTGAATTCTACCATTGTATGTTTTCTCATTTTGGTTGGCTTAGTTGAATTTCAATTCATTCATAACATACTTATATCATTAAAGCATTCACTTATGAATTAAAAAGAGTTCTTTATTGAATAGATAGTTGTTTAAACTCATTATTTATGTTTGCAAAAGAATATTTTTTTATATATAGAATTTATATTTATGTGTTTGTATGCCTTAAACTCTTTTATAGCATTGGCTATGTCAATTTAAGATAATTGCATAAAATATGGATTAACATAGCTATGTCTTGAACTATTGTAAGCATATATGTGTGACATGAATGATGTAAAAATAAGTGCAATGACCTTGAATGCTGTAAGGTGTGGTAACCTAGTTGGTATCACAAAAAATAATGTTATATTAAATATATTTCTCTTATGCTTTTATATAATTATTGCTTAAATGAATCTACAAGTATTGAATTAATTATGTTTCTGATTTTTAAAGTGCTTGTTTAAATTATATAGGATGCATCTTGAGTTTAATACAGGTATAACCTAAATGATAAATTAAGAGTTTTAAGGCTACACTTCTTAGTTAAACCAAGTCTTTTACTAACCATCCTCAAATGAAAATGAAATCCACTAAGGAGAGTGAGGTATTTACCTTAGGTTAAGGACCTAAAAATGGTCTTATGAGGAAGTACAGGTGCCACTTATGGCACTTGAAACTTATCAGCGTATACGTACACTGATATGCCCCAAATTCGATAATCTTTATAAATAACAACCATCATTCCCATATTGCCTTTTGTATGTGTTTACTCCTAGTGAATTGCCTCAGTTCCCCTCTTTCAGTTTCAATCATGTATGTGTAGTGTACGATGAATGTTTCATTATGTTATTAAGTCTTGTAAGTGTGCTTAACATGTGTCCAAAGTGTATCTTGATATATGATTCTAATTTTCTTAGGGTTGTTTAATCTAGTATTAGGGATAGGTTTTACTTTAAGAAACTATAAGAATAAGTACTTTCCTTTTAATAAATGCAATCTTCTAAGTTATCACTTGTGATTTTTTAGGATGGTTAGAACATGAACAAGTGGAGGAAACATCTATGGAAATCTTTTGAATTTCAATACTATTAGGGGCAGAGGTCGAAGAGATGGAATAGGTCATCAAGGCCACATCCTTGTTCACAATTTAAACAAATTGCCTATGAATAATGCTAACATCAATATTGAGGTACCTAATGCTAAAGCAATCAGTGCGATTCCAACTAATAAGCATGAGGAAATCCTTAGTGGTGTCTTGGCAACCCTTAACACCTTGCAAGGGAAGATTCATAATCAATAATAAAAATTAAATAATATTGAAGGGGTATCCCAAGAAGAAGTACGTAGACTGAAAATGAGATAAGTGAAATAACCTATAATTTAAGAACTACCTTTGACCATCATTGACCCAATCATCAAGTAACTGAAGAAAATTTTATTAGCTACCTTCTCGAACAAAGAATCAAGTGATGTAGTCGATGCTTGGTTCGTACACTTACAAATGTACTTCAATTTACATAATATGCCTTCTAATGTGAAAGCTAGAGTAGCTACCTGTTAGCTAGTAGGAGCTACACTGTTATGATGGAACTATTTTTGTGCCATTGAAGGGTATCAACCTTTAAATCTATTTTGGTCTATTTTTAAGATTTAATTATGTAAAAGGCACCTAAATGCAAATTATAAGGAGCATAAATTCACTGATTTCCATTTCTTAAAGAAGATAACATGTTTGTTACTAAATATGAAAATAAATTCTTGAACTTGAATTTACACAAACTCCTTGAGGTCTCGAGAGAGGTTTACTTCTACACAGAATTGCTTTTGTAGTCTAGTAGAGTAGAACATGTTTTGCTCATGGAAAGCAACCTGACCTATGGAGGAAGCTATTTGGTGAAAAAAATGCCAATAGGGGGGTGGAAGACCTAAAAACTATACCCAAATTGGGACTTTGAAACTAGTGTGCTTAGAGACAACAAAGTTCCATGTCTAAGGGAGAGAAACATGAGTGAATTCTTAACATACCATGTGGTTGAATTATGGAGAATACCTTCTGCATGGGAAGGATTGGTAAAATAGAATAGAAAAAAGCCCTTGGTCATATTCAAGTTGCTCTCAAGCTTTATGCCATGAGTAGTCTAGTGGGATTGAACCTAGAACCTAAGCATACTTTTAGAGGGAATTTGACCCACAAAATATCCTATCAAACAGAACTGTTCTAACCATTGACAAACATAGTTAAATTTTGGAATGGGTAAAATAACATCAGGGTTTGAAGAGTTACCTTGTGGTAGACCTTCAGGATAAAATTCTTTGAGCACTTGTAGGGGGCCATTGCTTGATGCTCAACTGTTCTCATCCATAGTTGAAACAACTGAGAGAGAATAAGGAGAAGTCATTAATAGGTTGGCCTCATCTGAAGGTCATAAACCCTAAAAGGTAATAAATACTAGTCCCACATGTAACCTAACAAGGTTCATGATATGCAAATAAGTTGGAATGATAGAAAATCAAGGGCCTAATATATGAAGCGCATGGAGGAAACCCTAGTAGAGCTTTTCTCCCCAAAAAACCCTATCATATTCCATTCTTTCACTTTCTCAATGTTAGAATTAAAAGTGAACACACTCACTATATTACAACTCATCACCCCTCCTTGGATGTTATTATAAAACAGCTCTCGATATAGTAATAATATTATTTTTCAAATGTTTGCTTCTAAACGAAATTTGACCTTTAGCTCTTAGTTTAATTTCATCACATGGACTTATCTATCACCTACATTTGACATGGGTAGTAAATTACAAAGAATTCAAGTAGTAATTTGTAATAAATTTGAAAAAAAATAAAACAATTTTAAAATTCATGCATAGGTGAGTTGGTGGGAACATTACATTATTATGTGGGAGGTCATGAGGTCAAGGTAAAATATAATCAGTTATGAGAATGCTTATATTAATTTAAGAATCCATTCTAACATTCTTAATTTTAAAATTGAGTTACAATTATTCTTCTTATTATTTTTTATATATCCATATTTTTAATTTAATTTTTGTATTTATATATTTATTAAGTCAGAAGCCTTATTATGGAGGGGCAAAGCCCCAAGATTTGTCTCATAAAGAGATATGAAATAGAATATGTTGTTTCAAATGAATCAACTCGTGACAGATAATAAATAGGTAGCTCCCTAGCAAGCAGGGCCATGGCATAGAGGAATGGAATGCGTAAGTGGGTATGTGGCTAGATAAGAATGTGCCGATTGTCCTCTACAATGTGTCAGTTATCTCCATTAGCTGTCATTACCCTACTTCCCAATATTCTTTTACTAAATTGAGATGTGTTTTGGATGCACCCATCCCCTGAGACCGAAAAATTGATTCCAGTTAACCAACTGCAGGTATTTTTAATTTCTTTGTTATTCTTTTGTTTTAGACAAGATTGTAATGTAATATTGCTGCATAATTATAGTGAGAGTAAATGATATGTTTTTGGATTCAAAATATGTAGAATAGAGGAGAATAATTAAATCTTGCTTACCAGGAAAGTCTATTTTAAACATCAAAGCCCTCCAGGGACCTGTCTTATAATAAGTTATATCTTTGTCCTATCCATGTATGAGAGAATTAGATATATTTTCAATTAAAGAAATAAGATCTAGGTATTGGAAAATGACATATGAAAACATATTCAAAAAAATATGCACTTAAGTATAGTATATCGAAATAAATTAAAAAAAATTACACTGATTAATAATTAGAAATATATATTATGTTCCAAAACCTTCAGGTTCTATATATATACACACACACACACACACACACACACACACACACACACACACATATTTGAAATATTACCCAGTAGCTAACAGTCCGTCATCATTGTCTGTAAGAGTTTTGATAAATTCTTTAAACTTAAGGGTAGCATATTAGCTGTGTGAAGGGTCTTTCAACCACCATAGAAATGGAACCTTCTCCCCATTTCTGTATCTCCCATTATGGCTCTATTCACACTTCTGTGGGTCAGTGCCAGACTAATACACCCCTGCATGATCACAAAAAAATATATACATATATTTATTTAATAAAATAAATAGTAAAACACAATAAACATTAAATTTAATTATATATTTACATTAATAAATGCTAAGGTAGGTTAATTTTAAACCCTGTAATAATTTATAGGTAGTTACAATTTTTTAATTGTCATATACAGTGGCTGAAATGTTTAGTAATAATAATAGTAAAACATATAGCCATTTTATCCTCTTATCAAGTGTCTGGTATAGTATGTATCCCAATAATTTGCATTCTAATACATATGGTGGAAGTCAACAATGCACTCCTATTTTATTGTCCTACCCTTCAAAGTTGAAATTATCCAGGATTTCTAAAAGATTTGTAAGGGAATACTCAAAATTAGTTTCTCACCCCAAAAAAAACCAAATACATTTCCTTTGTGGTAGAATTACATTGAAGTCCATACATATAGGTTAATTAAAATGAACAATAATCTATGACCGATTGAGAGCACACTACCCAACCACTTACAGTGTAACAAAACAACTGTTGCACACTTCTGGAGTGATTGAACAAGGCCTCCATTAGGAAATTTTCTTATTCAAAAAAGATAAATCACCATGTGGGTAGATCTCTTTCTAGAGAAACTATCTTGAAAATATGGGATTTCATCTCCGAAAAAAATTAAAATAAATAAATAATCTAGGAATATAGTGATTCCCTACAGTGAAGAATTGGCTACATTATCCATGAAATTTTAATATCAAAGCTCGACTCAGACTTCTTATTCTTCTAAAAAAAGTTTAGAACACAGTAACAGGGTAGCCATGATATTAATTTTATGAAAATGAGGAAAAGGAAGTGCAAATGGCGTAGAGCGAGGAGATTGGAAGGCAAAAAACAAGAAAGATTAAGAGCCAGCGCAGGGAGAGATTCCATTTCCAACAACGAGGCATGTGGAGAGGAAAGAGGGAAGAAAAAGTAGGGTGCCATGATGGGGAAATCAAGAACAACAAATAGCTCTGATTCCCACTTGTTAGGATCTTGCTCCTCACCAATGAGAGCACAATATGATTACCTTGTATAAGCAACTATATATGCAGAATTAACCAAAATTAACAAGTAACTAGAATTCACAAATGACACAGAATATGAGAGACAACACAGTATGTATTAATACTCATTCAAAAAAGAATACAATAAAGAGACACCACACTCTTCCACACCTTTCAGGCTTCCCACACCAAGTGTACAGTAATTCTCCTCAAGAGTTCACTCTCCTATCAAAAATGGTCCCAACACACAACTCAAACACATAATTGGTGTTCACCTCCAACTAGTTAGTAATAACCCTGCCAGTACACAAGTACTCCACGTACTTCAAGTAGATCTCCTTGATCTTACTTACATGTAGATCTGCCTTTATCTTGCTGCCACCTGCAAATCAATGATCTTATAATAGAAGGAACTTTTTCTTTTCTTAATTACAATACATGCCAATGGGTCTATAAATAGATCCCAGACTTAACAATAACTTAGACTCTTAATTTAGACACGTAGCTCAAGACTCGAAGTAGCCTTTACATGCAAACACTCAGTTCAATGAACTAACTGTTCTTGCAATGAATAGTTTTGGAACTACCACAGGAGACCGACATTGGTCCCTATCTGACTGGTGCTGACCGACATTAGCCGACTCCCTATCGATGCCGGTTGCCTTCTGCATTCATCATGACTGACGTCGGTTATACTGCCAATGCCGACATCTCTGAAACTCATCAACCTCCATGTCTGCATAGTTGAAGCTTTTAGCTCTAGAACCTAAGAATCTCCTACTTGGAGATAAATAGCTACAACTGTACCTGTACCTATACATCATCTAGTTTGTTCCCTTGGCTTTGTATCCCTCTTCAAAATCACTCTTGAAGACCAACCACCACAAATCCTGTAGTGCACCTTCTATCATCTAAATCACCTACCACATCCACATCTACAAACCATGTAGAAAATAACTTGACCCTGCATAGCATGTGCACCTGCTGCTAGTCCCTCTAAGAATCCACTGAACTGCCCTCCAGTGCTCCTTTCCCGGATTGGCTTCAAACTTGTGACAACTCCCACTACTTGGAAAATCTCAAGTCCAGTACATACCATGCACTTAACCTCATTATGTGAATCAAGACACCTATTCTGTGAACTGTCCAACCATCAGCGTGCTAACCGGTTTCACACAATCATCCAGAGACAAAATCAACCTGTGACCTTCCATGTCCCTAGAACACACTCATGCCAAAGAATCTTGCTGCTTCCAGATTCCTCATGACACACCTATGAACTAGCTTTACCTTTAGTTTAGCAACTCCCTGTATATGTAACCCTACAACAAGCACACAATACAGTAATAGGATAATGTAGCTAATATTATCCAACCTGGTAAAGAGAAACACAATGGTCAAACTTCCATTGTCTTATAGCTTACTCAAGACCATATACCCTGGCCTTCTGTCTCACGTGTCCATTCTTGCTCTTCTTTATCCTAAACATCCATTCATCTCTCAGTGCTTTCTTTTAGCTGGCAACTCCACCAAAAATCTCTCATTTGGTTCTCCTCCAAGGAATCACATCCTTCATCCATGCCAAGCTCCCACTATTTCTTGGATCTACCTGCTCTGCATCTTTAATAACTTCCTGGTTCTTCACCATCAGTGAGAAACAAGTAGTGTAAAGAAGGGAAATGATGAATTTGAGGCTTACCTACCCTTTAAGTCCTCCATATCGGTGCTTGAGACTCCTTGACAGCTTGCTATCTGCCCAAAATCCATCTCAATGATCGATGCCGATCACATCTTAGTCTACACCCAACTGATGTTAGTTTCATGCGACTGCCTCATCACCGACATCGGTTCCCCCTGGCTGACATCAGTGTTTATCTGTCCCTGAGTCACTGACATCGAGATGCACATAGCTGACATTGGTCCCTATTTGGATGCCGATGCCGGTTTTCTAACCATCGTCAGTCTCTATGTTTTGCTAGTGAGAAATGACTTTTTCTCGTGAGCTCTTTTTGGAACAAAACCTTGTCTAAATGAACCCTGCTCTGCTTAGAATTCTTCAGCCCCTTGCACTGACCTCTGTTCGTCGCCTTCTCCTTGAAAACCAAGACTTTCTTGTTCTTGTCACTAACATCGAATTCCTCAAAAAATGTCACCTTCTTCTTCTGCATACAAAAATATCGATCCATGCCTTTCAAATCTGAAAGCATACCCTTTGACTCAAGAACATGCATCTCCTTTATATTCATGTGACCAAGCCTATTACGCCACATCTTCAAATCTACAACTGAAGTAGATAAACCAGAAGGAGAATCAGTAATATAAGTAGATAGATAAAGTGTACCTACTTTCTTACCTCTTGCTACAACAAGTGCACCCTTGGTAACCTTCCAAGAGTCTGCTGTGAGAGATACTATGCATCCTTCATCACCTAAACTTCTTATAGAAATCAGATTTCACTCCAAGACTGAGATATGCATGACCTCTTTCAACACCCATGTGTTGCCTGTCTGCAATTTTAGCTTCACTTTCCCTTTGCCAACCATTTGACAAGGCTTACCATCCCCTAAACAAATTTCTCCAAAGTCTCCCTAGACATAATCATGAAAAAATTCCTTTTTTGGAGATGCATGAAAAGAGGCACCAAAATCTAAAACCCAAGATTCTACTTTATCCAAAGAACATACAAGAGCATCTTGTGCAACAATACCTGCATCACCTGCTTCTTCATGTCCTTCATACGGATCTTCAACTGACCTGCAATCTCTCTTTAAGTGCCCTTACTTTCCACACTTCCAGCAGGTTATTCTGCCATACCTAGACTTGGATCTCCTACCTATCTTTGACCTTGATCTCCCACGCTCAATCTTCTCTCTTTGCCTTCCCCTGCTCTCCACACTCAAAGCATTTCCTGATGATTCACCTGTGCTTTTCTTGCGAATCTCTTCATTCAATATTACATTCACAACATCATCCACTTTTAAGATTTTTGAAGTAAACGCAGTATTGCTAACTGCCATTACCAAACTTTCCCAACTTTTAGGTAATGAGCATAAGATTAAGAGAGCCTTAATTTCATCATTAAAAATGATATTGACTAAATTTAACTAGTTTACCAAACCATGGAAATCACTAAGATGACTATGTACAGATCCACCATCCAACATTTTCAAATTAAATAATTGCTTCATAAGAAATACCTTATTCAATGCTGAGGGTTTTTCATATAAATTTTCTAAAGATTCCATCAACTCCACCATTGTCTTAGCCTGAGATAAGTTGGAAATCACAGACGATGCAAGGCTCAACCTTATAGATCCCAGAACCTCCCATTCTTCAACCTTCATATCCAGGGCCTTGCATGCAACCCCACCCAATGGTAAGTACAAATCTTTTTGATACAAATAATATTCAATATGCATCCTCCATAATTGATAGTTCTTGCCATTAAACTTCTCCATTTGTAGTCTACTTTCTTCTGCCATTGCTATACTCCCACTCAAACAAAAACCCCTGTGAATAACCTGTAATCAATACACACTAACCAGATCTAATCCGACCTGTTAGTAATCCCAACCTAAAAGCTCTGATACCAGTTGATAGGGAAATCAAGAACAACAAATAGCTCTAATTCTCACTTGTTAGGATCTTGCTCCTCACCAATGAGAGCATAATATGATTACCTTGTATAAGCAACTAAATATGCGGAATTAACCAGAATTAACAAGTAACTAGAATTCACAAATGACACAGAATATGAAAGATAACACAGTATGTATTAATACTCATTCAAAAAGGAATACAATAAAGAGACGCCACACTCTTTCACACCTTTCAGGCTTCCCACACCAAGTGTACAGTAATTCTCCTCAAGAGTTCACTCTCCTATCAAAAATGGTCCCAACACACAACTCAAACACAGAATTGGTGTTCACCTCTAACTAGTCAATAATAATCCTGCCAGTACACAAGTACTCCACATACTTCTAGTAGATCTCCTTGATCTTACTTACATGTAGATCTGCCCTGATCTTGTTGCCACCTGCAAATCAATGATCTTACAATGGAAGGAACTTTTTCTTTCCTTAATTACAATACATGGCAATGGGTCTATAAATAGATCCCAGACTTAACAATAACTTAGACTCTTAATTTAGACACGTAGCTCAAGACTCAAAGTAGCCTTTACATGCAAACACTCAGTTCAACGAACTAACTGTTTGTGCAACGAATAGTTTTGGAACTACCACAAGAGACCGACGTCGGTCCCTGTCTGACTAGTGCTGACTGACATCAGCTGATCCCTACCGATGCCAGTTGCCTTCTGCATTCATCATGATCGACGTCGGTTATACTGCCGATGCCGGCATCCCTGGAACTCAACAACCTCCATGTCTGCATAGTTGAAGCTTTTAGCTCCACAACCTAACACGCCAGGGGTTTAAAAATGTAAATTAGCAGTCTTTTATACCACCACAAAGGACACAATTTTGCTTCATTTTGCACCCCACACCTAAGTTAATATCTATGTCAAAACAAATCTAAGTTTTTTTAAAAGTAAATTGAACATAGAAAAAAATAGTCCATTATTTATAATTTAAAAATAAATAATATTATATATTAATATTATATTGTGTTAACATATATATTTATTTTGTGATATTATATGTAATTTTTTTTTAATTTTACAATATAATAGTAATATAATATTAATAATATGAATGTTTATAGTTGGTATTTGATATTGATTTAAAATATTTTTGTAAAGTTTATTATTATTTTTTAAAGATAATTTTTTTTCTATAAAGGCTTTGGGGCATAGCTTTTGGGGAGTGAATGATTTTCTGTTCTGTTGCTACTAGTTTTTTTTAGCCAGGGCCTTGACATAGCCTTTTGTAGTAGTAGGGATGTCGTAATTGTGTATTCGTTTAAGTTACTTAATTTGTATAAAGAAACTTACAAATATAAAAGGATTATTGCATGCTATTTAATAATATATATTATTTATATGATATATATAAATTTTATATATTATAATATATTTATTTTATATAAAATAAATATAAATAAATAATTAAAACTTATATTTATATAAAATAGTGTAGTAATATTTACTTTTATAAGGGATTTTTATCTGTTTGCTTTAATTAGATTATTTAATAAAAATATTGTATGTATTAGATAAATACATATTTATATTTATAAATGATAATTATAAAAAAATAGTATAATAATATCTAATATTGTATATTAATTATATAGTATATATAAATGTTATATTATATAATATATTTATTATATATATTAAATAAAAATAGATATATACTTGGAAAATATATTAATGTTATCAAATTAAAGATTTATAAATTAATTGTGTGATCAATTGAAATCACGAAGATTTGTCATCAAATAAATAATGAGCTTCAAAAATCCCTCCATGAATTCATGTATACATCAAGTATATAGTACAATTGAAAGCCATAATAATTTTGTAGATGTATATTGTTATTTGACATTTTAATACTAAATCTACCATAGTGGAACATTTAAATATCTAAATAATAATCACTTTTAAAAAGTATATCATTATATTCGGGGTAAGATGCATATTTTTCTTCTTATACTTCATTGTGAGCCCATGAAAAATTCAAGCTATCATTGATTTTTTTGAAGTTTAATCATTATTAATCCCATGAACACAAAATATATAAGAGAGTGAAGCAATGATACTTTTCTTCAACATCGCCTTTATTTTTTTTAGGACCATAACATTAGGAGTGACCCAAATTTGGCATTTTCATAACTATTACATATAGATTTGAGGCATAGACCTTTAGGTATATGCTTGATTAATAATGATTTAAATTAAACTTTTTTTTAAAAAACATGTATTTGCACCAGAGCCATTTAAATTAAACTAAATCTTCTAATTTCTTTATAATGTCAATTTATATATTTAATACATTTAAATTGATAAATAATTTTATATTGATATATTAATTTGTTTTTTTTTTAAAATAGAAAAGTGTTTTATTAAATTGTAAAATATTATGTTATTAAAAAAATCAAACAAATGTAAAATGTTTTGTTATCGAAAATATCAATTTATTTAATTAAATATATATTTTTTCAAAAATATTTATTTCAATATATATATTCTTTTCTTAATATATCAAAATGTATGATTTTTCAAAAAAAAAAGAAAATAATCTATTAAATTGTTGAATTGTGAAAAGTTCTTTGCTATATTTCAAATCAATATTATTTTGTTATAAAAGAAAAAAGGTTAATATATTAAATTATTTAATCTTTAACATATATAAACAAACATTGGATTTTATATATATATATATATATATATATATATATATATATATATATATATATATATATATATCAACTTGCATTTAATAAAAAATAGAAATGTATTTTATTAAATTGTAAAATGTTGTTATTAAAGATTTTTTTTCAATAAATTGTAAAATTTTTTATTATAATTTTTATTTATTTATTTATCTAATTAAATATTTTTTTTTTCAAAAATATTTAATTCAATATGTATGATTCTTTTATTAATATATTAAATTGTATAATTTAAAAAAATAAAATAAAAAATGATATATTAAATTATAAAATGTTCTTTGCTTTATTTGAAATCAATATTTTTTTTTATCAAAATTACATATGTATGTATGTATGTGTATATATATATATATATATATATATATATATATGTGTGTGTGTGTGTGTGTGTGTGTGTGTGTGTGTGTGTGTATGTATATATATATATATATTGATATTGATATATTGAATTGTTTAATATTTTAAATATATAAACAAACATTGGACAATTGATTTGAGCATTTAGCTACTTCAAAATCTAAGCTTAAAAGTGTTTTTTTTGGTATCAAGTGATGAGTTCAACAAATGGATTTGAAATCTTACGATGCTAACTTATCACACCCCTTGTTGGATGTTAGACTAAATACACAAAAAAAATTTAAATCAAATTAACGAGGAATCAATTCAATGTATACATTAACAACAAAAAATACATGTTTTTATATTGATTTATTAACTTATATTTTTTTAATTAAATTAGAAAAGTATCTATTAAATTTTAAAAAAAATTATGTTATCAATTTTTTTTTCCATATATATTCAATTCTATATTCTTTCAAATATATAAACAATCATTGAGAAAAAATTATTTAATTGGATATATATGTTTTAATCAAATTTTTAATTGAATGTATGTATTTTTTATTAATATATCAAAATATATATTAAAAAAATAAAATAAAAAATGAACTATTAAATTACGAAATGCTCTTTGCATTATTTGAAATCAGTGTTATTTTGTTATCAAAAAAATGTTTTATTTTCAAAAATATAGAGTTGTATAATCTTTAGAATATATAAACAATCATTAGATGATTGATTTGGGCATTTAGCTATCTTAGAATGTAGATTTGCAAGTGCCTTTTTTGGTATAAAGATGTGAGTCTAGTAGACAAATTTTATATCCTATGATGCTAACTCATCATGTCCCCAGTTGAACATTAGACTATGTACATAAAAGGTTCTTAAAGTAAATTAACGAGGAATAAATTCAATGTATACAATACCAACCCTATTTTTTCTAAACAATTATATTTATGCATTTTATTTAGTATTAATAATATCTAAATTTTTATATCATTTAAGTTCATGCATCACATTTGATGTTAATAATATGCATATTCTTATGTGATATTATCTATTTTTTAATCATATATATTTGACCCATATGACAACTAGGAGTTAATAAAATGCTATTGTACCAAAGGAGACTCCAACATGATTTTTGATCATCAAATAACTGCATAATGAAGATAATTTTAGTAAAAAACAATTTTCCATTTATATTGTACATCATAGAATGCAGAAGCCTCCTATGGTCATTCTTAAATAGGACTTAATGGAACGTTTCTTAATTGTCGATCCTAATATAATTTTCATCATAGGGTTTAAAAGTAAGAAAACATATTCTAGAGTGTTTGGCTTAATATATAATATAGTTGAAGATGATTTAAAATATGAATCTGAGTATGTATTAACTCAAAATGGAATCCAATTTCTCAATTATAAGCCCAAATCCTAATGTCTAAATAGGGCAAAAAAGATTCATAATGTAAAATAATTCAAACCAACTTGATTTCTGAATCTATATGTAAATAATAAAATAAAAAGATTACATTTTTTATTGTTTGAATTTTTTTGTATTTTTTACTTAAATATTTATGTGTCCAATATATTACATGGTTTTATTAGAGGAAAACCACACAAATAATTTTTGATATGTTTTATTCTAGCTCAAATTTTTTATTATAATTAATTATTGTACAAATGGTTTGTGATTCATATGTAATAAACTTCATATTTTGTATTTAAAAAATATTATAGGTAAAGAGTAAATTTTTTTTAGATTAACCAATATTATATTTCCAATTTATTTTATAGGGCACCACCCATACAAACTACAAATAGATCAGACATTTTCATCTACCCAACAAATTCCAATCTCAAATAATGGATAGTAATAAAAAAGAAATCAAAATCATCGAGTCATCAAATTCAATATCTAGAAGACAATACATACAAATGATGCCTCACACTACAATCAAACATTTTAATTCATACAAAAATCATTGGATTGTTGAGGTTAGAGTACTAAAAAAGGGGATATTGCGTAATTACATAAACAATAATGGTTTAAGACAGGTTTTTAGCTTCAACATTGTTGAGAGTGAGGGAGATGCCATTACTGTAACTTATTTTGGTTAGGCAATAAATATGTACTTCAACTAGATTTATGTCAAAAAAAATTATGCAATTTCAAATGGCACATTAAAATATGCCAACAAGAAATACAAAAAATCGGAAAGCCCATGGGAGATCATTCTCAACATGACATCCTTTGTTAAACATTATTCTAAAAAGGATTTTACCATCCCATTATTTCAATTTCAATTTAATAAAATTAACAATATTAAAAATACAACTTCAAACACAAATATTGACATTATTGATATCATTATATCCATTACGGATGCATCCCATTTTAAAAGACTAGATGGAATCTCAGATGTCAAAAGAACACTAATATTATAAGATAGCTTTAAATGCAACATCTAGGTAATCCTTTAGGGAAAATTTTATGTCAAAGAGGGGATATTGTTAGTAGATATATGTGTCTATGCCATAATTAACTCTAGCTCTTACCATTCAAAAAGGAAAATCACAATCATATAATGGTAAAACAATAGGGATCGACTTAGATACAGAAATTTTCATCAATCTAGACATCCCTAAGGCACATGGAGTTAGGGCATGGTTTGAAGAAATTAGGAATTTTGTATAGGGGACATTAGTTAGTATAAGACTAACTCAACATAAAAAAATTGGGAGATCCATAAATCAAAAATTATTGGGCAATCAAATACATTTACATTAGATGCCACAATAATACATATTAAAATGACAAATTTTTATTACCCTACTTTAATCAATAATAAATAGTGTAAAAAGAAAATGATTTAAAATAATAATGCAATGTGGCATTTTCGAAAATGCCATACTAATGTTTAAAATTATGAATTTAAGTACGCAATGAATTTCATATTGGAAGATGGTACTAGGTCAATATGGTCCACGGTATTTGATGATTTTGCTATTGTAGTAATGGGTATCGCAGTAAAAAAATTTACAAGAGATATCAACATCACCTGGTAAGGTTCAGAGTATTAATAGGAAAGTGTTATTCTATGGTAACATTTCACAGTTTCAACAAAATCTAAAGTTTACAATGATAAAGAACAATTACATTATACCATATTGAATGTAATTAAAGATGAATCTACTCCATCAGATACATCTTTCTTTGATGCATTTGATGTAGAGTAACAAATTTTAACTCTACAAATGATGTAATCAATTATAGTTTGTGTTCAGTTGAATGTATGCAATACGTAAATAAAATAGATTTTGAAAACCATTTGTTGGTACTATTGATTTTCAAGCATTTTATTCACCATATCGTAAGATGTTTGATATACCTTTACTTTCTCTGCATTTTAAAACAAATTAGACATTCAAATAGTTTGTGATCTTCTAAAATGGTGTGCTATAAATCTAGGTGTTTTTTTTAGAATTTTTAAACTCCTAATCCATGATTAATTTTTTATTGATATATATGTAAGGATCATTCGATACATTTTGGTTGATAAATATGGCTCTCAAAATAGTCCAGTGACCAATTGAAAATGAAAATGAAAACAAAGTGGCTAAAGAACATATATAGTTGGATATTATTTTTGATATTAAGTATTATGCATGGGAATGCAATGAAAAAGGCATTGTCCAAAGCTAAATAATTTTAACTACATCAAACTATGAAAAATATAATTAAAGAATATTCAAACAACAACTGCTAATATAAAAATCAAAAGAAAAATGAAATGGAATATTATAAAATCAAACAGAAGGCATTCCTATATGTATATGGTCAATGAATAGGTTTGCTAAAAAAACTATTAATAGTAAGCAATTCCTCAAAAAAAATTAAAAATTTATATTTTTTAACTGGTATAAATCTAGCTATACATACCTCTTTTAAAAATTTAGTCATTAATGTTTCTATTATGACCATTGCATATACTAATGGGAAGTGAACACTCAAATAAAAAGGCCCGTTTAAATTATGCAATACACAAGGATGAAATAAATTCACATTGGTGGCTTTAAAACCATACCAAAAAAATATTTCCCCAAAAATTATAGATGAAGCTATTAGATAACCTCAAAATAAATTTCATGAAAGAATAGATAGTCTTTATGCAATACATCCATGCTCCATTTGCAAAGAATTGTATCTAGGCATTCAAATAATGAATTATCATGATAGCCTTACTTTCTATCGATGCATTGGTGAAACCAATATTAATCACTTTTGTGAAATGAATAATATGGACCCAAGAACATAGCATAAATTTATTTATGATCTCACTCAAATTTAATAAATGTTTATTACAAGAGTTAATCCAATACTACAAGTAACTCATGCACGTGGTAGACAATAGAAATATAATGGGCATACTATTAGTTTCCCATGAGATATATCTGTTATTGTCAAGTATCTACTATGATAGCTTGTAGAACTCGATATCTTAGTATTAAGAAGAATTAGATCAGAAAACAAACCATACAATTTCTTTGTAAGCGAATCATGTGTTGACAAAGTTCTGCACTATAAAATAGAAAATAACCCCTACTATTTAAATGTTCAAGTTGAATATAAATCACTAGATGTTATGCCATCAAGGCCTACTAATATCTCATCACTCCTTCATCACATCACAATGGGTATTCGAGATATGAAAAATACCAATGACAACTTTGAAGATGACATAGATGCACTTTTAAATCTACACACTAATAAACAACATCATTTGTAGCTTCTCTTCCAAATGCATGAAGAGAAGTCAACCACGTAAGAGACTATGTGAATGATAGATCTAGTGGAAACCCACATGTAATTAATTGGCTAGATGTTAGCAATTCACCTATCAATGAATACAACATCAAGGAGCTATTTTCTATGGCATTTCTACCTCTTTTCCCAATAGGTGTTTACATGTTTCAACAATCTCGTATTAAAAAGATCCATCTACATGAATTGCACATAATGAGATATCAAGACAACCAATTTGGAAGCCACCCATGCTTTTTTAATTTTTTGTTAAACCTAATTATGTGCCATCAAATCTAAGCAACATTAGTGATATTTATAAATAGAAACATAGAAAATATCTTTCCACTCACAATTTCAAACTTGCATGAATATTTAATATAGCTACCTACTGCAAGTATTGTAGATTCATTAATGTGTTTTGGGTCAACACTTAGAGGTACACGTGAATTTTGGTTAAAATGTAGAAGTGAATTAACATATATGATCACACAAATAGGATCACCAAAACTATTCTTCACCTTGAGTGCAACAGACACTAGATGGCTAGACATACACAAAATCATGCCAAAAGCTAATTATACCCTATAGAACACTACCCAATGGAGAAATCAGAGCTTAATTTTGAATCCCTATCTTGCATCTTCATACATGGAAAAAAGGTTTACAATATTCTATGATAAAATTCTTGATAAACATCTTCACAACAAAGACTATTAGTATAGGTATTCCTATTGAATTTTTTTTTTTTTTACATTTTATATTTATATAGAAAACTTACATAGGGTTAAAATTATTAAATATATTTTTTATACTTAGGTATGAATGGAAACATAGAGGATCTGTTAACATCCATGGATTCATATGGTTAGAAAATACACCAAACATGGATACACTAAATTGGAAAAACATAGTTGAGGTTAATTTTACAAAGAAATATTTTGATCAATATGTAAAAACATGGAACCCATGTAACAATAATAGCCTCCATCAAAGAATCCATCGCTTTGATCTTGATGACCTATGCTTACTCACCACTGATACAATACTACATAGTGAAACTCAAAAATATTATGAGGAACTTCTAAACTGAGTCCAACATCACACAAAGTGTAGTGAGTCTACATACTTACAGAAAAAAGGATTGTCTTTACAATGCATATATAATGTTGCATGGCCATTACAAGCAAATTCAAGCATGTCCATTGATAATCAAGGTCAAAAGACTTACCTTCTAGCATGAAATTATGAAAGAGTCAATATACATAATGAAAGCATTCTTTCAATATGGTGTGTAAATATAGATTGCGAACCAATAATTTGTTTACATGTTCTACTCAAATAAATAGCAAAATATGTGGCAAGAGTTGAAATTAAATCTAAAAGTTACCATCACATGTTAACAAGTATATCATCTATAATTGGAGCTAAGAGCACAATTAGGATTGCATATAGCAAGTTTCTATTAGACACTATTATTGATTGAGAATTAGGTACATAAGAAACATGTCACATGTTGCAAAAGCTACCTTTAACAGTTTATAGCCAAACCTTCACTACCTTATCTATTGGAAAACAAATATTCATATGAGTTATTCAAAGTACATCTATCAATAATAATCTACCATATTTCATAGATGTGAATCTAAAATGCCCTTCTTTCCTTTTCAAATTTTTTTTATTGCATTATACTACGATGTAATTTTGAGGGATGTGTGGTCTAAGGCATCTCATTGAAGTTATCCAGACATGATATTACAACAACAAGAGGAAAAACAATCAATGGAAAAAGAAACCAAACCAATCAATTGTTTTTATATTCCCTCTTTTCATCTCCAAGCCTGCTATTGAATCACCATTAAATGAGGATTTATGTTGGACAAAGCTCTTAATTTACATATTGTTACACAACATTGCAATGGACATTAGATTGAATAAGGTTAACATTATTAGGCATTGGGAAGAAATGAAATATTCTTAAAATCCATGGCATATTGGGTAAATACCTATAAAATAAAAATAAATAACAATGTCAAAACAAACAATGATGAAATTGATAATGAAGAACATATAGAATAGCACATGGAAATGCATGAGTGGGAAATCATATCTCATAAACACCCATTTGGAAACACCGAGCTAGATGACATCGACATGCTTGGACTCTGTGACTTTGATAACATACATAACTGAGATCATTCAAATATCTTGCTCAACCTGCACATAACTGCACAATAATTCATAGATTCAAAATGTGAAATTCCATAAGATGTAAACATTGAGTGCAGAAATAAACCAAAATTATGTGAGTTATTAAAAACTCAGTAGATAGCCTTCAACATAATTCCCCAACATGCTCAAAAAGAACCAAAAGGTACACCACTTCGAATGATTGTACAAAGAACAATAGGGATAGAGAAATCCTACTTGATAAGCATAATCAAACACACCTTGGATAAACATATATATTATATATTAGAAATCCTAATTAATATATATTATTAAAATAGAAATTATACAAACTAATATTAATATAAATTATATAACATATACAATAAAAATGTAATAAATATTATATATCATTTTTATGAAACTAACCAAAAAAAATTAATAACTAAATTACGTAACTTAAAATTAAAAATAATATTAAAAAATGCCTACAAACACTTAAACATTTAAAAACAAAAACAATATATCATTGCAACAAATTAAAAATGATCTAGTTTTATTTCACGATAGGGCAACTACGGTGTGATGTCCTCGATTATATAATTTCGAGTAAGCATAATTTTATTTCTAAACAAACCAGTTGTGATTGAAAGAGACATGATATAATTTTTTGTTAATGTGATTAGATACTTAAAAGTTAAAATATCGCTCCCACTCGATATTCAATGTCTTTTACGTCATCAATGCTTTATTCCTAATCATATATTTTTTAGTTTTCTCATGTTGTGGCCAAGTACCTATTTTAGAGTATTATTGTAGAGAATTGGGTTTTAAGTAACACATTATTCTTACTATTCCTGATTTTCTAGTCTCAAAATTTTTAATAACATTTTGTAAATAAATAGTTAAAAATTAATTGTAAATTGTATTAATGAAATTTAATAAAATAAAATAAATTATTAAGATTTATATATTGTAATGATTAATTATATATAATTTTAAATAAATCAATTATTATAATCTATTAAATGTGTAAATTTTGGTTAATATTAATTTTCATCTTTTGAACTTATTTAAATTGATTTGTTTATATTATTTTCTCAAAAATTTAGAGTTATATATTTAAACTTAATTAATTCTTTAAAATTAAAATAATAAATGATTAAATTTATATTTTAAAAATATTTTTTTTACAAATCAATAAAATTATGAATAATTTAATATATTTCTATCCAAAATTTTCAAATATTTTCATTTAATATTATTTATAATTTTTCTTTACTAAAATAAATAACCACCATAAGATAATAATAATAATAAAAATAATGTAATAAGAATGATAATAATGTTTCAAAATGTATATAATGATTTATGCACACTAATGAAAATTACACTTCTTCAAAGTACTACGTGAGATACAATGCATCTTTCATTCCTCCATATCAGAAAACTAAATTTGATAATTGAACTTGCTTATTATGAATATTTTTGATGACTAATTTGATTCAACATTACTCTTCAAATATCTATTTATTATAGTATTTTAAGATTTTTTGACGTCTATGAAAATTTCACCTTAAATTTAATATTGTTTTAAAAATAAATTGATTATATTTTAATATTAAAAACCTAAATATAACAATATGATCATCAAATTTAATCTTGCTAATATTTTTTAACCCCCTATATTAAACACAAAAAGTGCCTATACAAAATATTTTCTCTTTATTTTTTATTTTTATTTCCATCTTTTTATTTTTTGTCTTAAATATGTAAAACTTTTCTTAATATTTTATATTTGAAATTAACTATTTCAATAAAATATTGTGATATTTTATATAAATTATAATTTTTGTACCTATCAATAATATTTCTTAAAAAGTTAAGTCTAAAAATAATAATAATTTCTTTTTCTTAACTTACGAAAAGTGACTATCAAATTCCACATCAAACTTGTTAAAAGCCAAACTATTTTCATAGACCAACTAAAACTCATAAGAAGGGAAAAAAACAAAATCTGCCATTGACAAAAATGACATATTCCAACACTAAACTAGCTGGAAACCTTCCATTGATTATCCAGATTCGCAACAAACAATATTCACAACACATTCATTAATAATAAGAAGTTTAGAGTTTGACAATTGTAAAAAGTTTTATGCAAGTGTAAATCTATTGAATTATAAAAAGTAGAATCTTTTCTTCAAAACTAAGAGCAGTGATTGCATATAAATGTTTTTTTAGAGATGAGTAATAATTAAGAGCAAATAGTTACACTACTTACTGAGAATTTTTATACACTTTACAATTCCAATAACAAATGTTCTATAAATATATTTTTAATTTTATTTTACATTCAAACTTTTTAAATTTTTATTAAAAATAAAAAATAAAAAATTTACAATTTTTAAAATCCATAGAACTTTTTCATTACCTACCTTTAAAAAATCAAACGTCATCATATTTTTGACCATATCAAACTTTTATATTCACAAAATATTAATTCTAATAAACATTTTAGAAATCAAACAACTTCAATAATAAATCAACTACCGACCTTTACCTTTAGACTGTAACACTAAATTTAAAACCAGAACTTAACGACATATCATACAAATTCCATTCCATGCGTTGATGAAGTGGTGGCCCGCTGGATGCTTTCAATCTTAGTCTCTCATACGTCCCTATAAAAATACATTTCCTCCGATCCTCCTAAATCACAATCGCTCTCCTCTTGCGGCGGAGGAATACTAGAGAATTTACAGTACATATTTCCCAATTTCGATCTGCCGTCGATCATCTGGTTAATGGCAGAGTTAGCCTTGAACGCCATTGCAGCCAAGTCGGAAACGGAAAGAACGTATCTCAATTTACGCAGAGAAAGCACAAAATAAAGCTCTCCCAACTCGAATTCTTCCTCTGAATCAACGCCCACCATAAATTTTCTGACGTGAAGAGAATCCCAATGCCAAAGAAAATTCCCTGGATTTTGTAAAATGATCTCGCCAGCTTTAGTGGGTTCGCGGAATTCCTTCATACCACCGTCGAAAAATATGACTTTGGCCGTTTGTATGAATTCGGTTTGTGAAGACGGCGACATAGAAATGCAGTTGCCCATTTCCGCATTCGAAACCCGCCTACATTAATATCATTTGTAGACTCAAAATATATGAGAAAGATCCGACAATATATGAGAAAGATCCGACAAGGTTAAAACCATATATTTTGGATGAGTAGATAAGAACTCCACGTCGATTTTTTTAAAGTGGGGTTAAATTCATGATGAGTCGGTTGACTTTGGGAGATGGTGGATGCGTTTCTCACATGTGGGAGGCGGGGGGGACAACTGTAGACGCGGCTGTACTTTCGTCACGAACAAAGTAACTTTTGTAGCTTTCTGTTGTTGATGTGGGTGACACGGAGGCGGAGGACTTTACTGTTACGTAATGCTACGTTTTTGTGGGATTTTGTTAGACTAAATAACTCCAGGTTAAAAGCGCAATCCCTTTAACTCATTTTTGGGTTTGCTTTTATAATACTCATCCAAAAATACTTACATACAAACACAATAAATGAACATAATAAAAATTCAATCCCAATTTTTTTTACTTATCTCTACTTAAAAAAACACGTTACAAACCACTCTTTAATTGTATAAATTATTCTACAAAAATTATTTGCAATAAAAATATAAAGAACACATCATAATTCTAAATCATCATAACTACATAGATATTTTTTTTATGTACAACATAATTTTTTTATAAAGATGAAAAATATGTTTAATACTATTGTCTCCAAATCTTGCACCCTAGAAGAGGGTATTCAGGGCTCCTCCAGATGTAGGCAACGTTGGGACATTTTCAGGTATGTGGGTGTGCCTATCGATGGAAATGAACCTCTAGGTTTGAAGGGCTAGCTCCCTATATGTGTGTCTGCAAAACAACCACTATTTAAACTAGCTTGATGAAGGGAAAAGGGTTAAAAATACATAAGGGAAATCTGATATAAAAATGGTGATGCACCAAAATTGTCCTCCACATGAATATCATACACAATTTCACGATACAATAGAATGTAAGCTTATTACCAAGATGTGAAAAGTTCTAACATAAATGTTTCAATGTAGAGGTGAGACATATGAAATCACACAAGGTAAAGAAACTGAAATACATAAGGGTTAAAAATACATAAGGGATTTTGTTAGACTAAATAACTCCAGGTTAAAAGCGCAACCGTGATTGATTTAGGAGGAATCATCGAATAAGTGATCATATATTCATCCGTGTTGTTATTATTGAGGAAGTAAAATTTAATAAATATAAGGTATATTGTTGTTCTGTATATTTTCGTAATGTAACTGATAAATATCTTAATTCAAAAGTTTAAAGATTTAAAATTTTCAGATTTGATAATTTATATAGTAACGATTTTATTTATGATAATTTTTAAATATATTTATACTAAAATAGGTATTATAAAGAACATTTATAGTATCTATTATATGTGTGAAATAAAGTTGTTCTTATTTACCTACATTTTTTAGGTTTTATATTGATGAATTAAAGGATCTTATCTATAAAAAATTGGATGGTATGAATAGTCGTTGTCTCCTTAAAATTTATATTATTATGTGCAGATGATATTGTTTTGCTTTCACATTAAATTATAGTCCTTCAAACTTAATTTGATGTGTTGAGCAATTTTTGTATAAAAATTGACTTTGAAGTAAATTTTTGCAAAGACAAAAATCATGGCATTCAACCAAGAAAATACTATCTAAAATTAATTTGAAATAAAAAGTACAATAGGTCGAGATGGTGTACTTTTACACAAGTACTTAGGTGTGATTTTTTCTAGGCTACCTTTTAGTTTTGTACTTGCAATCTAAGCAAGACTTGGCAAAGAATATGCATCATGGACAACCTGGGAAAGACAATATTTTTAGCTCCAATTTCAAGATATCTAAAAATTATTTAATTTTGTTATACATTAGTTACTCTCTCATTGTTTTAAGGATGTGAGTTTTGGGCCATAGACAAATTTTTTTTGGACATATTGAAAGAGTTTTCATTTCCATTTCAACAAAGAAAATTCAAGCTAAAAGACTAGTTCCTCAATTATTTTTGCACAATTTGGAGTATTTCCTTTGTTTATCTCTTTAGTTTTACACATTATCACTATGTTGCATAGGCGGGGATGCATGGTATATTTATTCTCTAGCAAGAATAGATATCTATAGTTGGCACTTCAATTTTATATGAAAACTACCAAAAAAGGATGCAAAGCTTATTGGTATGCTAGAGTTATGGCTCTCCTCTAAAAGTTGGATATCAATATAAAAAGACTCCCTCATCTTGAGATTTTTTATTAACGCTCTGCAACTCACTAAAAAATATTAATAAAGGATTTCATATAGAGATTAATAAATCTTATTTTAAAGTTATATGGATTAATCCAACAAAACCTTTGAAGCCAAAAATTCTTCATTATTTCATATTTTATTTGTGCTTCCATGAATATCAAATTCGAATTCCTGAATATACAAAAAAGATGCTACCATTATAACTAAGAATCCCTTTAAATCATTTTTGGGTTTGCTCTTATAATATTCATCCAAAAATACTTACATACAAACACAATAAATGAGCATAATAAAAATTCAATCCCAATTTTTTTTACTTATCTCTACTTAAAAAACATGTTACAACCCACTCTTTAATTGTACAAATTATTCTACAAAAATTATTTGCAATAAAAATATAAAGAACACATCATAATTCTAAATCATCATAACTACATAGATATTTTTGTTATGTACAACATAATTTTTTTATAAAGATGAAAAATATGTTTAATACTATTGTCTCCAAATCTTGCACCCTAGAAGAGGGTATTCAGGCCTCCTCCAGATGTAGGCAACGTTGGGACATTTTCAGGCATGTGCGTGTGTCTATCGATGGAAATGAACCTCTAGGTTTGAAGGGCTACCTCCCTGTATGTGTGTCTGCAAAATGACCACTATTTAAACTAGCTTGATGAAGGGAAAAGGGTTAAAAATACATAAGGGAAATCTGATATAAAAATGGTGATGCACCAAAATTTTCCTCCACATGAATATCATACACGATTTCATGATACAATAGAATGTAAGATTATTACCAAGATGTGAAAAGTTCTAACATAAATGTTTCAATGCAGAGGTGAGACATGAAATCACACAAGGTAAAGAAACTGAAATACAACCTGTATAGTTTAGAAAAGGTTATACACATGCAAAATATCATACATTTGGATGCACACTACATGACCTGTTAGACTAAAATTCCTACTCAAAATGTTAAGGATAAAAAACACAAGGATGAAACCATCACTTGCTGTCACTCTGTGTCTCTTACACACTCAAGCAATTATTCAAAACTTGAAATGAATAGACCTATGCTTGATTGCTTAAAGGCAAGAAATGCAAAATAATTTAGCAGGGCTTCACCTTACTTTGGTGGATCCATTTGACACTAGCCTAAGGGTTGTATTTATAGCAAAGAGATGACAGAGAAGAGGAGCTCTTTGGCTTTAGCAAGAGGAATCATTTTTGTTGGAAGTCTCCATCTTCAGTTGTAACTGACTTTACCAATGATACTCATTAGAGAATTTTGATTGATCCATGTCACCCTCCTAAATACCCTTTGCTTTCCCTCTTGGACATGATTTTTAATGGCTGCTTAATAGAATAGAGCTATGTGGAGATGGCTCCAAAAATGGTTGTTGCTAATGGAGCCACCTATTGGATATTTATTTTAGCACCCAATTGCTTTTCCATGGCTTGTCATGATGCATAATGATGTGGAGAGAAGTTGTTTTTACTCTGTTTGGCTTTGTCTTTCCTTTTTAATTGGTCCTCAAGGAATGACTCAGATTGGTGATTCAAAGTCATTGATCTGTTAGGCACAAATGCCTATGGATCATCCTCCATCTATCTCTATCTCATGCCACATGATAGCTTCTTATTTTCCTGATCATGATGGTGGTAATATGTTGTTGGACCAATATTATTAAGTTAAGCAGCCTTGGAAACCTGATTTGCACTTGTAGACCCATTCGAGTTCTCTGATTACTTCAACTTGCTTGCTTCAAGGTTGCCATTGCTCATGATTTATAAAGTTTGAGTCTTCACCTTTGGAGAACCCAATTTACACCATCCATCAGTAATTCAGGTTCATAAACCCAAATTACTTCTACTCATAAACCCCTAGAAGATAAGAATTGATGGAAACCCAATTTTCACTTGTCTTTGCTTTAAGTCTTCAGGGTTTCTTAGGATCCTTACTTTAGATTTTTCATGCTCCAAGTCTTTGGGATTTTTTCTTGTCTTGGCTTTCAGAAAGTGACCCTTCAAATTTTTTTGAAGGGCACTTGGCTAACGAAAGTGACCTTCAAAAAAATCTTGAAGGGCACTTGAAGAGAGAAAGTGGTCCTTTAAATTTTTTTTGAAGGGCACTTTGGAAGGAAGTAACACTTTGGAAAAGTCCGAAGGGAACTTGGAAGATGAAGTGTTCCTTCAAAACTTTTTCAAAGGGCACTTTGAATAAAAGTGTCCCTTCAGAACTTTTTTGAAGGGAACTTTGAATAAAAGTGTCCCTTCAAAACTTTTTTGAAGGGCACTTTGAATAAAAGTGTCCCTTTGGAAAAGTTTGAAGGGTACTTGGAGGAGAGAGAAGGCCCTTCAGATATTTTTGAAGGGAACTTTGGAAAGAGAAAGAAGCCTTCAAAATAATTTCGAAGGGCAAACATGAAGGAAAGTGACCCTTTAGAACTTTTTTGAAGGGCAAATGGGAGATGAAGTGTCCCTTTGGATAAGTTTGAAGGGCACTTGGAAGAAGAGAAGTGAGGAAGAAAAGCTTTGAAGAGATACTTCAGGGAAGACTCGAGGAAGGATTATTTCAAACTTTTAATCTGAGAAAAAAGGTTGAATGAATTCAAAGAAACGGAAGGCTTCCTGCAAAGGTTGGACAAAAAACTTGAAATGAGAGAAAGACTTTGAGGAAGGATCCCTTGGGAAGGGCAAAAATGGACAAAAATATTGTACTTGGCCAATTTTTTAGGGTGAAAAAATTGGCTAATAGTCTTGGAAATTTCCAAGGGAGGCATACTTGCTATGCCTAAGACCAGTCATCTTAATCCTTTCATTGGGCATGGAGTCACATATACATGCTACAAAGAGAACTGAACAAGCTTTAGCCCAAGAACACACAACTGGGTTAACAAACACATAAGGAAAAGATGCTCACCAAACAAGAGGAAGGAAAGAGAACACTCATGCAATAATGAACTTAGGGAAA
This sequence comes from Torreya grandis, assembly GCA_037957365.1. Taxonomy (NCBI): domain Eukaryota; kingdom Viridiplantae; phylum Streptophyta; class Pinopsida; order Cupressales; family Taxaceae; genus Torreya; species Torreya grandis. The sequence continues at coordinate 1,801,916 of JARHVA010000555.1, forward strand.
ATAACAAACAATAAAACAAAAGAAGCACATAGCCAATGAAACAAAGGAAACACACCTAAAATAGTATTTACAAGGAGACAAATAAGGGCTAGTAGTAGGATTTAAAGTGTATCCCATTCATAGGGATAGGTAACTCTTCTCAATTTATTCTAGATAGCTAAAAGGAGTTGCTTTGCTTGCACTTGCTGATGATGTAAGGGCCACTCCATAAAGTGTCAAACTTTGTATGCATGCCTGGTTTTTCTCTCTCTTCATCCCACTTCAAAACCAAGTCACCCTCTTTGAAAACTCTTTCACTTGTCCCTTTGTCAAAGGATCTCTTCATGAGCACTTGATGGTGTTCCATAGCCTTGTGTGCATCATCCCTTGCCTCCTACAACTGCATTAGTTCTATCAACCTGACTTCTATTGGAGTGTTTTCAAGTAATTATAACTTTTATGCAATTTCTAAGGTAGGGAGTTATTGGGATATGGACAACCTGGATTCTCTCTCATAAACAAGTACAAAGGGAGAGTTACCAATTGATTTCTTAAGAGTAATTCTATCTACCCATAAATCTATCTTTAGCTTGTTATGTCAGGCTCTTTGATTATTCTCCAATGTTCTCTTGATTATTTTGATGAGGTTATTGTTGTTAGACTTAGCCAATCCATTACCTTTAGGGTAATAATTAGATGAGGTACTCAAGTGAACTCCATTCCTTGCTACCTAATTAAATTTTTTAACACTTATGAATGCAACTGCATTATAAAAAATGATGACATGGGAACTCCAAACCTTGTCACAATGCTATCATATAACTCCAAGATAACATTTTCACTTCCCTCTTTCAATACAATAGCCTCTACCCACCTTGTGAAGTAGTTCATAACAGTCAATATACATTTGTGTCCAACACTTGATGGAGGGTTGATCTTGCCAATGAAATCGAGACCCCATAGCATGAAAGGCCGGTCCACTTCAATAGGTTTCAATGGAAGGGTTGAAAGCTTCGGTTTGCCTACAAAGAAGGCACATTGATGACACACCTTAGCCCAATGATAATAGTATTTAAAAAGACTAGGCCAATAGTAACCAACCCTTATTATCTTTGCAACTATAGTTCTAGGAGAGAAATGACCTCCATCAGCACCATTGTGAAAATTTTCCAACAACATATCAAATTGGTCATTGTTAACACCTCTAAATAGCAAACCATTTATTTATTTTCTAAAGAAAACATTATCAGCAGGGCAATAGGGAATGGTCTACAGTCTAAAATATCTCATTTAAGACTTGTTTAAGCTATTGGGACACTTACCATTTTGAAGAAAACTAATGATGTCTTGTGTCTAACTTTGAGCTTGCATTTGATCATTTAGTTAGAGATGAACTTGGTTGACCAAGACTTCCTCTTTTGTCTCTTAAAGATATGAAGCTAAATGCTCACACAATCCTCTTCCTCTTACCAAGCTAGTCACTTTGATGTCTACATCATACTCCATCACCTTTGTGATCCAACTAACTCTTTTTTCATTGACATATTTGCTTAGGAGAAGATCTTTGGTGTTGGGATTAGAAACCATGACATGTATCTTATTTTTGGAAACAATGTACCTAAATTTATTCATCCCTCTAATCATAGTTAGATCCCTCTTCTCAACAAAAGAATACTTGACCTAATAATCCTCCAACCCTTGGCTAAAGAATGCAATTGGTTGCTCAACCTCTTCATCATTCTTCTTCATAAACATAATCGAGATCATGTCAAGGTTAGCAAAGTTGAAAAGTATGAAATCCTTGGAAAAATTCAAGTTCAAGAGAGTAGGAGATTTTGTAATTACTCTCTTGATTTCCTCAAAATTGCTCCTACCTTCCTTTGTCCAAGAAAAATCTTGGTTCTTCTTGAGTATGGTTGTGATAGGCTTTGCCACAGTTGCAAAGCCTAGAATAAATCTCCTTACAAAGTTTATTTTCCCTAAGAAGCTTTGTAGTCCCTTCTTGTGTTGAGACAAGGATAAGGCTAGGATAGCCTCAATCCTTTTGGGATCAATAGCCAAGCCTTCCTTTGAAATGGTATGACCCAAAAGCTTGTCTTCCAAGACAAAAAATATGCAATTCTTCAGATTAAGGGATATTCCATAATTCCTACATTTCTCAGACACCTACCTTAGGTGCTCCATGTGATTAGCATAATCCTTTGAAAAAATGGCTATAACATCAATATACACTACTAGAAACTTATTAATCAGACCTTTAAAAGCCATACCCATTATGGCTCCAATGTTTGATAAACTAAAAGGCATCTTATTATAGGCAAAGATCCCCCATTTTGTAGTGAAGGTTGTCTTGAACTAATCTTCTTCATTTACCAATATCTAATTGTAGCCTGAATAACTGTCAAGAAGTGAGAAGCATTGAGAACCTAAAACAACTTTAGAATCTACTCCATGGTAGGTAGTGGATAATGATCCTAAGAGACACTCTCTTAAGATCTCAAAAATCCACACACAGTCTGATTTATCCATTCTTCTTGTAGATAAGTACAAGATTAGCTACCCAAGTTGAGTGCTTGATAGGAAATATAATCTTGGACTAAATTAGCCTGGTCAACTCCTTTTTCATTAGTTCTTTTATCTTAGGATTGATAGGCCTTTGCTTCTACCTGACCAATTTAGCTCCAGGTTCTAGCTCAATGGTGTGATGAGCTAGACTTAGATCAAACCCTTTCAAATATTTTTATTCCCAAGCAAATATATATGGAACTCTTTGCATAGTTCAATAAAGGCCTACCTTTTAGATAAAGAACAAAGCTTACCAATATTCAGGAGCTTGTCCTTGTAAATGATGACTCTTTCATAGTTCTCCTCCTTTGTTGAATTGCTCACTTCTTCCTTCTTCTTCTAATCATCATCATTGAAAACACTCTCTAAGGTAATCAGACCCTTAGGTATTTTTTTCATCTTCAGCTGAATGATTTGCTCCTCATACTGATCATGTAATCTTCTTTGGTTTCTTGAGGAGAAACTTGCCTCATTCTGCAAGAAGTGTGTAATGTGTTCATCGCTTTAAAACACCTGCCATGACACTTCATTATCTAGGATATAAATCTCACAATGATCTGGATATGGGATTGATCCTTCTCTTGTCCCACATGAGTATCTGTATCGAACCTTGCACTAATGGCAACCAATCTGTCAACATGTTTGTTGGAATCCCTTGGTATGCGTTGTATGTTGAAAGCATCAAAGTCTTCAAGCAAGTCCCATACCTTATGATTGTATGATTTAAGTAAGGTATTTTTGGATACAACTTAAATTCTTACTAGTGTATGAACAACTCACTATCTCCAAAGAATTTCATATTCTTGCTTCCTCTTTTCTTTGCCCATTGGAGACCATGGACTAGACCTTCTTATTCTACTAAATTGTAAGTGCAGCTAAAGTGGAATCTATATGAGGAGTAATATTGATTATTTGATGGAGAAACTAACATGATGCCAACCCCTAAACTTACTTTGATTCTTGAGTCATCAAAAAACATTTCCAAAATTCATTCAAGCTCATGATCTTCATTAGTGAGTAAAGGAATAGAAAAATATTTCTCATGCATGCAGTAAACTCCTAAATTAGTCTCTTCGATAAAAGTATATGGATCAAGTCCATGTGTTTCAATTTTGTATTTGTTAAGAAAATAACTAAAATACCTTCAATATGGGAATATGTTTTACCATTTATGACACCTTATTCTTCTTTATTGATTAGACAATTCTAAGTTAAATTTGTTTTCATGTATGGCTCAATATGAAACCTTGCTAAGGGTTGAGTCCTTATAGTCACCTTGGTCCCATATCTTGTTTTAAAAGCTAGAAAAGACCAGTCAGTAGAAAGGTATCTTCCTATTTTAGGTATAAAATCCCTTGATGAATAAATAACAAAATGGACTACAAGGTCTACCACCACAACGTCTTTCAAAATTAGAAAACTTGGGTTGTCATGCAGAAAGAATTTTAGACCTTTGATCAATCACACTATCTTTTTTGGAGTCCCATCAAGTTGAAATACACCTTTGCTATGTGGCTCATATTTCACCCCCAATTTATCAGCCACCACTTTATGCATGTCAATGGTACTTGCTCTACTATCCACAATGCAATTATGGACCAGCTTATCTCCCATAATGAGGGTGAGATAGAAGGGTGGAGGATTTTTAGACTTGGTAGAGGGTTTTAAGACATGGCATGGGTAATTGGTAAGGGATAAACCATTTTGATTTGAAGTTTAAGGGTTTACATGAATGCTTATAAGCTGTTCTTACAATAGCTCTTTTTGACTAGGCATATGCAAGACTTATCAAAGAGATATGCTTGTCTTGTCATTCTTAAAAGAATCAAGAATGTTTAGAGAGGGAGAATTCACCTTTTCTTGGACCTTTAAAGGTAGATAAGGAGTTTGAACCTATTGTGCTATAGGTTTGACAATCCTAACTACACTCTAATTCTGCTGAGGAACATGATTTGCAATAGGTAAAACATTAGGATTCACACTTTGTGGCCTTAGAGATGCATCACTTGGAATTACATGCACTCTTTGATCTTCTCCCAATGATATATTTTTGGCTCTTATTTTATATGTAATTGGCATGCTTTGATTTAACACATAATCATCTTTATCTTGAAAATTCAACATCCCAATACTTTGGTTGCTACCTTCTCCATGCATATCCTTTTGGTTGGGACCTGCTTATTCTGACATCATGTAAGGAGTGGCCTCCTCTTGTGTTTCCAAAGCTTGGCTGATCTTCCATCATCCTGTATGAACTGAACTTGAGGTTGTCCCCATTGGTCCAAATGATCTCCTTAAACTAGGTTAGCATGTACTAGAACACCAGCCTTCACAAGAGGAGTGGAATTAGGATTATAGGCATTGGGATGCCTATTGTTAATTTTTTGAACTTGTCTTCTCCCTTGGTAGTTATGTTGCAGTGGAGATCTATATCCTTGTTGAGGATAATATTAATGATTAGGTGGAGCACTCATCTGGAACTAAACTTGCTTGAGCTGAGCTCATAATGATCGAATCTCTTCATTCTTGTCCACAACATTATCCATCTTCTTGGGGAAGGCTCTTGGATTCAAATTAGCATTAGGATATTTTGATATGATCAAAGATTCAATTGAATTATGGGAAAACAAAGGGATGGAAACTCTTGGAGGGAGTTTTATAGCCTATATTAAGTTATTCTCAGATTCAATGGCTAGCTCATATGTGCCTAGTAGAGTGAAACCTCCCATTGACTATAATATAATAGCTACATCAGTTCCAATACATTTGAGGTAAGTGGGAAACACAAAGCTTGGAGGGGATCTCATGATAGGTGGTAGCCTATGCCATGTCCTTTGAACCTTTTATTGAAATCCCCCATGGATTAATTAGGACCTCTTTTTATCAAATTCAACTAATGAATTAATGAATTATGGTCACTTTTATTTTCAAATCTTGTTACCAACAATTCCCTAAAACCACCCCAGCTTGTGATGTAACCACCTTTCAATGTTTTGTACTAGTCAAGTGCCTTGCTTTTTAGAGACATAGCCAACAATCTAATGGCTATATTGGCTCAGGTGACATTATGGAAATTATAGAAGTTTGAAATGTCTCTAATATGCTCAGATGGTGTAATATAACCTTCACTATTAAAAATAAGGAGACTCTTGGTAGCATTAGGAGGAATAGGGTCGTATGCAGGAGGGTCGATGGGATTTTGGGTGTTAAAATCTAGGAAAGGTTGATGTCTATCCATTTCTCTTCTTTTCACTTGATCTCCTAGCTCTTCATATTATTCAACATATTCCTCTTCTTCTCCAAAACCTCCTTGTCAAGGATCTCTTAGGGCTAGGAGTGGTTCAAGGTGTTGTTCTTTAGGAAGAGCTTTAGCTAAAGGGGTTTGATTAGAAATCCTAGATGACCTAGTGAGGACCATGAAGTATAATGTGGAAAACTTGATCTACAAATAGGTATTCTCACCCTTTCAGAGTTTCCAAATGTTGTATTAAGAGTACAAACTCAAGATTTTCAAGACTAGCATTCACCTTGACATGTAAATAACTAGGAACTAGGGTCCCATCAGGCATGCCAGAACTATTGTCTCCAAATCTTGCACCCTAGAAGATGGTATTCAGGCCTCTTCTAGATTTGGGCAATGTTGGGACATTTCCAGGAATGTGGGTGTGCTTATAGGTGGAAATTAACCTCTAAGTTTGAAGGGCTAGCTCCCTATATGTGTGTCTACAAAATGACCACTATTTAAACCAACTTGATGAATGGAAAAGGGTTAGAAATTCATAAGGAAAATATGATCTAAAAATTTTGATGCACTAAAATTGTCCTCCACATGAATTTCGTACACAATTGCACGATACATCAAAATGCAAGCTTATTACCAAGATATGAAAATTTTTAACATAAATATTTCAATGTAGAGGTGAGACGTATGAAATCACACAAGGTAAAGAAATTGAAAGAAAACCTATAGAGTTCAGAAAAGGTTATATACATGCAAAATCTCATACATTTGGATGCACTCCACATGACCTATTAGACTAAAACTCCTGCTCAAAATGTGAAGGACAAAGGACACAAGGATAAAACTATCATTTATTGTCACTCTATGTCTCTTACACACTCAAGGAATTATTCAAAACTTGAAATTAATAGACCTATGCTTGATTTATTAAAGATAGGAAATGACAAAACAATTCAGCAGGGCTTCACCATACTTTTGTGGATCCCTTTTACACTAGCCCAAGGACTATATTTATAACAAAGAGAAGAGGAGGTCTTTGAAACCAAAAAGAGGAATCATTTATATTAGAAGTATCCATATTTAGCTGTAACTAACTTTGCCAATGGTGCTCATTAGGGCATTTTGATTGATCTATGTCACCATCCTGAATGCCCTTGACTTGCCCTCTTTGAGATGCTTTTGAATAGTTACTTAAAATAATAGAGCTATGTGGAGATGGTGCCAAAAATGTTTGTTGCTAATGGATCTACCTATTAAAGATTTGTTTTGGTGCATAAGTACTTCTCCTTGGCTTGTCGTGATGCACAATGGCATGGAGAAAAGTTGTTTTTATTCTATTTGGCTTTGTCTTTCCTTTTTTATTAATCCTTACGGAATGACTCGGATTGGTGATTCTAAATCATTGATCTACTGGGAAAAAATGCCTATGGATCATCCTCCATCTGTCTCTATCTCATGCTAAGGGGTGGCTTCTCATTTGCTTGATCATGATAGTGGTACTATGTCATTGGACCAAGCTTATTAAGTTAAGCAGTGTTGAAAACCCGATTTGCACTTAAAGATCCATTCAGGTTCTTTGATTGCTTCAATTTGCTTAATTCATGGTTGCCATTGCTCATGACTTATAAAGTATGAGTCTTCACCTTTAGAGAACCTAGTTTGCACTATCCATGAGTAATTTAGGTTCATAAACTTGAATTACTTATACTCATAAAACCCTTAGAAGACAAGCACTGATGGAAACCCAATTTGCACTTGTCTTTGCTTTAAGTCTTTGAGATTTCTAAGGCTCCTTACTTTGGGTTTATCATGCTCCACGTCTTCAGGCTTTTTGCTTGTCTTGGCTTTCAGAAAGTGACCCTTCAGATTTTTTTGAAGGGCACTTGGCTAAAGAAAGTGACCTTAAAAAAAAACCTGAAGGCCACTTGGAGAGAGAATGTGGCCCTTAAAAAAATTTCCAAAGGGCACTTTAGGAGGAAGTGACCCTTCAAAAAAGTCTGAAGGGCACTTGGAAGATGAAGTGTCCCTTTGGAACTTTTTTGAAGGTCACTTTGAAGAAAAGTGTCCCTTAAAAAAAGTCTAAAGGGAACTTGGAGGAGAGAGAAGGCCCTTCAAAATTTTCTGAAGGGTACTTTGGAAAGAGAAAGAAGCCTTCAAAATAATTTTGAAGGGCAAACATGAAGGAAAGTGACCCTTCATAACTTTTCCAAAGGGCACTTGGGATATGAAGTGTCCCTTCGGAAGTTTGAAGGGAACTTGAAAGAAGAGAAGTGAGGAAGAAAAGCTTTGAAGAGATGCTTCGAGAAAAACTCAAGGAAGGACTCAAGGTTGTGGAGAGACAAGGAAGGCTTCCTACAAAGGATAGAAAAAAAACATGAAATGAAAGAAAGAATTTGAGGAAGGATCCCTTGGGAAGGGGATAGATGGATAAAAAGATTGTACTTGGCCAATTTTTGAGGGTGCAAAAATTCACTAACAAGTACTTCCTGGAACAACCTTAATTATTAATCATTGATACCTGTATGCACTACTTAAGCTACCTACATATCAAGTTTTTTGAACTTGCATAATAAAATCATGACTAACTCTAGTTATTCCACATGGTTACTATTTAAAATCTATTCAAAAAAATAACATAATCCTTTTCAAACTCACACAATTAATTTTTCCTTGTTTACCCTATGAGCTAAATTCCTATAGCCAGTAGTTGGCCATCACACACATGGCTAGGGTTAAGATTAACAACTATGCATATTAATTCCTCTTGAAATATTACCAACCAAGGTGATTCCCTTTTGAAGAATCAACAAGAAATAAATCCTATTTTTTTCAACAGTGACTCAGTGTGCACCATAGTAGGAGTTATGAAAAAAGTTGAGGACAACAATAGAAAAAAATAGAACAAACAAATGCTTAAGACCCAAGGCAGGGCAAAATAAATTTGCAGTCAATCTAACCATAAAATGGATTTAATACGAATGTTTTGAAACTCTACAACCCATGTAGCCCTATTTATCATTGACCATCTATATGATTCAAAAATGGATTTTCATGCCTTTTGCTTCATCCCCACACAATTTTGCTTCATTCTTCTTGCCTCTATGTTTTTTAATTTATTTCGTGTCTTTATTTTCCTTAAATTATCTGTATGTGCTCTTTCTCTTTTCAGCTATTTCTTAATTTTTATAAGGTTTATCTTTTCAAGATTTATCAAAAGTGAAAACATGGTACCTTTGTCCTCTTCTTTCAGTTTTTTAAATTACAATTTACTTAATTTATTTTTTATTACACCAATAGGGGTTACTTATCGGAATGAGCTTCCATCTATTCTTAATGGATGGTCTAGATTTAAAGTTGTACGATGAATATGACTACATTGTATTATTGCTAATGTATGACAAGATTTGTCACGGTCATGTCATAAGGTCTGAGGGTCCTCGAGATATAGAGAGAAGGTCAACATGGTATTAAATTTAATTAATGACATTTATTGTGACTTTTAATCAGTGGCAATGCTATGTAAAATTTATTGTGATACATTCATTTTGCTTATTCATTGTGATAGTGAAGAGTTATTTTTTTGATAACTCTATGTGCATAGACCAAAGATTGGACATGAAACCATTGTGACATGGGTTAAGATGGAATTAATTTCTCTACATGAGTATGGTGAGAATATTTTGCATGTGTAAGTTTTATTATTGACACACTGATACGTTTTATTTTACAATACGGTTTGTAGTAGAAAATGTTTGTGAATGGGTGTCTTTATTCTTGTGGTAGAAAGAGTGGGTTTGCAAATGTGAGAGGCATAAATCTTGAAATGATCTCTAGTTATGGTTTGGTTTTTTGGCCATTGATAATGCAATATTTTTTTATTCTTTAAGATGACAATGAAGATTGAAAAGGGGTTTTTGATAGCGGGTTTCATACATCATGTAGATTTGATAACTCGACATGCATAAACTATAGTCTAGTCATGTAATTATTTTTAGGTTATTTTATGCTAATTTTTTGTGTATAGTTTTCTCTATCAATGTGGTGTAAAGGTTAAATGATTTTTAGTTAAGATTTGGTGTATCTGTCATTGGTAGTGAAATATTTTTGGTTTTTTAAGATGATAATGGAGATTGAAAATAAGGTTTGAATAGTTTTTCATTCCATTATGGGTTTGAAACATCCTATAATTTTGATAGATTGACATGCATAAAATAGAGTTTGGGCATGTAGTCATTGTCAGTTTTGTTATTTATAAGGTTTTTGACAAAAAATATTTATGTATAATTATCTTTGTCATTGTGTTGGAAAGCAAAAGCTATTTTTGTGGGTTTTCCACAACAAATCATTTATTTTACTTATTCAATGGGATATCAAAGCATTGTTTTTTATAGTTGTGTATGCATGAAATAGGGATTTGGTATGCAATCATTATGAAGATGGTTAACCTTAAATCAATTTTTCTTCATGAATGCAACAAGAATATTTTGTATGTGTAAGTTTTATTTTTGGCATTGATACAATTTTTTTTTGAATAGGGTTTGAAATGGAAAATGTTTGTTGATAGTTGTATCTATCCTCATGGTGGAAAGCATTGGTTTGCAAAGCTGAAAGCCACAAAGCTTTAAAAAAAATCTAGGTTATGATTTAGTTTGCTAATCATTGGAAATGCAGTATTTTTTATTCTCTAATTGATGATGATGGATATTGAAAATGGAATTTTGATAATGGGTCTTAAATGTAGTGTAATTTCGATATCTTGACATGCATAAGTCCTAGAGTTTGGTCATGTAGTCATTTTCAGGTCATATTTTTTTAATAAGTTTTGTGATAGAAAATGTATGTGCATAATTATCTCTATCATTATGGTGGAAAGGCTCAATTCACAAGGGTGAAATTCATAAACCTCTAAATAATTTTTATTATTTAAGATGAAAGTGAAGATTGAAAATGAAGTTTAGATAGTTTTTGGGTTGGTTGATGACCAAGTGGTAGATATAAAAGGTTAACAAGTGAATAAATATAATTAATGACATTTTTTATTTTTGTATTGTGAAACACTTGCTTTGCCTATTCAATGGCACAACAAGGGCATATTTTTTGATAGCTTTGTGTGTATAGATTAGAGACGGGATGTAGTGGAATGTTGGCAACTAGGTGGGAGATAAGGAAGGTCAAAAGGTCATTAGATTTAGTTAATGACATTTATTGTGATTTTATGTTGGTAGTAATGATGTGTAAAACCTACTATTTTTTTTGTTTTCACTTAGTGAAACATTCATTAAGATTATTAAAAATGACAATGGAGATTGAAAGGGGGTAGTTTTGATATCTCAATGCACATAAACTAGAGTTTGTATATATAGTAATTATCAGGTCATTTTGTCAATAAGGTTTACAACATAAAATATATATGTATAGTTGTCTCTATTATTGTGGCCAAAAGCATGAAAAAATATTTAAAATTCTTATTAAATCTCAAATATTATGTTAAATATTTGAATTTGTTTAGAGGTTTATGCCTCTTCTTAACCTTTATGTAATATTTGATTGTGGGTTTGACATTGATATCAATATTTTTAAATAATTTTTTTTTATGGAAAGTATATATGGATAGTTGTCTCTGCCCTTTTGGTGGAGTGATTTAGTTTGTAGTGGTTAGAGGCATAAATCTTTAAACAATTTCTTTTTTTGTCAGTGGTAAGTCTCCTATATAAAATCTATTTTTTCCCCAAACAATGAAACATTTAATTTTATTATTCAATGGGACAATGAAGGTAATTTTTTTGGATAGTTTGACATACATAGACTAATGATTGGGTGTAAAACCATTATGAAGTGGGTTAATACTGAATCAAAATATCCGTATGGGTGTGGCAAGAATATTTTGTAATGTGAGAGCTATAAAACTCAAAATTATTTCTTGTTATGACTTGGTTTGTCTATCATTGGTAGTGTAGTATTTTGATTCTTTAAGATGACATTGAAGATTGAAAAGGGGTTTTAGATAGTGTTTCATAACTTTTTTGAGTAATAGAGAGTGTTTGGTTCTTCTGAGGGTATATGTAAATATAAATTATAGGTTTAAACTATTGTGTAGTTTTAATAGATTAACATATATAAATGGGAGATTGAGAATGTAAATATTTCTAGGTTAATGTTTAATCAATTTTTTTTGTTGAAAAAATTATATATGTATAGTTATATATATTGTTGTGGCATAAAGGTTTGGTTTACAAGGGTAATTTTTTAAAAATGGAATCCAATGTAACAAACAAAAATGCAGAATAAACATGCCACCATAGAAAAATGTAGTGACTCCATTAGTTCAATTTAATGGTGCATTAACCTTTTGTCTTTATCTACTGGTCCTCAATGAGCCAATGCAACCAAAATTGATACTCTTAGACCTTGTGATGTGACCACACCTAAGTGTGCCACATGCTAACAATAGGGGAATCTAAAAGCCTTCATCTTGAAAGTAAAGTATTGATTTGAAGGGTAAAAAATGTTATAAATGACTTGTAACTGGCATAATGAAAGTAAATTATTGAAACGGACAAAGCTTGAATGAAAGAAGAAAACTATGAAAAATAAAAAGATAACAAGAAGATTTAGATAACTACTTATTATTAGGTTGAATATGTGTGATTGAAATATGAGTGGAAATGATCAACTTAGACCTAATTATGCATGTGCAATTGAAATAACTATTGTCACTATTTTGGGTCAGAATTGACTAGAAATAGTTAGGATTGACTATCACTCTTGACCTGTATGGGCTGATCTTGAGATGCATTAGAAAATTGATGGTATAGTCAACTACATATTCTTGAAATATTATTGTATGTTTAATTTACACTTTCAACTATGCACAAGTGATTTGAAAACAATGTCTTCAAGATTAAAACCCCACTAAGGATTATAATAGTTGAAAACCTAAAAAATATGAGAGAGGAATGTAATGGGATGGACTAACCTAATCACCCTATAAATGATTGAACACTACATATGTATCCTAAATACTTGGAATAGGGAATTAGGCTTCATTTAGTTATCTCACTTAGATTTCTTAGTGTGATAATGTTCCTTTGATACATTTATGCATCTATATATAGATTGAATATATATGTATATTCAATCCATATAATGTTCTTCTTACTCTTAATTTTTCTCTTGTTTTTAATATGTGATTTGACTAATATTTTTTGAGAGGTGAAAGATTCAAGGTGAGACAATTTGGATTCCTCTTTAATTTGGATTACTTTGCCTCACTCTATCATGAGTAAGTATATGGGCCCTTCCCTTCCAATATTTTTTTTACACCTACACAAATATTCTTAATTTCTAAAAAAACCCTATAAGCATTTGTGGATTTCTCTGCCTCACTCTAGCATGAGTACGTATATGGGCCCTTCCCTTCCAAGTTTTTTTTTACACCTACACAAATATTCTTAATTTCTAAAAAAACCCTATAAGCATTTGTATAGACATTTTAAATTATTAAGATCAAATGTTAACCTTCCCAAGTCATAAATGACCCACAAGGGTCAAGATCATCAATTGATCCCAACCTTTATGATTCGATCTTACCCTTTTCTTATAAATAACTCTTTGTTAATATAAACCCTTCCTTACATGTTGGTCCATATTTTTAGAATATGTAGCATGAGGTTTCAAGCAATTTGGATGGCTATAAATGCACATCTAAGCCACTTATTCTACCAACTTCAAATTTTCATTATTTGGGCACACTTACATTATTTCGATTGACCAAAACTTCCCTATTATTTCTAAATTTGATTATACTCACTTGAATCAATTATTATCCAAATCATGAGCCTATCTTATCTAAGTCAAGCAAAGCACTATTTAGTAATAAATCCATATAGGGAAGTTTTGGTCAATTGAAATAATGTAAGTGTGCCCAAATAATGAAAATTTGAAGTTGGTAGAATAAGTGGCTTAGATGTGCATTTATAGCCATCCAAATTACTTGAAACCTCATGATACCTATTCTAAAAATATGGACCAACATGTAAGGAAGGGTTTATATTAACAAAGAGTTATTTATAAGAAAGGGGTAAGATCGAATCATAAAGGTTGGGATCAATTGATGATCTTGACCCTTGTGGGTCATTTATGACTTGGGAAGGTTAACATTTGATCTTAATAATTTAAAATGTCTATACAAGTTCTTATAGGGTTTTTTTAGAAATTAAGAATATTTGTGTAGGTGTAAAAAAAAACTTGGAAGGGAAGGGTCCATATATGTACTCATGATAGAGTGAGGTAGAGAAATAGGACCATTTAAGGGCTTGAGGTAATTAAGCTAAATGTGGGCCAAAATTAATATTATTAAGTATTCATGACCAAATTTGAGATACATTTTCCACCAATTTAATCTATAAATTAAATTACTAAAGTAAAATAAAATATATATGTGAGTATGTAAAACACATTTTGACTTTGGGAGGAAGCTTCAATCATGCAAGGTATTCCATAGTAAATCCTATAGTGACGTAAATGTAGTTAATATCTATATGTGAAATTTAAAATTGAAATGTAATTTGAATTTAAAAATATTCAAATAATAAGGAAGGAATACTCATGTATTTATAAAACCAATGTTGCTCTTGTAACTTTGATTAAAGATGATTCTTCCTTGATGCATTGGATAATTGGTGTTTCCCATGAAGCACTTGAAAGGATTGGTTCCTTTGTTGAACTAATCATGAATTGAGGGTGATCAAGCCCCACTATTTAAGTGAACATGTATAGAACATAGAACCCATTGAGGGATGCAAAACTTTCATTCAGTGAAGAGTGGATCACACTAAAACCAAGTGCCTAATGGATCTTCAACTGAGGTGTGATTCATATACAAAGAAATATTCTCCTCATACAAGGTAGGAGAAGTAACTATTCTATGAAATGATGGTGAAATGGGAGAAAAGGCTAAAAAAGACTACAAAATACCCTATAATTGTGGAATAAACTACCTAATGTATGACATGTCCTAGATCACTATATACTTATTCCCTATAATGTTTAAAGTGGATCAGAGGTAGGTTGATCATGAAATAACTCAATATATGAAAGGTGATAAGGAGATGGTGGAGGTGTGTCCCCATCACTATTGTCATCATTCGTGTTATAATAAGAGTCATCAATATTAGAGATATGCTTAGGCTCAGAGATGTCTTGAAGTTAAAGTGAGTCTAAAGAAGAAGAATCTGAAGGAGAGTCAAGAATGAAGTGTGAGAAGTTATATAGTTGAGTCTTATGATCGATCATTTCCAATGTCAATATAGTATCACTATAAAACTCTCTAACATACACTGAATCTAGAGTGAACTCAACTTACATGCCTAGACCAAGGTGAGCGATCTAGTAAAATGTTATGAGATTAGTTGAAAGTGATGAAACACTTAGAAAATTATTTAATTTTCCACCACTCACTTCAATATACCCTCTCTTAAGAACCTATTTATAAGTGTCATTACCCATTTGTATAGAGGACATGTCACATAGTTCAAAGGAACCAAACTCTATCTGTGAAGAGGCCATGTGATGTGAAGCATTAGAGTCAATGACCCATGTAGGAGTTAGAGGTACAGCTATAAATATGTCCTTTCCCTTTACTTTCCCCTTCCCATTATCTTTTGAATTTTATTTACCACTATCATTGCCTTAGAGGATTCATGGGTTGATGAAGATGGTTTGATAGATTCGGTAAAATCTATATTGTACTTCTCAAGGATGTTAGTAAGGTGATCAATATTCTTCTTCCAACATTTACATTCATCATGCTTTCTCAAGAAAAACCCATATTTGATTCTATCTTTCTTAGGATTAATACTAGAAGAATAGGTCTCATTGTTTGATTTATAAGTGGGAGGATTTACATTCTTCTCTTGATTCTTTTTATATATTTATTTTCTCTATTGTTTAAATCCTTCTCTTTAATAGAAATGAGTGCATGAGACTGTTAGGAATTCATTTGCCCCTTCTATATCAACTTACCTTGATCTTGAATCAAGTAAAAAATAAAGGTATATAAAGAAGACATATTCCATGTGGCTCTAAGAGCACTTTTATGGCATGAAAATTGGACACACAAAAATAATATGCTAGACCCAGGTTGGATAGTATAGAAAAAATAAGTTGATCATCATTCTTATCTATTCCACATTATTTTAAATGTAACCTCAGAGATTTAAACTTGGTGAATAAATCATATAGGGTGTCAAAGTAAATTGGGCTTAAACTGATGAGCTCATTTTCTAGCTTATGGCTTCTCATCAGATCCTAATTCTCAAAGATATTTTAAAGTGTGGTCCATACTTCATTAGGTGTGGTAGAAAATTATATGTGAAATAGTAAATTAGTCGAGACAGAAAGACACAATAGTCCATGTAATTTACCACAATGGTCGAACCATTTAACTTTTTCTACTTGTGTTCGAGGTTCAATCTCTTTTCTCATTATAATTTGATGAAAACCCTTGGATTGAAAAATTATTTTCATTATATATTTCTATTTGTGATAATTAAATGGAATGAGAGGACTTAACAAACTTGAATCCATAGTGCAAAAAATAGGTTGTTGTATAAAGCAAAGAAGAAATATAGAAAATAAAAAATTCACAACACCACATAGTACCCCTTTAGAACTATCAGAGTGATCATCACCCTTCAATTTTCAAATATAAGTATGCTCATATAGATGTTGGGTACAATTAAAAATTTGTCTTGAGTGATTAGTGTATAAGCACAATAAACTAGAGGGACATCAGGATCAATGGATAACGTGTCCAAGAGATTACAATATTTAGTTTAGCAATAGTGGGCCAAATATGAATAACAATATGTAAATCATGAAAAAAAATCACTTTTGAATAAGGGAACATTCAAATATTAGCTACTAATAAAAAGATATGCATGTTTGAAAAATCTTACTCGTATAAAAAAATTGGGTGGGAATAATGGTGAATTTTTTTAATCAACTTCCCAAAAAACAACTTATAGCCCCTTAGAGAAAAAGGTTGAAATTTTTTAAATCAAATTCCCCAAAAAAATTTAAGGCCCCTTGAATCAAAAGTTAAGCACTTTTGGGTTGGAAGTGATTAGGGGCTTAAATCTCATATGATCAAGGGATAAGGGCTAGGATGGGTAATTCCCTCCCAATTTTTGATTAATGTTAAAGTTACATCACCTAAAAAATACTTATATTTTTCAAATGAATAGTGTCATAATTCATGATATTAAATTTGATGTCCATGTGGTTATCACCAGAGTTTTAAAGCAACATTATAGTCATCGAGATTGTGTGCCTCTAGTGTCAAAATTCAAAGGATTAAATTTATTATACCTGTAGCTATTATTGGAGTTTTGGAGAAACATTATAGTCTATTAATATTGTGTGCCTCCCTTGTAGTCATCATAAATTTTGTTAGAGATGCATTCATTTATTACAGTTATCAAAGAAACTTATTGGGGTTGTAGTCATTGATTACATTCATAAGGGAATTCCAAGCCTCCTTGAAGTTGGGATTGATGATTTCACACATAGTCTCTAGTTTTGATGCCAAAACTATAGGTCCTTATTATATTTATCAATATGAACTATAAACACAACCTCCAACTCTGATGTTGGGGTTTTTGGATATTGATGCAGTCAAGATTTATAGAAAGTACATGTAGGTATAAAAACTCTACCAAACTATGAAAACGACTAAAACTAGTATAATACTAAAAAATCACCAAATAATCATAAATAATATACAAACATTTATAAAAATATTTTTCCTTAGAAAAACTAATTGTATGGATTTGCATGAAATCATCAAAAAAGCCCTGAAACCCTCCAAAATGGTTGGAATCGACTATCACAAAACTAAGTCATGTTTATAGTTGATATTAGGGTTTTGACACCTTATGACTCTAATTATTATATCTATTTTTTGGTTTGAGACTCTAGCTATATATTTTTCATATATGTTCATGAAATCCCACTAAACCTTTCAAAATACTGAAAATCAAGAAAGTCGACAAGAATGCATGCAAAAAGGATCTAATTAAGGATTTATGAAATGGAAAAATTGTAAATAGATAGGATTTGATGCCATGTTTAATTTATAAAATATATATGAACATCCAAGATTTCATGAAAATCTTAGGATTAGGTGAGAGTAAAATTGCCACAACAAAAGTTTCATTAAATGCATCAAAAACTTCATTCATTAATTAACCAAAAAAATACAAAGGAGGTACATTATATAGTGAGAAATTAAGTCACTAAATAGGAAACAAATCAATTCACTCTTAGAAAATATATTATGTGTATTTTTCCCCTAATGACCTTAACAATACTAAACAAGTTGACTAACAACTGTGTAGGTAAAACTGTAAGCATAAAAAAACCTACACAAACATAATATGCATTATGAACTTTATTGAATAAATAAATGTAGATGGCATATAGATTATGTTATCACGTAGTTCTTTTGTTCATGTATTACTTACAATAGAAGCTTGAATTTGCAAATTATTATATAAGGGAAGGGTATCCTTGCCCTTGTTATGAATTGGTACTTCCCAAAAAATATGTGCATGAATTAGTATCATGCTCTATTAATATAAAAAATAATACAGTGTGCATGAATATGTTTCATGCCTCGATGTGATAAATTTAAAATCTATAATTGTATGTAGATGTAAAAAATTTAATTTATTTTTGAAGTTTGTTTATGTATTCCCATGCATATGCACCTAAAATGTATGGATATGAATTTTTTTCCTTTAATGTGAATTCATATGCATGACATATTCCCCTCATAATCTATACCAATAAATAAATTTTGAGCCATTATAAATTCTATAAAACTATATTTTGTGCTGAAAATTGATTTTTTGCTCATAGAGACTTATCTCATGTATGAAAACCCCATTAAAATGTTCCCCATTTGAGTTGAGGTACATGCCCTAAAAGTCACCCATTTCAAAATAAAGATTAAATGTACCATGTGTATCAAGATATAATCATTTAATATCATATAATGTGTTAAAAGGTATGCCATCATATCAAGATATGTATCATTCAAAGCATGTATACAACACATAAAGCAAGGCCTAAAGTGTCAAATTGAAATAAATGCATTAATGATGCTCATAATAGTAGTTTTAATATAAGAAACCTACACAATATTTAAAGATTGATATGGATCATGGCACTCATCAAACTCAACAATCTCAAAATCACACAATCATAACAAGTGTAATTCCACTCAAAGGGCCAATGACCAACACACAAATGACATAATAATGTTATACACTCAAAGAAGGCTAGGTACCACACATAATAAAGCCATGGGCCATTCAATCAATAGACATGAATATGTCACAATCACACACAAGGGCCATACAAAATAAAAAAAATAAAGTCTAATATAATATGTACAAGTAAGAACACCAATGCAACATAGAAGTATAAATATAGTCTACACCATGTATATGTAATGTATTCATATTATATCAAATATTATATTCATTTACACAATGTAACATAGAGATGTTAACAAGACATTTGTAAAGATTATATAACTCAATAAAATATAAGGGTTATAGAATGATAACACATATAAATAATGTAACCTTTGGATAAGATGCTCCCATCATGGTATGGTCAATAGGTAGAGGAAAGTCCAACATCTAAGTCCATGTACAATTTTTATGTCTTGCATAACACTCATAAATATCAGTGAAATGAATGTGTCATATAAAAATGAATATGATATATATATATAAATTAGGAGATAAATAACATATAAAAATGATTTAAATAGATGTCAAATCATACTCAGGTCTTTATTTTGAAATTTTATAATATTTTGAATGTTTACATTTGATTTTTTTGTACTCTTTTGAATTTTAAAATAAGTACAATAAAGACTAGGAAATAAAAATAGGTTTGAAAGTTGAAGAAAAATAAGGAATCTAAATAATTTGCAATGTTATAAGGTAAAAAAAATATTAAATATGATGGCATGGCCATGTATGAGTAATGTGCCTCCACTATATATGTGAATTGTAGCTGAAAGGCATGTGCAATAAAATAGGGATGTGTAAGAAAGATT
This sequence comes from Torreya grandis, assembly GCA_037957365.1. Lineage (NCBI taxonomy): Eukaryota > Viridiplantae > Streptophyta > Pinopsida > Cupressales > Taxaceae > Torreya > Torreya grandis. The sequence continues at coordinate 1,821,835 of JARHVA010000555.1, forward strand.
TTACATGTCTATCTCATCAAATGTACAATTGTCAAGGTATGTAACATGTATTTATGAGCAATGAATTGATTAGATAAATATTTTTCATGAATAATAGTGTTGTGTAAATTTAAATTGAGTATAATATCAAAAAAATTAGATGTATTAAGGCTTTATTTGTTCTATTTTTTATTTGAATATGTAAAAAGTAGGTTAGTATCGATGGGTTTAGTATAGTAAAAATAATTTATCTTGAATATTTTTAGTCAATACTAACTATGATGAAAAATACAATTTTCTCTACTCAAAATTTGAAAATAACATGCTAAATAGAAAAAGGTGGTAGTACTAGAGTAACATCCCAACTGGGATCTACCTAGAAATACATGATTTTTTTAAAAATAAATATATATACCATAAATAGATTACACCACAAGAATATAATTATAGATAATACAAAATACTCTAAGTGATAACAAAAAATAAAGAATATTACATTATATATCACTGATCTCTAATATCATGAGAAAACAACATAATATGAATATAGAAAGTAGTTACATTAACTTAGCCATGACTGGTACAAGTAAACAATCACTAATATCGATGAACAATAAATAAATAACTAAAACTCTTCATGACAATATTTTAATAATAAGTACAATACAATACAATATACACATAATATACATGGTTCTCTTGGAGCATAGTTTTCAAACTCTAGTATTTGTGGCAATCTCAAGTGTCATCTCAAAAAGTAGTACTACTATGGGGAGGGAGAGCATCATTCAAGTGATTTTCTACACCAACCACAAACAAATGATACCCCAGAATAATCCCATCAAAAAATGACCCTCACTTCATGGATGAGTAGATAGTGATGGTGTGGAAATCTAAAGAGACAAATAAGTACTCGTGTGTTGTATGATTTTCAAAACTAAACATGCAGTGTATCATAAAAACTTGTTCTATTGCAAGATATCATAAAAACATGTAAATCATACTCATTAAATGTTAATGTCTCACTAAACATACTTTAGCCAAAATTTTAAGAATAATAAATAATAGTGATCTATAGATCAATCAAAACTCATACACAACACTTGATTGAATTGCCTTCATCTAGAATTGTGATAATAGTAATCCAATGAATCCTATCTCACTCCTTACTCAGTATTAACAATGCAATATTGGTATAACATAATTTAATTAAAATATTTATACAATTCACATACTACTAGCAACCATATCATATAGCATGCTAAACATAAGAGTAATCAAAGCATACAGTTATTCTGTCAAACGTATCAATGAATCTTAAATTATTGTCCATCCCATACTAGAAATAATGACTACAATTTATACCACCTAGATAAAATACATAATTAAATGCATATTTTAATCATCATAATTTATTTCTAAACATACTACACCCTATGATAACCTATATTACCATAGTCTAGTGTTTTTAAGCATATCTAATAAATATTTTAACTATTCAAATAAAGTAGCCATAAATCCATGAAAACAATAATTCATATAAAAAAAGATAGATATAATAAAACAAGTCTCAACATACATAAGACATAGAACAATCCAATCTAACATTTGTTATACATTTAGGGGTTTGAATGAACGTATTAATTAAGTTTTATTATACATAATTATTTAATATGGCTTATAACCACCCATAAATCTATAACCAAAAGATTATGCCCATGTGTACAAGTATAAGCTATTAGGCACATTAATATCGATATTTCACTTTAAGCTTACCATAGATTATTTTAATGTTACATTTACACTACATGTTTTGATTCACAAGTTATATATAATAAGTAACTCATACATATCCTAATGAAGAATTCATTGAGCTCTCTATCCTTCCCATGCCTCATTAAACACTTGAAGGAATTTTGATATATTAATCACACATAACGCCTATAGTTATCAATACTCCCAAATAAGATTTTGTTAGATTATTCAATTGTTATGATATTGAATAGATTGACTATGATTTATAATCTAAACAACAATCCTTAATCCCTTTTGAGGTTTATAAATATATTTTCTCTAACAAGGAATCATTCAATCTTACTATCAAATCAAACTGGTCTTGACTCTTTTTACAAAACTCTAAATAGATTTATAAGTACTTACGTTAAATGTTCATTTATATAGGCTCATATATACGATAACTCTCAGCTTATTATTATTACTTATAAAATTGGCTAATGTTTGGGTTCACATAACAATGCATGTGAAAATCGATCCATTTAACAAAAATAACCATGTTTTTAATTCTTCTAAAAACTTTTCCCTAATTAGTATTATATACTAATTATCTTACTTATAAAGTGTTTTAATATAATTAATCCCCTTTGTAAAAGCTCATGGGAAATAAGCGCTAAGTTTTCAATATTCTCTTTTTTTTTTAAAGCCACCAAATCATTTCTAAATTGTTCCAATAAATTAAATGTCTAAACAGAAAGAGATACACTTCTAACTATGACGACAACTCAACCAAAAGTTTGTAACAAACTAGTTTGTAAACTATTTATTTTCAGCTCATTATTCCACTAGTATTTAGACTATTTATCTACTCAACTCAATAAATTTGCTAGGAACAAAAAAGTAAAGCAATGCATTATCTAATACAAAGGTTGGGAATTAAATAAATAGTGATGCCACTCAACTAGTAGTGGTAATTAGTTACAATACAGGTAATTATTTGGGATGGAATGAATCTATAGTGATGTCATCTGTTATGTTATATAGACTATGAATTTTCTTCAATGACTCATTCATATATTATAGGTTGTGAATTGAGATGTACAGTGACTCAAAATTCATTGCATAGGCTGAAAATATGATGCCATTTATGTATTATAAAGGTTGAGGATTAATATATATAGTGGCACATGAATTAAATTCCATTGTATTGATTTCATAACTGATATTGAAAACCAATATAAATATATATATTTATGTGTATATATCTAGGTAGTATTTGGTTTCTTAAACAATGATTCGATAAGAATAAATTAGATAAACATACTAATACAGGCACTTTCAGTAGATTCTATTCCCAAGTAATGATGCACAACATATTTAATTGGATCTATATATCAGAAGGAGGCATTTAGATAGATCCATATAAATATAAATGATTATGTTTACAGTTTGTAACATACATATACAAGCCATTAAAAATTAAAATATGGTTTTCTTCTCAAACAAACAAGTATCAAACACAATAGGAGTATAAATTTCAAGTCGCTACACTTTATTTTTAATAGTTAAGTGCCTTATAATCCTATCTACCATGGTCAAATAGTTAGAATTCCAACTATATATATATATATATATATATATATATATAGAGGTAAATCTTCGTTGTGATATATATATATATATATATATATATCCAACTTATTATATTCTTAGAGGGATGCCACTCACAACCAAGATTTACCTCTATGCAACAATATAAGGCAATGGAATGTTTAAATCTAACACATATAACATAGTCTACGTCTAGTTTTGTATAAATTGTACAGTGAGTTACTTATATTTTAATCCCACCCTATATATTATAATATTTAGAATGAATGTAAAAAAAATTAATGTATTGCCTACCTAAAAATATGCTTTGCTAGTTTACTTCTTTATGATTTTCTTTTCCTCTGTCCTACACCCTCTTTCCTTCACCTTCTTTAAACTTTGCCTTTCTTCTCTAATATTCTCCCTATATAATAAGGGTGTAGTCTATTCTTTTATTTTTGATTTTTTTCCTTTCCTTTATTTTTTAATATTTAATACATTTCCTTCTTTTTCTTTTTCTTATTTTTAGATTTTATTTTTTATTGTTTTTGTTATTTTTTTTATATTTTCTATTTTTTTAATATCTTAAATGGTAATTTCTAACTTTATTCTATTTTAACATAAATTATATAAAATACATAATATACTAATTTAATTAATCATCCTTTATTGCCATAGAATTTTAATGATAATTTAATAAACTAATAATCTAGATTTAAATCTAATTACACTAATAATGCTTTTACTAGCATTAATTATTAAACGTACTAATCATGTAAAAAAAAAAATCATTAAAATATTTTAACTATACTGACAAACCATAAAAGTCAAATACCCAATGCAAGTAGTAATAAACACACTATGCTACCCATTTCAATATGTATTATAACATATTTTAACTACTATGATGTGTGCAGAGTTCTAGGTAGTTTCTTTGTCATCTTTCAACATTTCCATCTACGTCATCCTCTTTGATGATGTTCTCTCTTTATCATGATTTGAGGGATGAGTTCTCCTAAATCAACCTCACAATAAGTAGGTAGTTATATCATATCAATATGATATACATACATCATAAAATATAGCTAAAATAACACATCAACATGTTCATAATGTAAATACATACACTACACCTAATTCACAATAATGCAAACAAGTACCCTAAGTAATATCCTACTGTCCCATAACAATATATATCTCAAAACTTAATGAAAAATATAATAAAATCAAATGTTTCAACTATAATTATTTATGAATAATCAAATAACTTGGTTGGCAAGGATTCAAGATGTAATATTCTTCCCCCTAAAATTAGTCATCATCCTAGATGACTCTTATTCAAACATAAGTTTTGAATTAAAAATAATGCTAAGCTAAAAATAACATAGTATAATAGTATCTTATTAAGCAAATAAATATGAAAATCTCTTGTAGAACTCATCATAATACTCCTAAGTAGCACCATTCTTATAGTATTGATCTCATTAGACCTTGCACTATGACATCTATCTGTTATGTAAATAAAGTTTGCATGTGTCAATTACTCTGATTGGTTTTATTGTGACCACCCTAAGATCTATAACTTGCAAAGCATTCCAATCCAACATGTGCGTATAATCAACTATATACTTCTTAAGGTAATAAATATGGAAGACTTATGTAATAGAGCTAGGGTTGGTGGAAATACAAGCCTATATGTTATAGTATTGAGCACTTCTAACATCTTGAAGGGTCTTACATATCTTAGTGATAATTTTTCTGACTTCTCAAATTTAATCGATCTTTTCTATGGCTTAACCCACAAAAACAATTTATCACCTACTACAAAGTGTCTTTTTATCTTTTTTAGATCAACATAACTGTTCTTTTTATCATTAGCCTCAACCAATCTCTATCTGATTAATCTTACTCTTTCATTTCTAAAAGCATCTCAGGTGTAATTATTATCCTATCATTTAACCTATCCCAACTAATTGGTGTCCTACACCTTCCATATAGTGCCTAAAATTGTGTCATCTTCATAGATGATTGGTACGAGTTACTGTAAGTAAACTCAACCAATCAAAGACAATATTCCCACTTTTATTACTAATCCATGTAATAAATATGAAGAAGATCCTTTAACACTTGATTAACTCTCTTAGTCTATTTCTCAGTCTCTAGGTGATATGTTGTACTAAAATTTAACTTTGTACTCAAAGCTAAATTTAGATTTACCCAAAATCTTAAAGTAATCTTTGGATCACAATTCAAGATGATCTTCTTTGAAAATCCATGCAACCTATACATTTATTTTATGAACCTCTTCACAATGGTAGGTGCATCATCTATCAAATTTCCTAGTATAAAATGAGCTACTTGGTTAGTTTGTCAATAAATACCAAGATCATATCATGCCTATTCCATGATATCAGTAAACCTTGGGCAAAATTCATACTAATCACTTGTCACATGTATTCTGATATATCATGCAAATATAACAATCTAATCAGATGCACATGTTCACTTTTCACTCACTGACTTTCCAAACAATGTGACACATAATCTACTTTATCTTTCTTGATTCCCTTCTAGAAATATAGTGGTATAATATCTACCATGAGCTTCGTTACTCCTAGATGTCCTGAATATGGGACATTATGTAATTATTTTAGCACTGTGATCCATATATTCTCTCGATTTAGCACATACATCCTTCCATTGTAACATAAAAGCCATCACTCTGTAATATGAATCCTTTATACTGAGAATTCTAAACATTTTCAAACAAATATTTTTTGACTTGATCATAGAATTCATCTCCTGGTGAGAACTCAATCACCTGATCCCTAAAAGTACTCTTGATAGTAACTATGGCTGCTATATACCTTTTATGACTTAGGGCATTGGTTACTCTATTTTCCTTGCCTTTGATATAGTTGAATGTCAAAATCATAATAAAAAAATAACTCAATCTAACATCTCTGAAAAGCATTCAAATTAGCTTGGGTGAAAATGTACTTGAGTTATAAGTTATCTATTTTGGGCTCAAAAGGTTTTCCCAACAAGTAATGCCACCACACTTACAAAGCATGTACAACCACTACAAGTTCTAGCTCATGAGGGGCATAGTTCAAATCATATGGATTTAGCTTCCATGACTCATAAGCCACCATTGTACCATCCTACATAAGGACTCCTCCTAACCCATCTCCTAATGCATCTGTGATCACTAAAAATTGACCATTGGGGTTAGGAAATCTTAACACTGGTGTGGAAGTAAGCCTTCTTTTAAACTCTTGGAAAGCTACTTTTCAATTCTCTAACCAAACAAAATTGTGGTTTTTCCATTATAAAGAAGTAATTGGATTAGATATCTTAGAATAATTTGAAATGGACTTCCTATAGTATCCTATTAACCCCATAAAATTTTTTACCTCATGCACATTATTTGGCATCAACCATTCCATAATGGATCTAATCTTTCATATATCTATTGAAATACCATCTGCAAAGATAATATGTCCCAAATATTGGACTCTTTCTTGAAAAAATGTGCACTTAGAAAACTTTCCATACAACTTGTGTTTCTATAGCCAATTCCAGATGTTGAAGGTGCTCCTCTTCATTACTTGAGTACATAAGAATGTCATCCAGAAAAAAAAAAAAAAAAAGTGGTCAAGATAATCTCTAAACATATTTTTCATGAGATTCATGAATGTTGTTAGAACATTTGTCAATCTAAATGGTAGCATTGTGAACTCATAGTGCCTATACTAAGTTTTGGATGTTGTCTTCAAAATATCCTCATGCCATATCCTTAATTAATGGTATTCCACTATAAGATCAATCTTAGAGAAGATTATTGCTCCCTACATTTGATTAAAAATATTATTTATACAAGGTAGTGGATACTTGTTTTTTATAGTTATCTTGTTCAACATTCTATAATCAATGTAAAGTCAAAGGGTACCATCCTTCTTAACAAAGACAATTGGTGTACCCCATAGTGAAACACTTGGATTGATAAACCCTTTTTCCAATAATTCATGAAGTTAAACCTTTAATTCAACCAACTTAGTGGTTATCATCTTCTATGGTGACTTAGACTATGGTTTTGAACTAGGTATGATGTCGATAGAAAAATTAAACTCATGTCTAAGAGGCAAACCCGATAATTATTCAGAAAACACATCATAAAAATATCTAAGAAATGGGTAATCTTTGAGAGATGGTTCCTTAGGTTCCTCAATTTCATTTATCTTGATGATAAATTATAGGCACCCTTTTCCTTGAGACCTCTTCACATGCATTGCAAAAATTTGACTAAGTTGTAACTCTCCCTTCTCACCTTGAATTTGTGTCTGATTTCCAAAATCATCAATACATTCAACCTTATTTAGGTAAAAATCAACCTTGAATTTATATTTTTTAATCTAGTTGACTCTTAAGATCACATCATATGACCCTAGTGGTTTTATATACAGATCCAAAACTCTTGTGAATTTAGGCAACCTAAATTTTGCTTTAACTAAACACTTGTCAACCATAACTTTTAAGTCATTCCTATATTTTACTAACCATGCATTTGTCATGCCATTACTCTATATCATATAGTTAATTATTAAGCATCATAGGAGCTATAAAACACTATTTGGCTCCTATATTTATCAAAATAGAAAATGGATGGTCAAACAAAGTACTTGATAGCTTTATAGGTAATGCCTAAAATTTGGCTTGTTGAATATCAATTGATACATGAATTTGTTGCTAAAAAATTCCATACTAAGGATTAGGATGCTTTACCTTTGACTTATCTTGAGAAAAATCATGAGCATAATGGTCATATTTACAAATGAAATAACCTCCAGGTGGACATTTTCTATCATTCTGTTGGTTTCCATTGAAACCTCCTTTGGATCCATTACCCTATATCTTATTGTCTGAACCATTACTGAACTTGGCATTCTAAATTTTAAATTGCTTCCTAGATTCTCCACTCTATTTCAAATTATTATTCTTGAAGGTTGTCTTATAATTTTCAAACCTTTTTCTTGAACTTGTCCTTAGCCTATGAAAAAAACATCAATTTCTACTCCTATTTGACCACCTTTTCAAAGAATTGGTCCATGGTAGAAGGTCCATGAACATCCACCTCTCCATTGATCTAGGGCCTCAAACCCATGATAAACTTCCTAATCTTGAACTGCTCATCTCTCTGGCACTAAGGTACATACTTTAAAATTTTGGTGAATTTTTCTTAATACTCATTCATCGATAAATCAACCTACTTTATATTTTATAAATATATGATATTTCAATTAAAATAAAGTTGTGAAAGCCACTGTGACTTGAATAATGCCACAAACTGATTCCAAGTAGTGGTGGTTGAGTTAAGATTCATTTCCAACCTCTTATTGGTCCATCATGTAGCTACCTCACTAGCCAATTAGTATGCTCCATGAACTACCTTGGTGATCTCAGATTAGTTTTAAATTTTATAGAATTTATCCATTTTAGTCAGCCATGCCTCAAATACATCACTATAAATAGTCCCATTGCACTTAGGTGGGTTCACCTTCCTCAAGTCTCTAGCCAACTCCATAGTTATCTGAGCTCTAGCATCTTGAGGATTTTATTACTCAGTGGGATGATCTTTAGGTACATCCTACTATTCTTATTTTTCATAGCCATGAACCACCTACTCTATATCTATAATATGATCCCTAGTCTCATTCATGGTTGCAAGAATTTGGTCTATCTTTACTGATTACTCAATGGTAAATCAAGTAGGATCAAATGGAAGGTTATTATCATTAGCATTCAAAGGACCCTCTCTAAAAAATCTAGATTTAACCATATTTATTTATGTCAACATAAAGATATGAAAATTTTAGTGGACTCATTAGGTCCTAGAGTTTGAGTTGTAGCTCTAATACCACATGTAACATCCCCACTAAAATCTACCTAGAAATACATTATTTAAAAAAATAAACACATATACCATAAATAGATTAAATGATGAGAATATAGTCATAGATAATATAAAATAATCTAAGTGATAATAATAAATAAATCATATTACATCACATATCACTGATCACTAATATCATGCGAACATAACATAATATGAATATAAAAATTAATTACAATAACTCAGCCATGGCTGATACAAGTCTACAACCACTACTATCGATGAACAATAAATAAGTAAATACATATCTTTATGATAATATTTTATTAATAATTACAATATAATATATATAAAAGATACATGGCTCTCTTAGAGCATAGTTTTTAAAATCTAGTATCTGTGGCAATCTCAAGTGTCATCTCAAAAAGTAGTAATGTTGTGAGAAGAGAGCATTATCCAAGCATTTTACCACACCAACCATGGACCAACGATCCCCCAAACTAATACCATTAGGAAATATCCCTACCTTCATGAATGAGTAGACAGTGATAGTGTGAGAATCTAGATAGATAAGCAAGTACCCATGTGCTATATAATTTATATAACTAAACATGCAGTGTATCATATAAAACTCATTCTATTTCAAGATATCATAAAAATATGTAAATAATACTCATGAAATGATAATGTATCATTAAACATAGTTTTACCAAAGTTTTAATAATATTAAATAATAATGATCTATAGATCAATCAAAATTTATACACACTACTTGATCGGATTACCTTCATCTAGCATTGTGATTCTAGTAAGCCAATGAAATCTATCTCACTCTTTACTTAGTATCATCAATGCAAGATTGGTAAAACATAATTTAACTAAAATATTCATATAATTTATATCATATTAGCAACTATATCACATAATATGATAATTACTTTTATTCTGTCAAATGTATGAATGAATCTTACATTATTATCTATCCCATACTAGAAATAATGACTACAGTTTATATCACCCAGGTAAAATATACAATTAATTGCATATTTTAATTATCATAATTTTTTTCTAAACATGTTACACCCTATGATAACCTATATTACCATAGTCTAGTATTTTTAAGCATAATTACTAAATATCATAACTGATCAAATAAAGTAGTCATAAATTCATAGAAACAATAATTTTTATAAAAATTACTAGATATAAAAAAACAAGTCTCAACATACATGAGACATAGAGTAATCCAATCTAGCATTTTTTATACATTTAATGGTTTGAATGCACACATTAATTAGGTTTTATTATACATTATTCTTTAATATGGATTATAACCATTTTCAAAGTTCTAACCATAAGAATACACCCACATGCACAAGTATACACAATTAAGCATATTAACACCTATATTTTTCTTTAAGAATACCATAAATTATTTTAATGTTACATTTACACCACATGTTTTGATTCAAAAGTTATATATATACTAAACAAATCATACATATCATAATGAAGACTTTATTGAGTTGTCTATCCTTCACATGCCTCATTAAACACTTGAAAGATTCTTGATATATTACCCAGACATAACAGCTATAGTTATCAATAATCTCAAATGAGATTTCATGAGTTTATTCAATCGTTACGATATCAAATAGATTCACTATGGTTTATAATCTAAATAACCATCCTTAATCACTTTTGAGGTTTGTAAATATATTTTCTTTGACAAAGCATCATTCAGTCTTACTACTAGTTCAAACTAGTCTTGACTCTTGTTACAAAACTTTATACAAATTTACAAGTAATTATGTTAAAGGTTCATTCACATAGACCCACATATATGAGAACTCTCATCTTATTATTATTACTTATCAAATTGGTCAATGTTTGGGTTCACATAACAATACATGTAAAAATTGACCCATTTAACTAAAATAACCATGTTTCTAATTCTTATAAAAACTTTTCCCTAATTATTAGTATATACTAATTATCTTACTTGTATAGTCTTTTAATATAATTATTCCCCTTTGTACAAGCTCATGGGAACTAAACACTAAGTTTCCAATATTTTTTTTTTCTAAATCCACCAAATTGTTACTAAATTATTCCAATAAAATAAATTTCCAAATAGAAAGAGATACACTTCTAACTATGGAAATGAATCAACCCAAATTTTATAACAAACTAGTATGTAAACTATTTATTTTTATCTCATTATTCCACTAGTATGTAGACCCTATATCTACTCAACTCAGTAAATTAGATGGGAACAAAAAATTAAAACAACACATTATCTAATACAAAGGCTATGAATTAAATAAATGGTGATGCCACTCAACTGGCAGTGATAATTGGCTACAATATAGGCAATTATTTAGGCTGAAATGAATCTATAGTGATGCCGTTTGTTATATTATATAGACTATGAATTAACTTCAGTGACTCATTCATATAGTATAAGATATGAATTAAGATGTACAAAAACTCAAAATTCATTGTATAGGTTGGAAATATGATGCAATTTATGTATTATAAAGGCTGAGGATTAAAATATATAGAGACACATGAATTAATTTCCATTACAAAAAATTTATAACTAATATTACAAACCAATATAAATATATATTTATGTATATTTATCTAGGTAGTATTTGGTCTCTTAACCAATGATTTGATAAGAATAAATTAGATAATCATACTAATACAAGGCACTATTATTAGATTCTTTTCCTAAGCAATGATTCATAACATATATAGATGGATCTATATATCAGGAGGCATTTAGACAGATCCTTATAAATATACAAGATTGTGTTTATAGTTTATAACATACATATACATGGCATTAACATGTAAAATATGGTTCACTACTCAAACAAACAAGTATAAAAAAATAGGAGTTTAAATTTTTAGTTTCCACACTCTATTTTCAATGCCTAAGTGTCTTATTATCCTATCTACCATGGTCAAATAGTTACAATTCCAATTGTTGAATATATACAGTGACTAATTTAAGGAAGATATATAAATATATATTAAAACTCTGTTAATATCCAACTTATTATCTTCTTAGAGGGATGCCACTCATAACCAAGTCATTAAGTTACCTCTATACAACAACATATGGTAATGGAATGTTTAAATCTAACACATATAACATAGTCTATGCCTAGTTTTGTATAAACATAGAGTGAATTACTTATATTTTAATCCCTCCCTCTATATTATACTATTCATCATGAATGTAAATTATTGTAATGCATTGCCTACCTGGAAAGATGCTTTGCCATTTTCCTCCTTTACACTTCTCTTCTCCTCTATGTTATGCCCTATTTCCTTCACCTTCTCTAAACTCTACCTTTCTTCTATGATATTCTCCTTATATGATAATGACATAGTCTATTCTTTTATTTTTTATTTTTTTATTTTTTTTATTTTTTAATATTTAATACATTTACTTCTTTTTATTTTTCTTATTTTTAGATTAATTTATTTATTTTCATTTTTTATTGTTTTTGTTATTTTTGTACTCTTTTCAAGTTTTTCCAACTTAAATGGTAATTTAAAAAATTTATCTATTTTAACATAAATTATAGAAAATTCATAATTTATTAATTTAATTAATCATCCTTTATTACCATAGATTTTTTTGATAATTTCATCAAATAATAATCCAGATTTAAATATGATTACACTAATAACATTTCTACTAGCATTAATGATCAAACATATCAATCATGCAAAATGAATTCATTAAGTTATTTAAACTATACTAGTAAAGCATAGAAATTAACTATCCAATATAAGTAGTAATAAACACACTATATTACCTATTTTATTATGCATTCTAACATGTGCTGATTATTATTGTTTGTGTAGGGTTCTAGTTAGTTTCTCTGTCATCCTCTAACAGCTTCATCTACATCATCCTCTCCAAAGATGCTCTCACTCTATCATGCTTTGAGGAATGAGTTACCCTAAATCAATTTCACAACAAGTAGGTAGTTAGATCATATCATTATGATATACATATATCATAAAATATATTTGAAATAATATATCAACATGTTCGTAATGTAAATACATACACTACAACTAACTCAACACAATGCAAACATGTACACTAATAAATATCATATTATCCCATAATATCATATATCTCAAAGCTTAGCAAAATATATAACCAAATCAAATGTATCAACTATAAATATCCATGGATAATCGAATAGTTTGCTTAGTGAAGAATTGGGATGTAAAAACTAGATCATTATTTTGGACTGTTCATATCAGGACAATGAAATAGAAGAGCTAAGAGAAAAAAAATACACAAAGAGATAAGGGTTATAATATTGATCAATTTGATGACATGTAAAAGGTGAAAGAATAGCATGATGAAGAATCAAGAATCTATGTACAATATTTGTTTTATTTTTGATTATTTAGATTTTTTTAGAATATTTGAAATTGAAACATGATAAACAATCATCCCCTCAAGAGGATAGTCACTATAAGTATATATAATAAATTTTATAAGGGTCACATTTTTTATATGAAAATTATTATATGTGGATGAATCATAATAAAAAAGGTCACTATAATGTAACTTTCTATATCACTACTCATGTAATCTCGTGTGAGAAGAGTATCCCAAGAGGACCTAAGAAAGGTTGAAATATGATGAAGAATAGTAGATGGTTGTTCCAAATTTTGTATTCATAAATTTGTTTTATTATAATTTAAAATTAATTGGTGTTATTAACTCTAATTAAGATAAAATGTATTGAAGATAACAAATGTTGTAAAGGACTTGTAACTAGCAAAATGAAAATAAAGTATTGAAATAGAAAAAGCTTGAATGAATATAACAAGATAAATTTTAAAATCATAAAGAGAACAAGAAGAATTAGCTAATTAATTATTGTTAGGTTGACTGTGTGTGAATAAAATATGGTTAGAAATGATCAACTTAGCCTTGATCATGCACATGTAACTGAAACACCAATTGTCACTATTTTGGGTGAGAATCAACTATAAATAGTCAAGATCAATTATCACTCTTGACCCTTATGAGTCAATCTTGAGATACACATAAAATATAAAAATGATGGTACAATCACTTACATCTTATTTAAATACAAACTTATGTGGAATTTATACCTTTGACTGTGTGCAGATGACCTAAAAATGACCTCTTCAATATTGAAACTCCACTAGGGCTTATGATAGCCAAACAACTAAAGAAAAGGGGGGGGGGAGTGTAATGGGATGAGTTGAAAATAATCACCCTCATGATGATTTAATTATAACTAAATATCCAAAGTACTCCAAAGAGATAATAAATTCCAAAGTACTCCAAAGAGATAAAATAAATTCTCATGTAGTTCTCCCACCTTAATTGCTTAGTGTGATAGTGCTTCTTTGCTACATGTATGCATCTAGAAATGGCTTGAATACTTGATAATGCTCTTATTAACTCAAATAAAGTATATTATTGACTTGGATAAGGTTGATTAAAATGAATAGAATAAAAATTAGAAAGAAATATAAGCCTTTCTTAGTGTAAAATAATATATATGTGCCCAAATAATGAGATTACCAAGTTGATAGAATAAGTTATGAAAATGTGTATTTATAGCCATCCAAATGGGTAAAACCTCATGATACCTATCCTGAAAATATGAAACAACCTATAAGAAAGGGTATAAATGTTAAAATCAACCATTGTTAGGAAATTGGAAAGATCGACCCATAAAAGTTGAGATCATATGGTGACCTTGATCTAAGCTGGTCAATTCTGACATAGGAAGGGTTTGAAATGTCTGTATAAATGATTATAGGTTTTTTTTTAATAAATTATGAATATTTATATACATGAAAAATAACTTATAAGGGATGGACCCATACAAGTACTTAGAATAGCGTGATGTGGTGAAATAAGACCAGTTTAAGGGCTCAAGTCAAGTAACATAAATGAGGGCCAAAACTGACTTTATAAAGTATTCATGACCAAATTTGAGTATATATAATGATCTCAAGTGTGATTAGGTAAAATTTAGTGTAGCTTATATGATTTTTATTATGGTTTATGTATTATCATTTGTCATTGATATAATTTATTCCAATATTAGTTTGGATTAATAGAGTGAAAGCCAAGAGGCTTTATTTCTAAATTGATTGGTTTGATTTGTTTTGGAATGATGTTTAAAGTTCTCTATACATACAATAACCATATAATTGTAAAGACCATGTTTCATTATACATTATTATATGAACATAATAGTGTTGGTGAATGGAAAAAATAAGGAATGCGCTTTACAAAATGTCTCTAACAAGAGTGCTCTAAAGTTAAAAAAAATGACCTGTCAATAGAAGAACTAGAAATTTTACTTACTAATTAAAAGTCCATATGTAAATGATTGCACTATATAAATTTATGTTTATTTTAGGTGTGTTTCCATGAACTATTTCTAACATGTTTATTTAATCATATTTAATGAAATATGATTTATGTAATTATAAGATTATTGAGTGTACTTTTTTTTTCTAGATTTCTACATGTTGAGGAAACATGGTTGCTACATTTTTTTGGGGATGGCTAGCTAATGAAAAGAGAAAAAATAAAGGTGTGGCAGTAAAGTTACTTTCCAATTCTATTGTGATATTTTTTTTACCTTTAAATATGGAATGAAAAGCTTCCTTTGTTTACATGCAAAGGCCAAGGAGTAAAAAATAATATAGAAATACTTATTGGTTACTATAAGATAAAATTAAATACTATATTAGAGAAAAAAATAATGATAAAAAATGTTAACAATGTTAATTTAAACATAAAATATTTAAAAAATAATTTCGCTAACTAATTATTCTATTATAAATTTGTCTCCTTTTTTGTGGATTATCCTTACAAAATGGAAATTAAAATTTAATTTTTTGATAGAAATATTTATATAATATTTATCCCTATATTTATTCATTTATTCACGTATCCTAATTTTAATGGTTTCTTTGTCCATGTATCAGTGCTTGTATCCCCATGTCACTTGGTAATTATGTATTCAATTTTTTTTCAATGTTTATTTTGTTGTTTGATTAATTTTTTTTAATAAAAAAATTTAGGTATATAGTATTTTCAATACAAGTGATAAAGGAAATGTGTTCATTTATATGACCTTGTCTAAATGTTAAAACCCTTAAAACTATATATTTAAGACTATAAAGTTACAGATGGGATCAAGTGATACATAAGGGTGAGTTGTGAAATAAATAAATAAATGAGAGAGGTACCTTCTTCAATTGATACTAAGTTTGTTTTGTAGATATTTAATTTCTTGATCTACATGTAAGGATGAAATTTTTTGTTTAATGTAATATTTACCAAAAATAATGGTATAAAATTCAAGGCAAATTTGATGGTGTGGACGAGAATTATAAAATAAGTCTTCAACAAAAAATGAAATCATGACCTTGTAAACTAGTACAATTTTTTTTTTAAGAAGAAGAATGTATTGAGTAGGCACAAATAATTGTGAATATCCTATAAAACATTACATGATGAAATCCAACACAACATGTATATGTGTGCTAAGTTATCAAAATAACAAAACATTTCAAACCCACAACCTTTTTTTACATAAACCCTAAGATGGGTTGAAAATAATTCATAGAGCTTTGTTTACAAAAGCTAATGATTCCATGCCATAAAAAAACATAGTAAAATTAAAACATAACACAAACCCAATTATTTTGTTTTATTTATATGATAAATCTTATCTTCTAATGACAAAATATGGCTTTAGAAAGAACAAAATCATGACCCTACATACATGTACAAAAGTTTACGAAAAAAAGAAAAGTATTTATTTTAATGAAAAAAATCAACATCAATGTGAGTAAAAAACTAAGACAAACAAAATATTCTTGCTACATTCACAGAGAGACACTAATTTGAGCTAACTTAGCTTAATATGACTCCATGCAAATCTATGGTCTATGCACACTATGAAAATAACACAGTGTTTCAAACTCACAATCTACTTTTACATAAACCATATGAAAATTCGTAACCATTAAAAATATAGATATTTATAATAATCTAATGATTTCAAACCATAAAAAACATAAAAACATAAAAAAATGGATACATATCTAATTCTTTGTGTTATTCAGAGGATAAAAATTATCTTGATCTAATGCTAACCTTGATTGCCTTCTCGTCATAAAACATGATTTTGACAAGAAAAAAATCATGACCTTGTAGACCTATAATAAAATTTATGACACAAATAAACATACAACTAAGATTAAAAAAATATGCTCACCACACTCATGCCAAGATACTAATTCAATTTTAACTCACCTCACAATGACTGCATGCCCAATCTCTAACATGTGGACATTGAGCTATAAAAATGAATTATCAAACTTTCTCTCATAAATGATGAGATCATAACTAGATTAATTTTTTGAAATATCTCATTAATGGTAGAATTAATTTTGGTCATTAACACATCAAACCGACCTCTACATCCTTACATATGCATTGAAATCCAACATAAAAAAATTAATGGCATCAAATATAGGAGATAAATATTTTTTTTAAACAAATTTTGGTACGAAAAAAGTTACTCATGCCATTGATTGGATTTATTGATCACTCACTATTTTATAACTACCACATGATTTTTGATGGGACAACTCATCCATGTTGTCAAAATTATGCCTCTCTGTGATTGCCAATAAACCTATCTCACACATTAGTAGCATGTAAATGTCATTGTATTGATCCTTACACGTAAAATTTGGATACAAAAATGGTTTCAATTATCTTATAATGATTAAACATATATTGACAATAAAATAATCACTCCTTGTCCTAGAATAATGGAATGGTTGGTTTCAATGATTGATATAGTTGCATACTTTTCTTCATAAATTTAATTACTAGTTCTAAGCAATTTCAAGTATCTATGTGAAAATCATCACCATTGGCTAGAAAATATTGAGAGTTAGATCAACTACTCATTCATTGCATTGGCCCTTCATAACATAAAAATTAAATTTTAGGAAAGCTATTAATGGCATCGAATGCAGTAAAATAGATGTCCTCAAAACAAACCTTCCATTATGACCAAAAGTAACTACATCTTTACTTCAATTTAGAGATTAATCACCTTCTATATTTTATACCTATTGACTAGGGAGCCAATGCATATATGATTTCAACCTAAATCCCCATGAAGGAATTAGATTGATATGTGCCACATATCAAAAGAAAATAAATGTGATCATATCAATTCTCCAACATCTAATCTATACAATCATATAAAAGGAGAGGTTCATTCTAATGGGTACATGCATATCAACATAATTAATATTTTAAAAACTCAAATTTAGAGATTATTAGTAGAATATTTAAAAAATCCAATATATATGTAAGCTCATCATATATGAGAGAAAGTTTAATATTATGTTGAGAATAAGCTTGATTAAGGATTTCAAAGCAAGTAAATTTATAGATCTATTTTATCCTATTAGAGAATGTGTTTCATGGCCAAATGGGTGGACAAATTTTGGTTAAGGTCAGTATAAGATCTAAGTTTGAAACTATACATACTTTTATATCCTTTGAGTAACTCAAATAATTGGTTGTGTTTTCATTTTTTTATAGTATTATGTTGTCTAATGTCATGTAACCATTGGTTTCTTGTAAATATATTTTTGCAAAAACCTGTTATTGCTTAATGTAAAATTTATTGACAAGTCTTAGGTCTCTACTTTTGTATATGGACTAAACTTAGTTTTGGTCAATTGACTTGAATAGTGGTTTCAATGGATATGTTTTTCATGCCCTTTTTTCTATTTTCTAAGATGAAAAGAATGTCTATTGATTTTTTTTCTCATTATTTTATTTTCTTAGTTTGTTTTTACAATGAAATAATGGTAAAATTAACACAATCAAATGTTTCAATCTTTATGAAAAAATTATCATTTGGTCATGAAGTAATTTTCCTTTGAACATTCTATTTAATATCATATTTTCTTCTTTGATCTTTTTTTCTTTGCAATGTGTCAATATAAAAACAATATAAGTTTCAAAATTCAACTAGAAGTCATTTCTTATGGTCTTTTATTATTTTTGGGTATGCAAAAGATTGGCTTAGTGATATAAAAAGGCTTCACTAGAAAACATTATGATTCAATAGGAAAAAAATAACATAATACTATAAAAATCAAATAAAATGTAGGAAATTATTTCTATTATTAAAAGAAAATATATTTATTTGATTTAGTTCTAACTCATAATGTAGTAGGAAAACTCATCCTCACTAATGACCCTCATACCTTGTCTATCCTATAATATCTAATGTGGACTATTCATTAGGTACAAAATGCAAGGCTAAAACAATACATTCATCACATTACATGCCTCTACACAACATTTTGGACCCAAAACCAAATCATAACTATAAATTATTTTGATTTTTATCACTTTCACCTTTACAAGCCAATGATTTTGATAATGAGGATAGAGATAACCATCCACAAAAAAATTCCATCGTAAACCTTATTGTAAAAATATATAAAATTGATTAAAATGTAAATAATAAAACGTACACGTATAAATTATTATCATTGCATTCATTCAAATAAAATAATTAAAGCTTAACCCGCCTTATAATGGTTGCAGGCCCAATCCATGGTCTATGCATGTATAGAGCTATCAAAAAATCCAACCCTTTATTGTAGCACTGAATAAGTAAAATGAATGTTTCATTATGTGAATAAAAGGCTTTTATATAGCCTCTCCACCAATGGAAATTAGAAATAAATGTGATTAATTAATTTTAATGACTTGTTGACTTTCCCTATCTTCCATCTAGTTTATGAAAAGACAATGTATCCCTTTTAGTTAACTTCAAGCTCTATGGTATAGTTGCACCATAAAACTTATTTAAAAAATTATATTAGTGTTAAAAAGAACTCAAATAAACAAAATATTCTTGTTGTATTCATGTATGGATAATTATTTGAGCTTAACTCACCTAAAAATGTTTGTATGCCAAATATATGGTCTACATGCAACAATCCATTAAAAGACAAGGCCTTTTATATCCCAAAAAATAAATAAAATGAATTTTCAAACTTATTCTCATAGATGATGAAATGATATATATTATATTTTTTAATAATGTCATTAATGGAAGCCTTAGTTTAGGTTAATATCATATCAAAAAAACCTTTACATCCCTGCATATGCATTAAAATATAATATGAAAAAATAATGGAATCAAATGCAATAGATGAATAACTATAGAATAGACTTTCAAGAATGACACTTGTCACCATGGAAAAAAGCTACCTATGCCATTAATTCAATATTTTGATCATTCCCCCTTTTGGTTTATCTACCTATTGGAAATAAGCCAACATACCCCATAATCCATCTCAGGGTTGTTTTGCCCTAACATACACACCCCCATTTTCAAAATTTAATGGGACCCAATATTATTTGAATATATTTAATCAAGGTCTCTAAGCCTTAGACATCCATGACACTAGTTTCAATTTGTATAAGTCTAAGGTTATCTTAAAGTCTAAACTTATAAAGTCCATAATTATGGAAATCAAAGCTTGGACATTGATTTTGATCTATCTTAAAACTTGTGTTTTCATAATTAACTTTATGATTTATTTGGAATAACATAATTAATATGTCTTATCCTAATATTATTATGTTTTCCATAGGTTTGAAGGACTATTGGCAAAT
This sequence comes from Torreya grandis, assembly GCA_037957365.1. NCBI lineage: Eukaryota > Viridiplantae > Streptophyta > Pinopsida > Cupressales > Taxaceae > Torreya > Torreya grandis. The sequence continues at coordinate 1,842,804 of JARHVA010000555.1, forward strand.
ATTTAAAAATCATTCACTATCGGGCCCTACTTTATTTATTTAAGATTAAGAAAGGTGGCATTATTACATTACCTAGAGCCTTCGGTCTTCACAAAAGTTTCTAAGTGTTCAAATTCTCTGAGCTTTGAGACATTCACAAGTGGCATTACTACGTTACCTAGAGCCCTTCAAATTTAAAAAAATTGTAAGTATTTAAAGTTTTTAAACTTTGAGAACACACCATGTGGTGCAATTACATGTACCTTGAACCACAAAAGTTCAAAACAATGTTAATCATCTAATGATCCTAAGGTTCCTAGCTCTGAAAACTTAACAAGTGGCATAATTATGTTAACCCATAAACCCAGAATGATTAAGCAAAGTCTAATGGCCCATAGTTAAGGTAAATTTTGGTGACAAATATTCGTTAATTCATAAATATTCATTAATTCACAAATATTCATTTTTTAAAAATTGGTTTTGGCAATTTTGGAGGGCCACTACCTAGGTCTAAATCACCTAAAATTTAGAATGTAAATAATTTCTTGGGTTGGTTCACCAAACATTTATAATAATTTTGTGGTTAACCATCCAATTTGCCTTACAAATATATTAAATATGATTTCATGGGTAAACATCAAATTCTACTTTCGGTAAAGGAAATTGACCAACAATATCAAACAAGTATCCAAATAGTGCCATATCAAAAATCAGTGAAACTGTACGGTTGCACCATTCCTAAACCAATCAGTTGTAACCACACCACCAACAACCAACTAAAAATGAATGGCTACATTTACCCTTTTACCGACTATTGTATCTTTGCTATAATTGAATAGTCTCATAGATACTTCAAATGAATGATTGCATCCATGTTGTAACTGAATGGTTGCATTATGGTTGTGTCCTTCTGGTAGCATCCCTCTAGCAACCGTTTAATTACATCATCTTAAAATCATTCGTGTACATCGCTCATCATGGCATCTAGTGGTAATGTTAAAAGGATAGACCCATTATCAGGAAAATCGAGAATATTATCTTATTTTAAAGACCCAATAAAAAATCCCATGAAACTTCAATGCATGCAAAATATAGGTACTTATTAAGATTTTTTTTTTTAAAATTGTATTAAATTTGATTTTGATTGTCAAAAATAATATCAAAACACTTTTACATGATAAAATTCTCACTGATAATGATTGTATTTCCCATGAAATAATTACTCATGATAACATACCACCCCCTAATATTTTTATTGATGATGGCATGCCACCACTCGAAGAGGCTCCTCTGGCTCGTATTAACAATAATGATGGAATTCAACTACAAGAATACATTTATGCTTCTCATCAAACACCAAGTTTAGTTGAAAATTCCACTCAACTTTTACATGATAAAATCCTCACTGATAATGCTTGTATTTCCCATGAAATAATTACTCATGATAACATACCACCCACTAATATTTTTATTGATGATGACATGCCACCACTCGAAGAGACTCCTCTGGCTCGTATTAACAATAATGATGGAATTCAACTACAAGAATACATTTATGCTTCTCATCAAACACCAAGTTTAGTTGAAAATTCCACTCAAAAATATTTGCAAAGGAAGAGAAGCGGATGGAAAATTGGAAGGTCATTTAAGATTGACTAGGAATCAAAATTTTCCTTCATTGAACCTGTAGACCTTGAAAATAGTAATGATATTCCAACAAAATGCAGACTTATAATATGTAGTTAGAAACTAGGAAAGGAACACAAAACGCAACTTAAGTAAGTATCTATACCACTATATGTGTGGATGAAAAATACGATATGTGTATGAATCATAATAAAAAGGGCATCATGTGTTGTAATGTAACTATCTATCTCACTACTATTGTAATCCAGTGTGAGAGGAGTATATCAAGAGGACCTAAGAAGGTTTGAAATTTGATGAAGAGTAGTAGAAGGTTGTTCCAAATGTTTTGTTCATTAATATGTTTTATTAGAATGTAGAATTAATTGGTAACTATTAATTCTAATTAAGATAAAATGTATTGAAGATAATAAATGTTGTAAAGGGCTTGTAATTAGTAAAATGAAAGTATATTACAGAAATGGACAAAAGCTTGAATGAATGTAAGAAGCCAAATTTGAAAATCATAAAGAGGACAAGAAGACTTAGTTGATTACTACATTTTAGGTTGATTGTGTGTGAATAAAATATCACTAGAAATGATCAACTCAGCCCTAATTATGTACATGTAATTGAAACATCAATTGTTACTATTCTGAAATGGGTAATGACAATAATAATGTAACAGGAATGATAATGATGTTTCAAAATTTTATGTATATAACCGTTAATAAACAATAATAAATATTAATCTTCATCAAGTACCATGTGAAGTATACAACATCTTTCATTCCTCCATATTAAAAAACTAAATTTAATAATCAAACTTACTTGTTATGAATATTTTTTATGATGATTATTGATTCAACATTACTCTTTAAATATGTATTTATTATAATATTTTAAGGTTTTTAATATCTATTCAAAATTTTAATTATTTAAAATTTATTAGTTTGAAATCTTCACAAATATATTATTTAATAAATTATAATTTTTTAATCATCACTAATATTTTAAAAATGATAAATAAAAAATAAATAAATAATAATCATCAATTAATTATGAAAATTCTTTTTACCAAAAAAAATGACTATCAAATTCAATGCCAACCCTTCTAAGTACCAAACCATTTTCGTAGACCAACTAAAACTCAGAATGGAAAAAAACAAAATCTGCCATTGACCCAAAAAAAAAGGACATATTCCAACACTAAACTAGCTGGAAACTTCTCATTAATCATCCAGATTTCCAACAAACAATAATCACAACACAATCATTGATAACAAGAAGCTTATTATGTGTTTGTTTTTCCGCAGAACAAGAAGCTTATTATTGTGTGTGTGTGTGTGTGTGTTTTTTTTTTTTTTTTGTGTGTGTGTGTGTGTTACAAAGGAATTGGGAATAAACCCGTCTACAATCTTGACTTATATCTTAATAATGTACAATATTATTTTTTTTATTTTCATTTTCATATTGAATTTAACATCATTCAGCCAAATCCATCCTGAAAATATTGCCATATTCTTTAAGATATTAAATTATTGTATTCAACATACATCAATTCTAATGAACTATTTCCAAATCAAACTACTATGAAAATGTTGGATAATATTAAGCATCATTAATTTTATCTATTCTTGTTGGAATAAGTGTGCCTAAGATAAATTTTAAATTCTAAAATTCTTTTTATTTGATTGAGCAATGAATAATGATTAATTTTTTAATGACATAAATGTGAAAAAGATGAATTTTCTATAGTTATTTTTTACCATTTATTACATTCAATAGGTTTAATTTTTCTCAATTTATTATAATAAAAGTTCATTTTATTTATAATATATCTTGAATGTCTAATTTCATTTTAATTTAATATAATTATGTTTTACTTTTCAATTTAATATAATTACATTATAATAAATGGAAATATTTTGAAACAATATTAAAGATAATACTTCAATAAATTATTTTAAATTGAACTAAAAAATCGTATATTATCTCTAATGACTTTTCAATTCAATGTAATTATAAATTGACAAAATGATGTCATGATTTTCTAAATAACACTATGTAAGAATCTATTACTCCATCTAATTTAATATATAACATAAATAAATAAAGATGGCTTCAAATTAGACATTTAAAATCATTCAAATAATAATATGAACTTAAAGTTACATATAAAATTCAAATTGAATTCAAAAGAGATGAAGAAAATATAAAATCAAACCTAGGTTTAAAGTCATGTTCATGTCACCCTAACATTAACCTAATATCAGATCTAAAGTTGGACCTAATATTGACCTTCAACTTTATTGTCTAAATTTGGAAAAAAAAGCCTTTCAATTTTATATATGATTTTAGCTTCCAATTTTAATCCATCAAAATGTTGTACCATCATTTACTAGTTCCACAATGTAACTAATGTGATATGGTTATTATTTTTATTATTAATATAATTTTCTTATTGGTTAAAGATATCTTTACAAATATTTTGAAATTTATCGATTTATTTTTTTAATTAATAAAATAAGAAAAACAATCCTTTTTATCATAATAACATTTTTTTAATATTAATTTTGAATATTAGTATAAATATATTAAATACATTTTTGTCAATCTGATTATAAAATATCAAGTTCAAAATAATATATTTTTCTAAAAAAGGATTCCAAATTTTACTTTATGATTAATATATTACAATTTTTTGATTGAGTAATCTAAGAAAAAAAGACAATTTTCTACTTGATGATTAAATAGACACAAAATTTAATGTTAAAATTAAACATAAACACACTCACTACATTACAACTCACCACCCCTCCCCAAATACCATTATAAAATACCTCTTAATGTAATAATAATACCATTTTTCAAATATTTACTTCTAAATTTAACTTGACCTTTAACTCTTAATTTTATTTCATCACATGGACTTACCTACTATGTACATTTGACATGGGCAATAATTTCCGAATAATTCAATTAACACTTGGTAATAAATTTGAAAAAAAAAAATCAATTTTTAAATACATGCATAGGTGAGTTGGTGGGAATGCTCCATTGTTATTTGGGAGGTCGTGAAGTATAATCACATATGCGAATGTTAATATCAATAAAAGAGGCCATTGTAACATTCTTGATTTTAAATTTGAGTTAAAATTATTCTCATTATTTATTATTATATATACATATTTTTAATTTTTTATATCATTTTAAATATATATATATTAAAAAAAATCATCATCATCATCATCATCATCATCATCATCATCATCATCATCATCATCATCATCATCATCATCATCATCATCATCATCATCAATTATAAAAATTTCAAATAAGCATAATTTTATTTCTAACTAACAAGTTGTGATTGAAAGAGACATGATGTAAGTGTTTTTTAATATAATTAGATACTTAAAAGTCATTATATCACTCCTATTCAATGTTCAACTCCTTTTAAGTTATCAATGCTTTACCCCTGAATATATATATTTTAGTTTTCTCATTTTATAACCAAGTACTTATTTTTAACTCTGATTTAATGTTCAACTAAATGTTCAACTGAATGTTCAACTCTTTTTAAATTATCAATGTTTTACTCTTAGTTGCGTGTGTGTGTGTGTGTGTGTGTGTGTGTGTGTGTGTGTGTGTGTGTGTGTGTGAGAGAGAGAGAGAGAGAGAGTGAGCGTGTGTGTGTGTGTGTGCTCTCTCATATTATGGCTAAGTACTTATTTTTAAAAAGTTAAGAGTATTATTTAAGAGGATTTGGGTTTTAAGTAACATATTATTTGTAATTTTATAATTTAAATTTTTTTAATAATATTTACATAATTAAATATGTATTATCTTTTTAAAAATAAACAATTAAAAATTGATTGTAAATTGTGCTCATAAAATTTAATAAAACAAAAAAAATATTAAATTATATATATTATGCTAATTAATTATATATATATTTGAATAAATCAATCATTACAATCTATCAAATGTGTAAATTCTTTTTAATGTTAATTTCCATCATTTTTGAATTCTTTTAAATTAATTTGTTTATATAGTTCTCTCTAACTATTGGAGTTATATATTTGAACCCAATTATTCTTTTAAAATTAACATAAGAAATGATTAAATTTATATTTTAAAAATATTTTTTCTTACAAATTAATAAAATTATGAATAATTTAATATATTTTTATTTAAAACTCATACATTTTGACATGATGTTATTAATATTAGATTAATTTGTCCCTCGTTAATGTGTCTAGCGTGTCTAGTAATAAGGTTTATAGGGTGAATAATGCAATTTGGATTTTAGCTCCTTAGGATTCTTCAAACTCAATTTTGATGGGGTGGCTAAGGGCAACCCTAGAGCCTTGGGGGCAAGGTGTATTATCTAAGATTGTGCTAACTCTTGGATCTAGGCAACATATTTTAAATTAGTTGATGGGACTAATAATGAAGAAGAGGCCCAAACGCTATCTTTGGAGATCAATTTGGTGGTTCAATGTGGCATCTCTAAGGTGATAATCTAAGAGACTACATGGTCATAATTTAGGATATATGCAAAAGACATGCATGCGCATGGCACATTAAAAATATCTTGGGGTAGACCTAGGATAATCTAAGTTCTTTTTCTCTTTGGAAAACTAATCATTGCTATTGAGAAGCAAATTTTGAAGCATATTTTTTGGCAAATTAAAGTATTGAGTAGATTGAAGACTTTGTTAATGATAACTCTTAGGGAGTGTGGGTTATGGATCCCCCCTTTACATCCAATTGCTAAGATGTTTAGGCCTTTGTTTGGAGTGACCCATGGTCTATTTGGTTATTTTTTCATTTTGGTATCTCTAATCCTTAATGTTTATGCTAAATTCATAATTATGGAATAATTGGGTGGATGGCTCATGAAAATTTGGGACTAAGGCTATTTTTCATTACCCATTTGCCTTGCTCATGTGATTTGCCTTTGGGTGATTTGCAGCTGTCAAAAATATCCTCACTGGTAGGCTTGGACATTTTGATCAATGGACCAATTTATGTAAATAGCTATGAGTGAGTCATTATTGAGGGTGGGAGCAGATATTTGAGATATGTTCTTTAAAGGCTCGATGAGTGATGTTAGAATCAAATATGTTTTTATGGTGCAATCTGCACAAATCTTGGATGCTATCAAAATAATGGTGGGTTATGTCTTTCTAGTAATATTGCATATGGGCAAGGTGAATTATGATCTGCATCACTTTTTCTTGGTAATTTTTGTTAGTCATGGAAGACATAGAACTAATTAAGATGGTGGTATAAGGGATGATTAGGCCCCAATTTAGAGTGGAGTTGGTGGAAGCTTTTTCCAGTTTCCCTATCAAAATCCAAGTTGATCTGTCACTCTTAGGTAAGGAGGCAACTAGTTTGATACCCCTTTCTATGTTTAAGGAGTTGGAGGTTCATTTGGAAAAGTGCTTGTATTTTGTTGAACATATTTAGGGGGTCATCACGGTTCCAATGCACTTAAGAAGTTAAATCTTGATGGTGGATGTTACAGAAATGCAAGCCCCCCTTCCATCGTTGAAGACAATGTTGGGTCTTTGATCTTCTGCGTATTTTCAGAATATAGTTCATATTTTGACTACGCACTCTAAGGGTGGTAGGGGTTTACCACCACATACTGGTGTTTGGACATCAGAAAAAATTAGCTTGGGAATGTAGTGATGATGGCTCCTAGGACTGGTCCAGGCTTGACATTGAAGAGTATGATAGATACAAGCACTAATGTGATCTTAGGTGTGATGGGAGCAACGTCACAGGAAGAGGTGGTGGTGAATGGTGTTAGTAGTGGCCCAATTGGCTCTTTGGTGGCATAGGAGAATTGGGAGGCTTCTCCTATGGGGATGTAGCTCAACATCCCTTTCTTTGATCTCAACTAGTTTGGATGGTTTTATGATTTTTTTGGTTTTCTACTTGTTTTATAGGTACTAGTTCCTGCATGGTCTTTACTCTTTTTTTTTTTTTTTTACTAAAGGTCATTGTTGTATTACTTGGTCTCTTTTTGGTCTTGGCCAATTATGATAGTTTTGTAATTCTCATTCCTTTGTGTATTTTATCCAAGGTAAATGATATTTTTATCGATATGTATTGTGTGCGAGGGCCTCCATTTAACCCTCAACTATCTATAAAAAATATATATTAGATTAATCTATCATTTATAATTTTTTCCCCTAAAATGGATAGCCACCATAAAATGATGATGATAATAAAAATGTAATAGGAATGATAATGATGTTTCAAAATGTATATGAACATTTATAGACACTAATAAATATTACATTTCATCAAGTACTGTAACAACCCCGTTGGGGTCTAAATAAAAAGATGTGATTTAAAAAAAATAAAATAAACAAATATACTATAAATAGATTACACCATGAGAATCTAATCAGAGATCATAAAAAATACTCTAAGTGTGATAGTTGTAAATAAAACATGCTACATCATACATCATTGATCACTATCATTATAAGAAACATGTCATAATACCAATATAAAAAGTAATTATAGTTAACAAGTCACAACTGATACATGTTTATAATTACTATTATCAGTATATAATAAACAAGTAATTATAGTTCATTCTAATAATGTTTTAATAATACAATACAATACAATGTACATATATAAGATACATGGCTCCCTATAGCATGAGTTCCCTGAACTCTCTAGTATTTGTGGAAATCTCAAGTGTCATCTCAAAACTAGTATTGTTGTGGAGAGGGGGAGCATCATCCAAATGCTTTTACACACTAGCCACAGACCAATGATCCATTGTACTAATCCCATCAGGGACATGGCCCTCTTTTCATGGATGAATATATAGTAATTGTGAGGGAATCTAGAGAGACAAGCTAGTACCCACGTGTTGCATGATTTTTAAAACTAAACATGTAGTGTATCATAGAAACATGTTCTATTGCAAGATATCACACAAATATGTAAATCATACTCATGAAATGGCAATGTCTCACTAAACATTTCTTGGCTAAAGTTTTTAAATAATAAATAATGATATAAGGATAAGTCAATTTCATACACACCACTTCATTGGTTTACCTTCATCTGACATTGTGATACTAGTAAGCTACTGAAGTTCATCTCACTACTTACTCAGTAATATCAATACGAAATATGGTTAACGTAGTATAACCAATAGATTAATACAAACTAAATTCTAATATAAATCATATAAAATAACATGATAAGCACATAATAATATGAAAAAATACATTTATTTCATTAAATGCATAAATAAATCTCATAAAAATATCTATCCCAAAATAGAAATAATAGGCAAACTATATATATATATATATATATTATGTTTGGTAAGCAGACACAATACAATACATGATAATAACTATCATAAAATATGTTATCTCATAAATGTCCAACACACATACATTTAGTCTATCAAATGTATGAATGAATCTAGACATATTAATTAAAGTTTGTACCATTCTGATATAACTTATATTTAGACTATAATTTTCAAACATAATACACTCTATGGCATGCCATAATATCATAGTTCATTGTCATGAGCACACTACTCAATCAAGAATAATCAATCTCACAAATTAAGAATCAATGTCCCATAATCTTAATAATAGGCAAGAAAGTACGATTTATATCAATTGGGTTTATACTATGTTTAAATTACACACTAGCAATCAAAAGAAACATAAATTATAATCACACATACATATCACAATGCACTAATATATTCTATATAAGTCTAAAAATTTGTACATTTTAATTTACTCACAATAAGTATCACTCACTAGTTTTCATCACAATATGCATATAATCAATAGTCAATCATACCATTTTCAAAGAGTCAGATAACCTGTAACCAAGTTATACCATAAAATTTTATTTAAATAAATTAATTCCACTACTAAGGACTACCTCCATATGGTTATAATTTCAATCTTTTGGACACCTTATGACTCAATATAACTATCCATTTAGTTATAAGCTTAGGCATATGACCCAACACACACATTGATCTTATGAATTTATATTGCATACTTAAATTCATATGAAGATATACTTCCTATTTATACACCTTTGTACATATTAACTATATTTTCACTATGTATCACATACAACTACTCATCATCATAGAAATACTATAATCACTGATAAATCATCTTAAATTCTTATTATCATAAATATTTTCTAAATATACTACAACCTATGATAACCCATATTATCATAGTCTAGTGTTCTTAACATAACTACTAAATACCACAAGCAGTCAAATAAAGTAGTTATAAATTAATGGAAACATAAATTTCTACTCAAGCATCTCAAGATAACAAAGAAAATCTTAGTTCTCACAAACACATAATATTTCATTCTAGCATTAATTATACTCTCAGGGGTTGTATGCAAGCATACATAATATTCTATTATACAAAATTCTATAATATAATTTTAAACCACGTATGAAACTATAATTAAAAGAATAAACCCATATATACAAGTATAAGTTATTAGGTGTATGTATATCTATATTCTTTTAAGCATTATATTAATTAATCCATTATTATGTAACTTATTATAATAATGTACCTACAATACACATTTTATTCCATATGCTACATATGATAAGGGATCTCACACATATTATAAAACCTATCTTTAATTTAATTAAAGACTATGTTTTAGTAATATATGTTTTCCATACTTTAACAAAGCCATGTTATGACACTTATTCATTGTCATCGTCTTGATATGATCGTGACATGACTTGTTTATGGTGTCAAGGTTATATAATGACATTTAGAAATAAGTGTATAAAATACCATATATTATGCACCATTTTCCATCAGTATTTCTCCACATATACTATATCACTATTTTTTTACATACTTACCACAACATAGTGAACCGTACATTAGATCTCTAATCTACACATTATTCATAGTTTATTCGGAACTAATTTCCAATATTATAGTTAAATGGTATAAGTTCGCTGATATAAACATAATACATGGATCACTGATGTTAATCACTAATGTTTCTCCTATTAATCAATAATTAAGTAAACTAAGTAATTGTTTGTATATAAGTACCTAGATAACTCCATTTTACTTTTAATTTGCTGCATGTTCAACAATATACATGCATTGATTTACATATAAGAATATTTAATATATTATTATACTTTATCAAGGATTACTATATGCAGTGATATCAAGACCTTTAAACTAGGGGAATCTTTACTAAATCAATATTAACTGGGTCACTGCATGATAGTCACCGTATGATCACTATTAGAATATTATTATACTATATCATATTAGAATCTTTTTATGAAAAAATATCAAGATCTTTATACTACTTTACATGCATAAGCATTGGATAAAATACTTTAGGTTTTAATCTTCATGCTTGGTTAACCCAAATATATATAAAATCCTATGAATATATGTATCACATCTTTATATGTAGGAAATATCTTATGATATTTTGGACATGTGAAAGTCGATACCTAAGATTGGTATATTCCCACGACCTCTTTATCGATAGGAACAATTGCAAATCATTGTATATTTTATAAATCTACTTATGGAGATTAGTTGTTTGATATATAAATCGTAGCTTATGGTATATAAATTGATTAATATATTTTATATAAAATCATTGAATTTTCTTAAATAAGTCACTACCCAATTAAATTTAAGTCATAAACATTTAAAACAAGTTGCTATTTTTATAATACCAGATAATTTTATTGCTAACAATCACTATATTACTAATTAGTTATATATATATAATATATATATATATATATATATATATATATACACTCACTGATTCAATATTTCTATACTCTGTGATTTAATACATATATATTTAATTGAAATCAGTGTTTTTACTATTAGTTCAAATGTATAGTAGACATCACTGTCAGTAATAGAAATGAGTAGCATATGAAAGTGGGCACTTCACTTAGATGTCATGTCTACTTAACTTTTATTTATTATTTTCTTTATATTTATAATCATAAGTGAAGCTCATCTCACTAGTCACTTATGATGATCAAGCATACTATGAATTGGAAGACAGTGGTTGTTGGTGAACTTTTATTCTTTCTATGTTTACATTATTTTGTTCATTATTTAAATAACTTGAATCACCCTCTTATAACTAATTTTTCTCCAAAAATCAAATTCACTATACAGAGTCATAAATTTAATACAAAAGTCTATAATTTAATTTACACATAATTTTTACCAATTCATGCATAATAATTCAATTATCCCACCCACATAGTAATATATCTAATGCTAAAATGACACAAACTGTCAAATCCTCTTCCTTGGAGCACTGCCTTATTCTTCTTTCTTTCTCTTCTCCCCTTGCGTGTTCCAACATCCCTCCTTTTTCCTACGTTGCACCCCTTTTATTCTCTCTATTCTTATTATTTTCCTAAAGAGAATGACACTTTTTCCTTTTTAATCTTTTTTTTTTTAAACACTTGCTTTGTTCTTTATTCTAGCCTGCTTTATTCCTCATTTTTAATGATTTTACTTTTTTTTGGGTTTTTATTTTCACATGAGAATTACACTTTCTTTAAAGCTTGATTTTCTATTTCTTTTTGTTTTATTCCATCTATTTATTTTATTTATTTTTGTTTTATTTTATTTCTTTTTTTTTTTTTTTCTAATTTTTAAGTAACATCAATTAATTTTATTACTAATTATAAAAATTAATATATTTACTAATTAAATTATTAGCTCTAAATGCAATAATGACTTAATGGTAAATTCATTAGTCTACAAATCCAATTTTTCTCTAATTATAGAAATCACAAAACATTAATGGCTAAAGATATGACAAGAATGCAAACACACAATGTTAGTACGATATATCCATTAAACTAAACTGATCATGAGTAAATAATTCTATATGCAAGTAGTATTATACATGTTAGGCTAACCATTCCATTATGCATTTAAAATGTGTTGGTTAATGTGGTGTGTGCAAGGTTTTAATCAATATTTTTGTCATTCTCTGACAACTCCATCTACTTCACCCTCTTTGATGATGCTCTCCCTCCATCATACTTCGAGGGATGAGTTCTCTTATGTCAATCTCACAACAAGCATGCAGTTAGACCATAACAACATGATATACATACATCATAAAATAGCTGAAATAACAAATCAATTTATTTGTAATATAAACATTTACACTATAGCTAACTCATAGAAATATAATCATGTAACCTAAGCAATATCCTACTATCCTATAATAACATATATCTCAAAGCTTAGTGAAAATAACCAAATCTAAATTTATCAACTATAAATATCTATAGATAATCAAATAGTTTGTTTAGCGAGAAATCAGGATATAACATTTTTCCCCCTAAAGCTAGTCATCATCTTGGATGACTCTTATTCAAACATAAATTTTGAACTAAAAATATTATTCAATACATAAATATCATAGTATAAAGTATCAAATTGAGAAGATAAATATAAAATTTTCTTATAGAAGTCCTCCCAAATAGTACTATTTTTTAGATATATATGATTTTGGTGGGATCATTACCTTTATATGATTTTGACCAGAGCTCCAATGTGTTTGGGACATAATTGAGGGCTTATATTGCAAAGTACACAAGTACCAAAATTACCAATAATGGCCATAACTAATCCAATAATACCAATGATTGATCATAACTGGCGTAATACCAATGATCATCCATAACTGGCCTTTAATACCATTTGAGATTTGAACCTAGGTGGTGCTTGTAGCAACCAACTCACTTTACCAACTAACCCACATCTCATTGGTTCCTAAATAGTACTATTATCAACATATTGGTCTTATTACTCTGAACCGTGACATCTCCCTATTATGCAAATAAATTTGTGTCATTCACTTTGAATGATTTTGTCATGACCACCCTAGGGTTCAAAACTAACAATAAAATCTTATATATTATAGGACTGACCACTTTTGATACTTTGAAAGGCCCCACATATCTTGATAAATGTTTTACTAATTTTCTCAAAGAACATGAGATCATCATAGATGCCAAAAATAAATAGCTAGGGAGAGTTTCATAAAACCTTCCAACCCATTTTCACACTCTATAATCTAGAGTGTTTTTCTCATTCTAGAGAAAATTATTTAGGGAGTTTGGTAAGAATGATATATATGAGTTAATACTATTGCTACTATGTATAGATTTGAGTAAGTATAACATGTTAATACTACCACTACTCCACATAACTTCATGATAAGTATGATGATGAATAAAAATTATGAATACTACATTTATAATATATATTACATTTTAAAATTAAGGGATAATTATTCCATAGTATACGTGCATATGGTCATATGAACAAATTTTACAAGTCCATCTATCAAATTCTAGTTTTGACAAGCTCCCATTCTCAGATCCAAACTCAGTAAATTTGATAAGTCTATCTATCAAATCCTAGATTCAAAAAGCTCCCCTTGTTGTATCTTTATTCAATAACCACTGAGTCAATGTGAGACTAAATAGGATCTACTCCCATCTCTTAGTACTAATGTTTGTAATTCACCACTCTTCGCTTAGGTCTCTATGACCTAATGATCTCTAAAATGTGCATAGGGTTTAATGAATCAAATATATACTAAAAGATTTCAAAATCAATGATATATGATAAATAATCTTAGGTCTATCAACATACATTACATTAAAAAACATTCAATCTTCTATAATTGTATTTAGTTTCCACTAGCCAAACATAACTAGTATCATATTTCACATCTTAACCTATAGTGTTATATTCATAGTTAAGAGTAAATAATGTTAAAATTAGCATAACATACAAAGGCCAAGGATCACACTATCCTTACAACCTTATAAAGGTAACAAGTGAGACAATGTCTCCTTGCTTTCTCGGTTAGTACACAACAAGTTAAAAGTTTATCTCAACCCTTTTAGACTAACAAAATGTTCTACACATCCTATACCCTACTCAATCCTAGTGAAAGGTATATAAATATTCTTTGAAATATCATTCTTTAAGCAAAAAGAGAATAATATCAATCCAACCAAGAGTATATAATAACATAATAATTACAATTAGCTTATAATTCTTAATCTATGACCTATACAAATTCAAGGTTTGTCATTTCACGTGGTCTATGTTCACATGTTAGATAAAGTAGTGACTCTAAAATGTCACAAGTGGAAAGTAGAGAACTAACATATCAATTAAAAAAATCTAAAATACACTCACATTGTATAAAGATAACATCACAACTTAAGTTACCATAATCACTACCTACTTACAAAATTTGTAAGATTAGTATCATAACCTGCTTCCACAACTAGAAGGAAAATACTAACCACAAAGATGTATCAATCCATCCAATCCTACAACTTCTATCTCAACAAAAAGTAGAAGACCCTATTCCATGAAATCAATAGAATATGATCAAAACAACATTGTAGAAACAAGTTTCAACATCATAAAAATAAATATCCACTCAATGGGCTTATAATGATGTCAAAAGAGGGTGAGAGAGTAAAAACTCACCTCTATGCAAGATATGAGAGATGACACTTTTTCCAAAGTTCACATAAATATATGGGTTTGTAATACATAAGAAAACTCCTAACACATGAATCCTTAATAAAGACATCTACACTTTACTACAAGAAAATTCCCACTGCATTAGATGGTGCCAATCTAAAATAGTATTATAGGATTTCCCACTCCTAGGATTAGTGTATATAAAATACAAAACTAATACACATATACTTAAGTGACAAGTATCCCATGTTTTTTAAACACTTACAACAGAAAACATAAATGGTGAAGCTGACTTGATTAACAAGTAAGAATGTAATCGTTTTTGAGGTGTTTGATCTAAATGATCAAAAGTCTGGTAGGAATCTCTTGTTCACAACTCATGAACTATGCTATGTACTCACCTATCCAATCTTCACATACAACCATCACCATTGTGATACTCGATAAACCAACCCTTGAACAACTCTAAGAGGGTATGAATACTCCTAAGATACACACCAAATCTACTACACACATTTCACTATCCCTCTTTTTGATAAATAGAAGGATACAAAAATGCTAATAGACTCATTACATCCTAAAATTTGAGCCAAAAATCTGAAACCAGATGTAACAACTTTGATGGGGAACTAGAAATATGTGAATTTTTTAAAGTTAAACACATATAATATAAATAGATAACACCACGAGAATCTAATCAAATATCATACAAAATGATCTAAACATGATAGCTATAAATGAAACTCACTAAATCATACATAATTGATTACTATCATCATAAAAAACATGTCATAATACCAATATATAAAATAATTACAATTAACCAACGACGAACGATACATGTCTACAACCATTGTTGTCAATTTATAATAAATAAGTAATTACAACTCATTCTAATAATGTTTGACTAATAAATACAATACAATACAATGTATATATATAAGATACATGACTCCTCGAAGCATGAGTTCCCTGAAATCTCTAGTATCTATGGCAATCTCAAGTGTCATCTCAAAATTAGTACTATTGTGGGGAAGGAGAGCATCATCCAAGAGCTTTTTTACACCAACCATATACCACCGATCCCCCACACTAATTCCATTAGGGAATGACCCTCCTTTCACAATGAGTAGATATTGATGGTGTGGGAATCCAAAGAGACCAACTAGTACCTATATGCTATATGATTTTTAAAAATAAACAAGTGGTGTATCATAAAAACCAATTCTATTGCAAGATATCATACAAACATGTAAATCATACTCATCCAATGACAATGACTCACTAAACATTACCTAGCCAAAGCTTTCAAATAATAAATAATGATCTCAAGATCATTCAATCTTATACACACGACTTGATTAGATTACCTTCATCTGGCATTGTGATACTAGTAAGCTAGTGAAGTCTATCTCACTACTTACTCAATAACATCAATGAAAAATGTGGTTAACATAGTATAACCAATAGATTTATATAGACTACATCCTAATAGCAATCATATCATATAACATGCTAAGTACATAATAATCTAACAACATACATTCATTTTTTTAAACACAAATGAATCTCACAAAATAACTATCCCATCATAGAAATAAAAGGCAAATAAGTTTCGATTATACCAACTGAGTATAATACATACATACTTACATATATATTAAGCTAGATGCTCCATGTTTTATAAGCAGACATAATACAGTACATGCTACTAATTTTTATAAAACATGTTATCCCAAAAATCTCCAACACACATACATTTAGTCCATCAAACATATGAATGAAGCTAGACATATTAATTACAGTTTGTACCATCTAGATACAACATACATTGATACTATACTTTTAAAATATAATACACTCTATGACATCCCATAATATCATAATTTAGTGTAAATGAGCACACTACTCAATCATGACCAATCAATCTTATAATTCAAGAATCAATGTCCCTTAATTATAATAATAGGAAAATAAGTACCATTTATATTTATATATGTTTAATATGTTTAAACTACGTACTAGAAATCAGAAGAAACATAACTTATAGGTACACATCATGATGCACTAATATATTCTATATAAATCTAAACACTTGTAAATTTTAATCTACTCATAATAGGTACCACTCACCAGTTTTCATCATAGTATGCATATATATTAACAATCAATCATGTCATTTTCAAAGAATCACATAACCTATAACCAAGTTATTAAATAAACTTTTATTTAAATAACTTAATTCTATTTCTAGGGACTGCTTCCATATGGTTATAGTTGCAGTCCCTCAAACACCTTATGACTTAATAAAACCATCCATTTAGTTACAAGTTTAAGAATATGACCCAACACACCCATTGATGTTATGTATTTATATTGTGTACTTAAATTTATATGAATATATACACTTTTATACATATTAACTGTATTTTTACTATGTATTGCATACAAGTATTCATCATCATAGAAATATTATAATCACCAACAAATCATCTAAAATTTTCATTATCATAAATAGTTTCTAAATATACTACACCCTATGATAACCCATATTATCATAGTCTAGTGTTCTTAAGCATAACTACTAAATACCACAACCAGTCAAATAATGTAGGTATAAATTAATAGAAACATAAGATTCTATTCAAGAATCTTGATATAATAAATAAAATATCTATTCCCACAATGCATAATATTCTATTTTCACATTAGTTATACTCTCAGGGGTTGTATGCATGCATACACAAGGTTCTATTATAAAAATTCTATAATATAGTTTTAAACAATCTATGGAACTATAATGAGGAGAACACACCCCTACGTACAAGTATAAGCTAATAGGCATATGTATACCTATATACTTTTAAGAATTCTATTCATTAATCCATTATTATGTAGCTTATTATAATAATGTACACATAATACATATTTTATTCCATATGCTACATATGATAAGGGATCTCGCGCATGTCATAAAACTTTTCATAATTTAATGAAAGACTACATTTTAGTTATATATGTTTCCCATACTTTAACAAAGCCATATTATGACACTTATTCATTGTCAACATCCCAATATAATCATAATAGGACTTGTTTATGGTGTCAAGGTTATATAATGACATTTACCAATAAGTCTATAAAATACCATATATTAAGCACCATTTTCCAACAATATTTCTCCATATATATTACATCACTTTTTTTTTACATACTTACCATAGCATAATGATTCGTACATCAAATCATTGATCTAAAAATTATTCATAGTTTACTCTGAACTAATTTCCAATATTATAATTAAATGGTATAAGTTCTTTGATATAAACATAATATATGGATCGTTGATGTTAATTACTGATGTTTCTCTTGTTGATCAATAATTAAGTAAACTAAGTAACTATTTGTATATGATTACCCTAATCACTCCATTTTGGTTTCAATTCATTACATGTTTAGTAGTATACATGCATTGATTTACATATCAAAATCTTTAATATAGTACTATACTTTCTCTAGAATTACTATATGCAATGATATCAGGACCTTTAAACTCCACTATCTTATAAGATGAATCTTTACTATATCAATATTAATTGGGTCACTGGATAATAGTCACTGTATGATCACTATCAAAATATTACTATACTATATTATATTAAAATCTTTATATGCAGCAATATCAGGATCTTTATACTACTTTACATGCATAAGCATTGGGTAAAATATTGTAGGTTTCAATCTTCATGTTTGGTTAACCCAAATATATATAAAATCCTAAAAATCTATGTTTCATAGATTTATATGCAAGAAATATCTTATGATATTTTGGACATGTGACAGTCAATATCCAAAATTACTATATTCCCATGACTTCTTTATCAATAAGAACAACTGCAAATTGCTTTACATTTTATAAATCTACTTATGGAGACTAATTACATGATATATAAATTAGGGCTTATGGTATATAAATTTATTATTATATTTTATATTAAATCATTAAATTTTCTTAAATAATTCACTGCCCAATTAAATGTAAGTCACAAACATTTAAAACAAGTCATTATTTTTATAATACCAAATAATTTTATTACTGGAAATCACTATATTACTAATCAGAGATGATATCTACTATACATTTTAAATGATAGTAAAAACAATGATTTTAACTTAATATTTACATATTAAATCACTAAGAATATATATATATATATATATATATATATATATATATATATATATAAGTGGGTGCTTCACTCAGATGTAATGTATGCTTAGCTTTTATTTATTATTTTATTTATATTTTGTTAGGTTGTGGAGCTAAAAGCTTCACTGATGCAAACAGGGGAGGAGGTTGCTGAGTGTCACAAACACCAGCGTCGGTCAGGCCAACTGACGTCAGAAGGGTGCAGACAGAAGAGCAATCGACGTCGGTCAAAAGTCAGCCAGCGTCGATCACCCCCAAGCAGATAGGAACTGACGTCAGTCGCCTGTGCGATTCAAAACTCCCAGTTTCACGGACAGTTAGTTAACGAACTGAGTGTTTACATGTTGAGGGCTAATTATAGTCTCGAGCTATGGATCTAATTATTGTAATTAGGTGTCTAATTATTGTTTGCATGAGATCTATATAATAGACTCATGGGCTGTATTGTAAAGTGTGCTAGTTTGAGTAGAGCAAAGTTAGCTCCTTCTGTGTGTGAAGTGAGCAAGGGTGTTCCTCCTAGTTCCACAGCAGTGCCAAGTGTGGGTGCTGGTTTTGCAGAATCAAAAGGGTTCTTGAGGTGTGTAGGATCTTGGTCAGTAGGTGTGCATGGCTACGTTAAGAGATATACATGGTAAGTAAGATCGATTAATCTGCACGTGTATGTGGGTGCAGGATCCAGGTTTGTAGGTGTGTAAAACCAAATTGATTTGTAGGTGTGCAAGATCAGGGAGGATAGCAACACAACAGGTAGCAAGATCAGGAGAGATCTACTTGGAGTACAGTGTGTACTCAAATAGGGAGCAAAAAGGAAGGCAAGGTAGTCCCTTCCAAAGTAAGATCATTTGGGTTGCAAGTTGTAGCAGTGCATGGGAGATCTACTTGGAGTGTGTTGTGCACTCAGTTGAGTATGTTTGTATACTCAGAGTACTGGCAGTAGTGGATACTGACTGGTTGGAGGTGAACACCAACTCTTGTTTGAGTTGTGTGTTGGGACTATAAGAGAAAGAGCTTTGAGGAAAGAAGTAGTGTATACTTGAGGTGTGGGAAGCCTCTAGGAGGTGTGGAGAAGAAGTGGCATCTTCTTTATTGTATTCTTTTCTGGATGAGTATTAATACAATTGTGTATTGTCTCTCATATTTTATGTTTTTTTTGAATTCTAGTTACTTGTATATTCTGGTTAATTTCCACATGTTAAGTTGCTTGTATATGGTAATCAATTGTGTGCTTCCATAATTCCCAACAAAGGCAGTGGTAGAGTTTTTGGTTGGGTATCTAACAAAGTGGTATCAGAGCTAAAGTTGCAGGGAGCGGTTTTGTGTTTGATTACAGGTCACTCTCAGGGGTTTCTAATTGAGTGGGAGTAGAGCAATGGCAGAAGAAAGTACACTAAGAATGGAAGAATTCAAAAGCACGAATGGTCACTTACGGTGTGATGGAAAGAAAGAGCAGATAAAGAAAGATTGTTGGTTGGTAGAAGATCAGCATGAAGGAACTGAAGAAGTAGATGTTGCAGGTGATGTGGCATAGGATGCTCTGATATGTTTCTTGGATAAATTAGAATCTTGTTTTATAGATTCTGTTGCCTCTTTTGATGCCGTCTAAAATAGAGTATTTTTCCATGGTAAGGTCTTTGGAGACTTTGGAAAGATTTATTTAGGGGCTGGTGTGCCTTGCCAAAGAAGTGGCAAAGGAGAAGTGAAGTTGAAATTGCAAGCAGCCAACACATGGGTGTTGAAGGAGGTCATGCAGGTCCCAGTGTTGAAGATATGGCTAATTTCTTCAAAAAAGTTGGGTGATGAGAGATGCACATGAACTCTCACAGCAGATGCACTTCAATTAGCTGGTGGTAAGAAAGCAGGTACTCTTTATCTACTTGCTTCTATTACTGATTCTTATTTTGTTGTGGAGACGTGGCTTTGTAGGCTTGGTCACAAGAGCAAGAAGGAGATGCATGTTCTTAAGAGGAAGTCAGATGTGTTTGACAGACTTAAGAATTGGAAATCCTTAGTGTTTATGGAGGAGATGGCAGACAGAGACCAGTGGATGGGGCTAGATACTTTTAAGCAGAGTAGTTTGGACATGGGATTGATTCAAAGTAAGCTCGTAGGTAAAAAGTCATCACTCACAGGTGAACACAGGTACCGGCATCATTCAGGAGGAACTGGCATCGAATAGACAGGTGCCGATGTCAGTCATGTGCAGACCAGAGCTAGTGATGTCAGGTAGGGTAAGACTGACGTCGGTCAGGAGGACCGACATCAGCAATAGGTAAGACTGATGTCGGTCAGGAGGACCGATGTTGACAGTAGCTAGACATCAATGTCAGTGGGGTTGGTAGTCAAGACAGGCGCATGGAACCGACGTCGATAGGATGTAGACTATGTGGTGATCGAGGTTGGTCACTGTAATAGATTTTGGGTAGATAGCAAGCTGTCAAGGAGTCTCAAATGCCCATATGGAGTAATGAAGGGGTAAGTAAGCCTCAAATTCATTGTTCCTCTTCTTTATACTCATTGCTCACTGCAGAGCAAGAAGGATCTAGGAAACAGTGGGAGCATGGCAGGAATATGATGCAGAACCAAACGAGAGATTTGGTAGGGTTGCCAGCCGAAAGAAAGCACTGAAAGATGAATGGATTTCTTAGTTGAAGAATAGAGCGAATGGACATGTGAGATGAAAGGCTAGGTCATATGGTCTTGAGGAAGCTGCAGGACAGTGGTACAGGTTTTGACAGGTGGATGACAAAGCAGAGCTTTAGTTAGTGTCATTATAACCATTGTGTTTGTCTTACCAGATGGATAATGAGTCGCGACATTATCCTATTATTGTATGTGGATGGTATGCTAGCTAGCAGGTTCAGACATACAGGGTTTTGTTGAGCTAAGGGTAAGGTTAGTTCAGTGGCATGTCATGAGGAATTTGGAGCAGTGAAATTCTTTGGCATGAGAAACATGGAAGATCACAGGGTGATTTTGTCTCTAGTGGGAGCTGATGCGAATCAGGTGTTAGCGAGGTTCAATATGCAGGATGCATAATTGGATCACACCAAGGGTTGGACAGTTTAGTGTCCAAAATCACATGAAGATCTGGTATAGACCTAAGTTTTCCCAGTAGTGGGAGCTGTCAGAGAGTTAGGAGCCAATTTGGGGAAGTGGGTTCTCAGGGATCTGAGAGGGACCAGCAGTAGGGATTCATGCTATGCAGGGTCAGGACTTCACTACATGGGTTTGTAGGTTTGGATGTGGCAGGTTACTTGGATGACAGGAGGTGCACCACAGGTTGTGTGGTGGGTGGTCTTCAAGGTTGATCTTGAAGAGGGATACAAGCCAGGAAATAGATTAGATGGGGTACAAGTACATGTACAGTGTAGCTGTTTATCTCTAAGTGGGAGATTGTTAGGTTGTAGAGCTAAAATCTTCATTGATGCAAACAGGGGAGGAGGTTGTTGAGTGTCATAGACACCAGACGTCGGTCAGGCCAACTGACGTTGGCAGGGTGCAGATAGAAGAGCAACTGACATCAGTCAAAAGTTGACTGGCATCGATCACCCCCAGGTAGATAGGGACCGACGTCGGTCGCCTATGCGGTTCAGAACTCCCAGTTTCACAGACAGTTAGTTAATGAATCGAGTGTTTGCATGTTGAGGGCTAATTATAGTCTTGAGCTGTGGATCTAATTATTGTAATTAGGTGTCTAATTATTGTTTGCATGAGATCTATATAATAGACTCATGGGCTGTATTGTAAAGTGTGCTAGTTTGAGTAGAGCAAAGTTAGCTCCTTCTATGTGTGAAGTGAGCAAGGGTGTTCCTCCTAGTTCCACAGCAGTGCCAAGTGTGGGTGCTAGTTTTGGAGAATCAGAAGGGTTTTTCAGGTGTGTAGGATCTTGGTCAGCAGGTGTGCATGGCTACGTTAGGAGATCTACATGGTAAGTAAGATCAGTTGATCTGTAGGTGTATGTGGGTGCAGGATTCAGGTTTGCAGGTGTGCAGAACTAGATTGATTTGTAGGTGTGCAAGATCAGGGAGGACAGCAACACAATAGGTAGCAAGATCAGGAGAGATCTACTTGGAGTACAGTGTGTACTCAAACAGGGAGCAAAGAGGAAGGCAAGGTAGTCCCTTCCAAAGTAAGATCATTTGGGTTACAAGTTGTAGCAGTTCATGGGAGATCTACTTGGAGTGTGTTGTGCACTCGGTTGAGTATGTTTGTATACTCAGAGTACTGGTAGTAGTGGATACTAACTAGTTGGAGGTGAACACCAACTCTTGTTTGAGTTGTGTGTTGGGACCGTAAGAGAGAGAGCTTTGAGGAAAGAATTACTGTACACTTGAGGTGTGGGAAGCCTCTGAGAGGTGTGGAGAAGAAGTGGCATCTTCTTTATTGTATTCTTTTGTGGATGAGTATTAATACAATTGTGTATTGTCTCTCATATTCTATGTTATTTCTGAATTCTAGTTACTTGTGTATTCTGGTTAATTTCTGCATGTTAAGTTGCTTGTATATGGTAATCGATTGTGTGCTTCCATAATTCCCAACAAAGGCGGTGGTAGAGTTTTTGGTTGGGTATCTAACATATTTATAATCAAAAGTGAATCTCATCTCACTAGTCACCTACGATGATTGAAAAAACTATGAATTGGAAGACACAATGGTTGTTGATGGACTTTTATTCTTTCTATGTTTACATTATTTAGTTCACTATTTAAGGAACTTAAATCACCCTACTACAGATCAATTTTCTCCAAAAATATAATTCATTATACATAGTACTAAATTTAACACAAAAGTCTGTAATTTAATTTACACATATTTTTTGCCAATTTATGCATAATAATGCAATTACTCTACCTACCTAGAAATATATCTAATGTTGAAATGACACGAACTGTTTAATCCTCTTCCTTGGTGTGCTACCTTCTTCTTTCTTTATCTTCTCCCCTTCTATGCTCCAACATCCCCCATTTTTCTTATGTTGCACCCCTTTTATTCTTATTATTGTCCTAAGGAGAATGGCTTTTTTTCTTTTTTAAGCTTGTTTTATTTTTATTTTTAAAACACTTGCCTTGTTATTTATTCTAGCTTGCTTTATTCTTGATTTCTCATGATTTTTTTTTTTAAAAAAATTCCACACGAGAATTACACTTTCTTTAAATCTTGATTTTCTCTTTATTTTTATTTTACTCCATCTATTTGTTTTATTTATTTTTATTCTTATTTTTTATTTATTTATTTTATTTATTTATTTTCTAATTTCTAGTTGACATCAATTAATTTTAACACTAATTACAAAAATCAATATATTTACCAATTAAATTAGTATCTCTAAATGCAATTACAACTTAATAGTAAATTTATTAGTTTACAAATCCAATTTTTCTCTAATTATAGAAATGAAAAAAATTAATGGTTAAAGATATGAAAAGAATACAAACACACAATGCTAATTCAATATATCCATTAAACTAAACTGACCATGAACAAATAATTCTAAATGCAAGTATTATTAAACACACTAAGCTAACCATTCCATTATGCATCTAATATGTACTAGCTAATGTGGTGTGTGTAGAGTTCAAGTTAGTCTCTCTATCATCCTTAAACATCTCTATTAAACTAAACAACCATGAACAAATAATTCTAAATGCAAGTATTATTAAATTAAACACACTAGGCTAACCATTCCATTATGCATCTAACATGTACTAGCTAATGTGGTGTGTGTAGAGTTCAAGTCAGTTTCTCTATCATCCTCAAACATCTCTATCTATGTCACTCTCTTCGATGATGCTCTCCTTCCATCATGCTATGAGGGATGAGTTCTCTTGTGTCAACCTCACAACAATCAGGTAGTTAGATCATGATATCATGATATACATACATCATAAAATATAATTGAAATAACAAATCAATATGTATGTAATGTAAACATATACACTACAATGAACTCATATCAATATAATCATGTAACATAAGCAATATCTTACTATTCCATAAAAACCTATATCTCAAAGCTTAGTTAAAATAACTAAATACAAATTTTTTAACTATAAATATCTATGGATAATCAAATAGTTTGCTTAGCAAGGAATCAAGATGTAACATACTTCCCCCTAAAGCTAGTCACCATCCCAGGTGACTCTTATTCAAATATAAGTTTTGAACTAAAAATATTGTTCAATAGATAAATATCATAGTATAAAGTATCAAATTAAGTAGATAAATGTGAAATTTGTCTATAGAAGTCATTATAGTCCTCCTAAATAAAATTAGTCTTAGAATATTAGTCATGTAAGACCCTATACTATGACATCTCCCTATTATACAAACAAAGTTTTCAAGTGTCACTCACTTTTAATGGTTCTATCATTACCACACTGGGGTCTAGAATAGGCAAGACAAGCTTGTATACTATAGGACTGACCACTTTGGATACCTTTAAGGTCCCCACATATCTCGATAAAAGTTTCACTAACTTTCTAAAAGCACATGAGATCATCATAAAAATAAAAAATAAATGGCCAGAGAAAGTTCCATAAAACCTTCTAGACCCTTTACACATCTCTGTAACCTAGAGAGTGTTTTTATCATTTTGGATAAAAGTGGTTAGGGATCCTAGTAATAATGATATATAAGTTAATACTATCATTACTCTATGTAAGTTAGAGTAAATATAACATGTCAATACTACTACTACTCCATGTAGCTTCCTGATAAGTATGATGATGAATATGAACTAGAAATACTACATTTTAAATGTATACTAAATTTAAAAATTAAGGGTTACCCATTATATAATCTACATGCATATGGCCATATGACTGAGTTTGACAAATCCATTTGTCAAATCCTAGATTCAACAAGCTTTCCTTATCGGATCTAAACTCAGTAAATTTGATAAGTCCATGTGTCAAATCTTAGATTCAACAAGATCCCCTTATCAAATCCAAATTTAGTAACTACCAATTTAATGTGAGACTAAATAGGATCCACTCCCATATCTTAGTACTCACATTCATAATTCACCATTCTTTCCTTAGGTCTCCATGACCTAATGATCTCCAAAATGTGCACAAGGTTCAACAAATCATAAATCTATACTAATAGATCTTAAAAGCAATGATATAAGCTAAATAATCTTAGGTGTACCTAGTCTAATATTTGGGCAACATTGGAATCCTTTTAGGTATGTGGGTTTACTCATAGTAGAAATAGACCTCTAGGTTTAAGGGCTAGCTCTCTAAATTGTTTACTAGGAGTGTTTATCATCTATACTAATTGATTACTTATGGGAAAAGGGGAAGAATTATGCATGAAATAAATCTACTCTAAGGGGGTGATACACCATAA
Organism: Torreya grandis; assembly: GCA_037957365.1. NCBI lineage: Eukaryota > Viridiplantae > Streptophyta > Pinopsida > Cupressales > Taxaceae > Torreya > Torreya grandis. The sequence continues at coordinate 1,869,570 of JARHVA010000555.1, forward strand.
ATATATCCAATATGTTATCATACTTCTTTCACTAAGAAACAATACCTATAAACTAGCTTCCAAGTCCTAAGATGTTCTAATATTAATATTTTAATATAGAGGTGATATGCATGAGACAACTTAAAGTAAGTAGAATAGAGATCACATTTTAGAATATAAAGAAATTTTCACACTTGAATGGAGCCAAACAAATTAGATACACTCTATATGACCTATTAGAATGATAACTCCTTGTAATAAACATGAAAGGATAAGGAGAAGCAAAGATAGAATCACTAGACCTCACCATTCATCTCTTTGAAAACTTAGAAAAGATGTTTCTGAACTCAAAACTATATTTATTTTATAATTCAAAGGCAAATTACAACATCAAACTGGTAGGCCTTTGCCATACATGGTGGTGTATTATGAAACAAGAGCCAAAATGACTAGTACTTATAGAATGTGAGGAAGGAAAGAGAAAAATGGAGTTTAAGAGTGACAAAAACACTTATCAAGATAATATAAGGAGTTATTTTTGGATTAAAATGGAGTATGGAACAAACCATGTAATGTCTCTATGGAAAAATGTCTCTCTAAGCATGAAACTCCTTCAGATCTGGCATAGGACTCTTGAATTGCTTACTTCAAAACTACCTTCATCATTTGGTCTTCTTTGAATGCTCCATAATAGACTAGGGACATATGAAATCATTTCACTAAGAGGGAAGAGTTAAAAATAGGCTTCAACATGCATTGGATGTGTCCCTAATCATAAATATTCTTCTGGCCAAGTGTTCTCACTGCCTACAGTCATAATCACCCTTCTTTCACTCATCCTTCACACTTAGCACCAAGATGTGTTTCAATTTCTCAAACCAATCCATACAAAGGATTATTTGGCACTTGTCAGGAGTATTTCTACCCTTATATTTATCAATAAAACCTTAAAAGGCTCCCAATTTAAGTTATCACCTTCTCACTTGTTTATCACCTCTCATTCACTATGCCAATAAGTGGAGGTACTTGTAGAGGTACATGTGTGCTTCATTAAGGAAATAAATGTATATGTGGAATTATATTAGGTCTCACTCTATCTCCAAAAGTGATCCTCATACTTTGAAAACCTTTTTTACCTATAAAACACACACACATTTGTCAAGAAAATTAGTTTTGTACCCTGTCTGTACAAGGTAGAAGCCAACTTGATGGGAAAGAGCCCTGGGAGTCCTCTAAAATTTTAAATCCCTTTCCTTCTCAAAATATCCCATCTAGATGCTTTTCTTTCTTTGTTTTCTCCACAGGGTCATTAGTAAGGGTTTTAGAGGGTTTTAGGTAGTTTTGACCTCTAAAGATTGTTCATAAAATTTTCATCTTAAACTCATGAACAAATGTCACTAAATCCTTATTTGGGACCTTCTCCAACATACCCTAGCTCCTTGAGCCCCCATGCTAAGAATCCATACAGGTGTGAGCTTCCAAAGTTAGCCTCATGAGCTCTTCAATACATTATGTGCACCCTGTCATGTTCTTGAGATAAGAAATGGCTCTTATGTGACCTTATCTACATGCCAAAGGATTTGACATACCTTACAACTCCTTAAGAACGTTATAATTATTTTTAATTGACCTCTCATGTTAAAATTGAAGTTACACCCCTTTTAGGCATTAGACCTAGTAGATCTGCATATACCTTTATGAGTTTTGGACATTATGCTTGGTTTCTAATACCTATGATACCTTCATCCTACTTTTTCATGTCTGTAGCAACTCACCATACCATTTTTCAAGGTTTCCACTACTCTCAACCCATCTTCTTATCATTTTCTTATTAACCCTATAGTTTTTATCTCCTTGGGAGTGTCCTCTATTTGATATAGGTTAGAGGGAAATTACCCTATTACCTGAGGAAAAAAAAGTATGGGAAGATTATTCAAGTGATGGGGCCCTCTATAAAAAATTTCAAGGTTGGATCTCATCAATAGGTCTCCCAAATATCTCAAAACTCAATAAAAACTTCTATAGAACTAACTAATTGTGTAAGGTTAGTGAGTATGATTGTAGGTGTTATGTGGAACCCCTCTATGCTCTATTCACATGTCATGAGCATCATGAAATAGTCATAATCACTTATGATAAATTTATATCTATTCTTAATACTCAGGTTTCATTTTCAACTCAAAATGCCCTCACCTTTTCTTAACTAGGCAAGACTAACAAACTATGTTATGTATTTCCTTACTCAAAAAGTGACATAAATGTAGGTGAAACTTGCATATTAGACCTTTTGCATTGCCTTAAAACCATTTTTAAGTCCTTTAGGCTCCATTCCAACTCATTTGAACTTGTCTCATCATGCACAAAAACTTTTGATAAGACTAGACATTCACATGCTAGTACACTATCACCTTATAGTTGACTGTAGGTAACTTCTCTAAGAGCAAAAGGGGTCTTAAAGATGTATTTCAACTTTTAAAACCTATGTTACACCTCATAGGATCCATTTTAGGTCTTATAAATAACTCCAATTAGCAAGTTTTTATGTTTGTAGGTCTATAATCACCAAACTTCATCTCATGAGTTTATGAGTACGTACAGTTAAGCTATAGGTGACTTTTCTAAGGGTAAGGTACACATGTAGGTGGTCAAGTAGGTCAATACCTTGTAATTCAAATCCTATTTATGTAATTTGATCCACTAGTGTTATTCTTAACTAAATGGGATAATTTTTCATGTATATGTGCTCATAACCTACCATATTAGATTATAAGACAATTTGAAGTCAAGATATTGCAGAGAACACTAACCTTCTTTAGTGAGAAAATGCATGAATTAGAGGCCTACTATCATCATAATCCTTTGGTCCAATACTTACTTTATTTTTCAAGGTCTTCCTCCTATATGAAGGATACAAGATGGAGGCATTTAAACTCTTATATACTCCATGTCACTTCATTACATGATAACATCAAAAGTGGACAAGGCTCTATTTTGAAGCTTTTAAGGTAACTTGTCCCTAAACTCAATTTCTACATCTTGAACATGATTTTTCAAGCCTACCTACCAATCTATAGCTTCACCATGATTTTAATGTCACTTTCAACACTCTAGGACATTAATGAATGTTTAAAATATGTTTACACACCTTAATTCAACACTTTCAAGTCTCTGTGAGAGCCACCTATAGATGAACATTTCATTATATCAATAGTGTGCATGATTATGTTCTACAACCAATATTAAACCTTCTTAAAGAACCTCCAATTGATCCTTTCCTCCTTAAAAAGGTTCAAACTAGTTCTCATGTCTTCATTCTATGTGATTAGCACATTGTATGGCACTTGTAGGGGCACATCAATGGTGCAAGACTATGTGTGTATGAGAACTAGTTGCCACATACTATCATATGTCATTTAAGGGCTTGTCTTGATTTATCATGTCATAATAAGGTGTCCAAACTCTTAATAATCTTCATGACACCACCTTTAATCTTCTTAAATCTTTAAGAACTTATTCACGATGATTTTAAGTGAGTACTTATAGGAAACCTAATTGTGTGAAACATGATTATCTCCTTGATCAATGGATGACCTTGAGAAAATAATATTGGAAGTAATTTAATTGCCATAAAATTTTAGAATAATAGAATAAATCCATATATCTCTACTAGAAACCAATACAGGAAATGAAAACCTCTACAATTGATGGACATGTATGTAACTTCACTAGTATACGCAACCTGTAACTTGATAAGTTTGAACTCATAAAATCACCTACAAACATTAAAAAAAGGATGGAAACCATGAAATAATTATATCTACATCATATATAAATAATTATAATAATTGGATTTTGCATTCCAACTCAAATAAGAATAAAACATGCAGGGTATGGGGATTAACATGAAAAATGAGGCAATCAACTTCTAAAGGATGATTCATAAAGCATAGGTAGCCAATACTTGGAATACTACCATGAATGTGAATAAAAAAAAATTTGATAACACCCTTTAAGATCATTTGACCAGAAATTGATCTTATTGGCCGTACCATGAAGAAACCTTTTGACCAATTTTACATGTCTAGTGGGGTGATGGAGGAGCAGAATGGTCTTTAGACATTTTTGAGTATTTAAAATTAGATAAAATATTTTAATTATTTTAATTAAGTTTAATATCCATTTTATAATATTTTCACATGTGCCACACTCTTTTATAGGCCATACAACTGTCAAAACCTCCTCCTTTTTAAGTGCATTCTTGTTTTTAGTTAGGAACCTAAACGTTTTTTAGTTATTAATGACATGAATGATAAGATATAACATATTATATGTTTAAATAAATTTTATAACACTTTTATACCAAGGAAACATGTACCACTTTCATTAATGACTCTAAAAGTGAGCTTATGTGGCATACAATGACTTAGGACTAGATTTGGCTATGGATAAAGTTAATAACTTATTAAATGACATCAAAAGTACCATGACAAATCATATTACATGATAATATACCCCTTTACAATTTTTTTACTATAAAGATTTGACCTATTTTGATTTAGTGTCAAAATAGTCAACATTCTTGGTGATTTCCTAAGAGTGGTATGCTTGTTATGCCAAGACTAGTAGCCTAATCCTATCAATTAGGCCATGGAGTCACCTATGCACAATTTTGACACTAAATTTTCCTTTGAAACCACACAAAACACAAGGAAAGGACACAAAATACAAGACACAATAAAGGAAACAAATGTGTGTTCTCAAGGACACTTATGGAACACACACACACAACATAAACAAAGACACACACCTAACCTAATATTTATAGAACCTCACTCAAGAAAAAAATATTACCATGCTTCAATCAAGGTCAAGTATGGTTCCTCTTACATATTTTTCACTCCATGAAATCAAATTGTCATGTGAGGCATGTTCATCATCAATTACTTGACTAGGTAGATGGTGAAATGACTTACCATACCTATATCTTCTCACACCTGCAAGTGGACTAACTTTAACTTTCATGAATTATCTCTCTTTATTTCTTAGGGTCTTGATTATTTATATAACTATCTTTATCTCTATCATATCCACTTGATGCTCTTCAAAATGTAAATTGGAAGTCATGATAGCTGCCTTAACTTTGTTCTCCACTAGGATAGAATGCGCTTGATGTTTGGGATCATCAAGTTCATCTTCCCTATGTTCCAAAACCTCTAAATATGGTTCTCCTTTATATTTAGATATTTAATGTTCCTCAAACACAATCAAATCTACCTTGATCTCATTAGGTTTATCTATGACTAGACTTTTGGACAATAATATGACATTCACCTCCATGTTTATTAAGACATTCAACAACTTTATCATTAGGATCATTAGTAAACTTTACATCATATATGAAATATTTTAGAGGAGAAGTATTCCTACCCAATTGATCAAATTCTTGACATATGACATTGAACCTCTACCACAAGTCATCTTCCTCTTCCTCATGAATGTCATCATTAAGGGAAGCTTCATCAATTACAGGAAAAAAGGCATTATTCTTCTCATCATGGTGATATATTAGGATCTCTAAGTTATCATCATCATGCTCATGAATCATATAATTACCTTTAGTAGATTGTGAGATGGAATGCTCAATACTTATCTCAATTTGCTTAAATGCTCCTTCATGGATGATGTGGCAAGGTCAAAGTATTTATAAGGATCATGTCCATAAGCATCCACACCATACTCATATAGAAATAAGTTAGCTATACCTTGATTATCTGAAGAATAACAATCATCTACAATGGACTCTTCCTTCTCATTGATGACACAATTCAAGTTCGAGCTTGCCTCTATATAAGGCTCAATGTGGAATCTAGCAAGTGGTTGAGTTTTTATTGTTACTTTTGTTCCATATCTTATCCTGAAGGTTAGGAAGGACCAATAAATTTATAGGTAGCATCCTATATTATCTATGAAATATCTTGAAAGTTAAATTGAAAAATGAGCGGGCAAGTTAGAAATAATAATGTCTTAGAGGATAGGAAAACTAGGATAGTCATGCAAGAAAACCTTCAATCCTTTGATCAATACTATTGCCTTGGTTGGTTTACCATCTAACTAAAGCACTCATTTACTATGTGATTCATATTTTATTCCTAATTTCTCAACTATAACTTTGGGCATCACTAATGTAGAGGATCCACTATCAATTATGCAGTTATGAACTAGTTTATCACCCATAATGAGAGTGAGGTAGAAATGTGGAGGATTATTAACTTTGGTAGATGGTTCCACAATGTTTTTAGGGGAATTGGTAATAGTTACATGACCATTAATATTTATTAAAGGTGAAGGAGTAACATGGATAGTGGACAAATATTTTTTCAAGAGCTCCTTTTAGTAAGGCATAGGAAGGACATCCCAAAGGGAAATGGATGCTTTGGCTCTCTCTTGATTTATTAGGGTATTTATTGATTCTATAACTAACTTGATCTCTATCATATATAATTGATTCTCTTCACACCATAGGTTGGAAGTCATGATAGCTACCTTATGTTTGTTCTCTTTTAGGATAGAATATGCTTGAAGTTTGGGATCATCAAGTTCCTCTTCCCTATCTTCCAACACCTCTGAATATTATTCTCCTTCAGATTGAGATCTTGAATGTTCCTCTAACACAACCAAATTTTCCTTGATCTCATTAGGTTTCTCTATGAATATATACTTTTGGATAGTAGTATGACATTCACTTCCATGTTTAATAAGACATTCAATAACTTGCTCATTAGGCTCATTAATAAACTTGACATCAAATATGGAATCTTTTGGAAGAGAATTAGTCTTACCCAATTGATCAAATTCTTGACATATGGCATTGAACCTTTACCACAAGAAATATTTATCTTCCTCATGAATGTCATTATTAATGGTAGCTTCATCAATTGCATCTAGAAACAAATTATTGTTCTCCTCATGGTGTTCTATCAGGATCTCCAAATTATCATCATCATGCTCATGAATCATATAACTACCTTTAATGTATTATGATAAGGAATTCTCAACACTTACCTCAGCTTGATAAAATTTTCTTTCATGTATGATATAGGTGCCAAGGTTAACTTTCTCAAAGTATGTATAAGGATCATGTTCATAATCATCTGCACCATACTCATCTAGAAATAGGTAAATTATACCTTCAATTTTGGAAGAATCACAATCATCTACAATAAAATCTTCCTTCTCATTGATGAGATTATTCAAGTTTTATATTGCCTCTACATAAGGCCTAATGTGAAATATATCAAGTGGTTGAGGTATTATCATCACTTTTGTTCCATATCTTTTCCTTAAGGTTAGGAAGGACCAATCGACTAAGAGTTAGCCTCCTATCTTAGCTGTGAAATCTCTTGAAAGGTAGATTACAAAATATCAATCCTATTATGTTGGAAAGTTTACCATATAATTAAATCAGTCCCTTTCTATGTGTTTCATATTTTAGGCCCAATTTATCACCTACAACTTTGGGTATCACTGATGTAGAGGCTCCACTATCAACTATGTAGTTATGAACAAGTTTATCAGCCAAAATTAGAGTAAGGTAGAAAGGTGGAGGCTTCTTAGCTTTGGTAGATGGTTTCACAATGTTTTTAGGGGAATTGGTAAGAGCTACATGACCATGAATATTTCTTGAAGGTGAAGGACTAACATGGATAGTGGAAAACTATTTTTATAAGAGTTCCTTTTTATCAAGCATATGAAGGACATCCCAAAGGGAAATGGATGATTTGGAACTCTTTAATGAATCTGATATGTTTAGGGAAGAGATACTTACTTTTATTAAGTCCTTGGAGGAAAATAAGTTGTTCTAAATTGAGGAATTAAATCACCTTATATAGGCCTTCCAACATTAAGATTTGGAGAAGGTACAGGAATGTTAAAGACTATCATACTTGAACCCATACCTTGCTACCTTGGAGGAGGACTAGATGAACTTGTAGTCACACCATTAACATCCCCTAGAGCCTTATTATTGGATCTTGTATTGTCTGAAATAGAATTTCCTTGATTAAATAGATAGGTGTCTTCAACTAAGAAGTTAGTGAAGCTCTCTCCTTGAAACTTCTAACCTTCACTTATTTGTATTAGGGATTAATCTTCTACTGATAGTATAGGAGTGACTCCTCTTTGAATAACTAGAGAGTACTCTACACCTTCATTTTCATCCATGATTTTTCCTTGTTTCTAATCTTCTCCTTGTACAAATTTGATATGCACTGGTACCATCTCTCTTATGTTGGTGGTAGAAGTAGGATTGTACACATTGGTAGGCCTGTTGAAGTTAGGTTGCCCTTGACCTCTTCCTCTCCCATATTGTTGACCAAATTGATGATGACAGGGATAAGGGGTTTTATGAGCACCTTGTTGCATATTGGCTTGCCTATTTTGATCCTTTAAGGATTTGTATCTTGTCTCAAATAAGTTAGACCTTGCTTGCCAATCAATGTCATCTTCTACCTTCTTTGGAGTAGACTTTGACTTAGAATTTGTATTAGGAACTTGGGAAATGTTTGGAGTAGAAATAGATACATTAGGTATTAGATATATAGTAACTTTTGGAAACAAATTTCCTACTTGAATGTGGCCATTCTCAGCTCTAATGTAAAGGTCATATGCTTCAGGAAGATTGAAACCACCCATTGATTAAATCATGGTGGAAATATCAATACCAATGGCTCTCAAGTATGTAGGGAAGAGAAAGCTAGCAGGTGGTCTAATGGGAGGAGGCAACCTATACCAAGTCATTTGGAACCTCTTATTGAAGTCATGCATTATTTCCTTAGGAGATCTTTAGATCACATTGAATTGGTGGATGAGTGAAGTGTGGTCACTCTCATCTTCAAATATTGTAGTTATCAACACTCTAAAGTCATCCCATGTTATGATACAACCATCAGGTAAAGTCCTATGCCAATCATGTGATTTCTATTTAAGGGACATGGCAAAGTGTCTAATGGAAATATAAACCTCAGTTACATTGTGAAAAATACATAAATTAGATATATCCCTAATATGTTCCCTAGGTGTGATATAACCTTCACCTTTGAATATAGGAACACTCTTTGTATCATTAGGGGGGGATGCCATCATAGGCATCAAGATGGATTGAATTTTTTATATTAAAGGCTGCGAAGGCATGATACCTAACCATTTTTTCTTGAATCTCTTGCTCACTCTCTTAATCCTCTTGGCTAGAAAAGTCCTCTTGCTCTTCAAAGGGTAGAATAGGTTTAGGGTGTTGAACTTCAAGAGGAAGTTTAGGTTGAATAGGTGGATTGATAGGATTGAAAACTCTACTAGAATATGACTTAGTAAGTAACATGAGGTATGAGAGAAAATATATGAAAACAATAAAAGATCTGAAGCATTCAAGGAGGGATAAAACCATATTTTACCTTGAATGGAGTTGTTATATGTTGAGTAGCACACCAATATATAGTTGATGTTTTCAAGACCAACATTCACCTTAACAAGTTATCTTTAGGATAATGGGTCCCACCAGGTGTGCTAGAACCATTGTCACCAAATATTTCACCATAGATTAGGTTTTTTAGGAATACTTTAGGATTTTGGAAACATTTTAATACTTATACGTATGTGGGTTTACCTATTATAGAAGTAGACCTCTAGGTTTAAGGGTTTTCTCCCTGAATTGTTTACTAGGAGTGCTTATCACCTATACTAACCGATTGTTTATGGGAAAAGGGACAGAAGTATGCATGAAATAAATATTATCTAAGGGGTTGATATACCAAGAAGATATAAACTATGTTATCATCCTTCTTTAACTAAGAAACAATACATACAAACTAGCTTCCAAGTCCTAAAATGTTCTAACATTAGTATTTTAATATAGAGGTGATATGCATGAGACAAATCAAGGTAAGTAGACCAAAGATAATATTATTGAATCTAAGGACACTTGCATACTTGAAGGGATTAAAACACACTATATAAACTCTATATGACCTATTAGAATGATAACTCTTTGTACTAGACATGAAAGGATAATTAGAAGCAAGGATAAAATCACTAGACCTCACCATTCATCACTTTGCACACTTAGACAAGATGTTTGTGAACTCAAAACTAGATTTATTTTATTATTAAAAGTAAAACTATAACATCAAATGAGTATGGATTCACCACATATGGCATGGAATTATGAAACAAAAGCCAAAGTGGCTAGTACTTATAGAATGTGAGGAAGGAGAGACAAAAATGAAGTTCTAGAGTCATAAACACACTTATCAAGTTGATAAAATGAGTTATGTTTTTAGGTTAATTGAGTATGAAATTTACCATGTAAGGTGTATATGGAAAAATGTATCTCTAAGCATGAAAACCATTCAGATATAGTGTAGGCCTCTTCAATTACTTGCTTAGAAATTGCCTTCATCATTTGGTCTTCCTTGAATGCTCCATAATAGACTATTGAAATATGACATCATTTCAATCTAAGGGAGAGGTTATAAATATAATTAAAAATGAATTTTATGTGTACCTAATCATAAATATTCTTCTATCCAAGTGTTCTCACTATTCTCAGTCATAATCACCCTTCTTTCACTCATCCTTCACACTTGACACTAAGGTGTCCTTCAGTTTCTCAAACCAATACATACATAGGATTATTTGAAACTTTTAAAGAGTCCTCCTACCCTTAGATTAATCAATAAAACCTTAAAAGGCTTACCAATTTAATTTATCACCTTCTCACTTGGTGATCATCTCTCATTCACTATGCTAATTTGGACTGGCTAAAGTGGAGGTACTTACATAGGTACATGTGTGCTTCTCTAAGGTAATAAATTTATATGGGTAGCTATATTAGGTTTAACTCTATCTCCAAAAGTGATCCTCATAATTTGAAACCCTTCTATACCTAAAAAACACACAAATCTATAAATAAAATTAGTTTAGTATCCATGTCCATACAAGTAGGGTAGAATCCATCTTGATGGGAAATATCCCTAGGGAGTCATCTAAAATTTCCAATCATTTTACTTCTCAAACTATCCCATCTTGATGCCTTTCCTTCTTTATTTTCCCAATCGGGTCATTAGTAAGGGTTTTAGGTAGTTTTGACCTTTAAGGATTGTTAATAAAATTATGATGTTGAAATCATGAAAAAATCACACTAAATACTTGTTTATGACGTTCTAAAACATACCCTATATCTTTGATCCCCCATGTTAAGCATTCATACAGGTGTGAACTTCCAAAGTTAGCCTCTCAAACTATTTAAGGCATTTTGTGCACCCTATCATTTTCTTAATCCAAAAAATGTCTCCTCTGTGACCTTATCTATATGACAAAGGATTTTAAATACCTTATAAATTCTTATGAAAATTATAATTATTTATAATGCACCTTTGGTGTTAAAAGTAAAGTTACACCCCTTTTAGGCATTAAGCCTAGTCAAGGCATAGAAGGTATGCCTTTACCTTAATGAGTTTATGCCACTATGATTGGTTTCTAACACCTTTGAGACCTTCATCATGATCATTCATATATGTATAAAATCACCATACCATTATACAAGTTTTCCACTGCTCTTAATCCATCTTATTATCATTTACTTACTAACCCTGTAGTTTTTATCTCCTTGGGAGTGTCCTCTATTTGAGATAGAATAGAGGGTACTTCCCTTATTGAATTAGGAAAAAATATATGGGAGGATTATTTAATTTATGTAAACCCTCTGTATAAAATTTTAGGGTTGGATCTCATCAATTGGTCTCTCAAACATCCCAAAACTCAACATAGACTTTTATGGAACTAACTGGCTATGCAGGGTTAATGAGTATGATTATAGGTGTTATTTGGAACCCCTCCATGCTTTGTTTCTATGTCATGATCATCATGAAATAATCATATTCACTTTTGAAAAATTTCTAACCATGCCTAATACTCATGTTTCATTTTCAACTCAAAGTGCCCTCACCTTTTATTGACTAGGCAAGACTGGCAAACTGTGTTCTATATTTCCTTGCTTATAAAATGACATACCTATAGGTGAACCTTGCATATTAGACCTTGTACACTAAATTAAAACCATATTTAATTCCTTTATAATCAATTACAACTCATTTTAACTTGTCTCATCATGCACAAAGACTTGTGATAATACTAGACAATCACATGCTAGTACATTGTCACCCTATAGTTGATTATAGGTGACTTCTCTGAGACTAAAAGGGGTCTTGAAGATGCATTTCAACTTTTAAAACCTATGATATAGCTCATAGGATCCATTTTAGGTCTTAGAACCAAATCCAATTAAAAATTATTTGTGTTTACAAGCCTATAATCACCAAGCTTCATCTCATGAGTTTGTGAGTACCGATAGTTAGGCTGTAGGTGACTTTTCTAAGGGCAAGATACACCTATAGGTGGTCAAGTAGGTCAATACCTTGTAATTCAACTCTTCTTGATGTCTTTTGAGACACTAGTGTTCTTCTTACCTCAATTAGATATTTTGTCATGGAGATGTGCTCATATCCTACCATATTGGGCTATAAGACCATTTAAAGTCAAGATACTACAGAGAACACTAACCTTCTTTAGTGTTAAAATTCATGAATTTGAGGCCTACTATCATCATACTCCTTTGGTCAAACCCTCAATTTATTTTTAAAGGTCTTAGTACTATATGAGGGCCATAAGATGGAGGCATTCAAAATCATTTAGACTCCATTTTACTTCATTATATGATAGCATAAAAAGTGGACAAGGTTCTATTTTAGAGCTTTTAAGGTAACTTACCCCTGAGCACAATTTCTCCATCTTGAACATGATTTTAAGAGCTTGACTACAAATATATAGCTTTACCATGACTATTGTGGCACCTTCAACACTAGGAAATTAAGGAATTTTTCAAATATGTTCAAACACATCTATGTAACACTTTCAAGTCTCTGTGAGAGCCACTTGTAGGTGAACATTTCAGTACACAGGGTAGTGAAGATAAGTTATCAACAATGTGCATGTTTATGTTCTACAAGCAATCCTAAACCTTCTCAAATGTCCTCCAATTTATCATTTCCTACTTGAAAAGGTTTAAACCAATTCTCATGTCTTCATTCCATGTGATTATCACCCTATATGGCACCTATAGGTGCACATCAATAGTGTAGGACTGTGTGTGTATGGGAACTAGTTGCCACATGTTATCATATGTCATTTGAGGGGCTTAGATTGATATTTAATGTAATAATAATGTGTCTAACCTCTTAATACTCTTCGTGACACTCCTTGAATTTTATTAAAGCTTCAGGAATTTATTCACCATGATTGTAAGTGAGCATTTACAAGAAACCTGACTATGTGAAACATGAATGTATCCTTGATCAATGCATGACCTTGAAAAACTAAGCTTGGAAGGAATTTTATTTCCATAACATTTTATAATTATATAATACATCAATATATCTCTACTAGAAACCAATATAGGAAATGAAAATCTCTACAATTAATGGCCATGTCTGCAACTCCACTAGTATACTCAACCTACAACTTGATAAGTTTAAACTCATAAAATCACCTCCAAACATGAAATAAAGGATGTAAACCATGAAATAATAATTTAAAAATCCCATGTAAATAATTACAACAATTGGATTGTATCGACCAACTCAAACAAGAAGAAAACTTACAGGGTATGGGGATTAGCATATAAAATGAGACAATCAACTCTTAAAGGATGATTCATAAAGCATAGTTAGCCAATACTTGGACTCATATCATGGATGTGAAATATACAAAATTTAATAACACACCTTAAGATCATTTGACCTGAAACTTCTCCTACTAGTCGTATCATGAAGAAACCTATTGACCAGTTTTGCATGTCTAATGGGGTGATGGAGGAGAAGAATGGTTTTCAACCATTTTTTATTATTTAAAATTATATAAAAAATTTAAATTATTTTAGGTAATTTTAATATCCATTTTATAAGTTTGACACATGTGCCACACTCCTTTAGATATTGTACAACTGCTAAAACCTCCTCATTTTTAACTATTTTCTAGATTTTAGTTAGGACCTACAGGTTTTTTAGTTATTAATGACATGAATGATAGGATATTATATATTTTATGTTTCAAGATAGTTTGTAACACTTGTATATCAATCAAAAACATACCACCTTTATTAATGACTCTACAAGCGACCCTATGTGACATAAAATGACTTATGACTAGATTTGCCTATGGACAAGGTTAAAAACTCATTAAATGACATAAAAAGGACCATGACACACCATATTGAATTATAATATACCCATATACAAGTTTTTTACTATAGGGGGTTGACTTATTTTGATTTGGTGTCAAAATAGTCAACATTCTTTGTGATTTCCTAGGGGTGGTATGCTTGTTATGCCAAGACCAGTAGTCAAATACTATACACTGGGCCATGGAGTCACCTATTCATAATTTTGATAGTGAATTTGTATTTTAAACTATACCAAACACAAATAAATGACACATAAAATAAGACACACCAAAGGAAATAAATATGTGTTCACAAGAACACTTATGGAACACACACAAAACATAAACAAAGACACACACCTAACCTAATATATATGGTATCTCACTCTTGAGGTGAAAAAATATATTACAATGCTTCAACCAGGGTTAAATATGGTTCTTCTTACATCTTTGTCACTCTATGAAAGGAAACTGTCATGTGAGGTATGTTCATCATCAATCACTTGACTAGGTAGATGGTGAAATGACTTACCATACCTATATATTCTCATGCCTACAAGTGGACTAAATTGAACTTTCATGAATTATATCTCTTTATTTCTTATGGTCTTGATTATTTTTATAACTAAATTGATCTCTATCATATCTACTTGATGCTCTTCAAACTGTAGATTGGAAGTCATGACAACTACCTCAACTTTGTTCTCTTCTAGGATAGAATGTGCTTGATGTTTGATATCATCAATTTCCTCTTCCCTATGTTCCAACACCTTTGAATATGCTTCTCCTTCAGTATAAGCTCTTGAATGTTCCTCAAACACAACCAAATCTTCCTTGATCTCATTAGGTTTCTTTATGATTGTAGACTTTTTGACAACAATATGACATTCACTTATGTGTTTAGTAAGACATTCAATAACTTGTTCATTAGGATCATTAGTAAACTTGACATCAACTATGAAATATATTAGAGGAGAACTAGTCTTACCTAATTTATCAAATTATGTACATATGGTATTGAACCATTTCCACAAGTCATCTTTTTCTTCCTCATGAATGTCATCATCAAGGGCAACTTCATCAATTGCAGGCATAAAGGTAATATTATTCTCATCATGGTGATCTATCAGGGTCTCAAAGTTATCATCATGATGCTCATGAATTATATAATTATCTTTAGCATCTTGTGAGAAGGAATGATCAACACTTACCTCAACTTACTCAAATTCTCCTTCGTGGATGATATAGGTGTCAAGGTCAATTTGCTCAAAGCATGTATAAGGATCATATTCATAATCATCCACACCATACTCATCTAGAAACAATTCATCTATACCTTCACTCTTTGAATAAGCACAATCATCTACAATGGACTCTTCCTTCTTATTAATGACAGAATTCAAGTTTGAGCTTGCCTTTACATAAGGATCAATTTGGAATTTAGTAAGTGGTTGATTTTTTATGGTCACGTTTGTTACTTATATTATCCTAAAGGATAAGAATGACCAATAATATTATAGGTATCCTCCTACCTTATCTATGAAATCTCTTGAAAGGCAAATTATAAAATGACTAAGTCCACATAATAATGTCTTAGAGGATAGGAAAACTAGGACAGTCAAGCAAGTAAACCATAGATTATTTGATCAATCCTATTATTGTGGAAAGTGTGTCATATAAATCAATCACTCTTTTTATATAAGGTTTATATTTTATGCCCAATTTATTAGTTACAACTATGGGAATCACTGATGTAGAAGTTCCACTATCAACTATGTAGTTATGAACTAGTTTATCACCCACAATGAGAGTGGGGTAGAAAGCTGGAGGTTTCTCATTTTTGGTAGATGGTTCCACAATGTTTTTATGGGAATTGGTAAGACCTACATGACCATGAATATTTATTTAAGGTGAAGTAATAACATGGATAATATAAAACTATGTTTGTAAGACCTCCTTTTGGCTAGGCATATGAAGGACATACCAAAGGGAAATAGATGCTTTAGCACTCTTCAATGAATCCAATATGTTTAGGGCAGATGTACTTAATTTTTCCTATGTCCTTAGATACAAATAATTTGTTTGAACTTGAGGAATTTAAGCACCTTGGATAGGCCTTCCAAAATTGTGATTTGTAGAAGGTAAAGGAATGTTAGGGGTTGTCATACTTGTATTCATACCTTGTTGCCTTGGAGGAGGCCAGATGAACTTGTAGGCACACAATTAGCATCCCCTAGGTCCTTCCTCTTGGCTCTTGTATTGTTTGAAATATAATTTCCTTGATTAAGAACATAGGTGTCTTCAACTAAGAATTTAGTGAAGCTCTCTCTTTGAGGCTGCCAACCTTCACTTGTTTGTATTAGGAATTCATCTTTTGATGATAGTAGAGGAGTGAATCCTCATTAAGTAAATAGATATTTCTCTCTAATTTCATTTGCATCCATAAATTTTCCTTGTTTATAATCTTCTCCTTGTAGCAAGTTAATATGCATCGGTACCATTTCGCTTATGTTGGTGGTGGACATAGGATTATAGACATTAGTAGGCCTCTTGAAGTTAGGCTACCCTTGACCTCTTCCTCTCCCATATTATTGACCAAATTTATGATGATAGGGATAAGGTTTTTTATTATCACCTCATTTCATATTAGATTGCCTATTTTTATCCTCTAAGTCTTAGTATCTTATCTCAAAAAAGTTAGACCTTGCCTACCAATCAACAATATCTTCTGCCTTCTTAGGAGCAAACTTTGACTTAGCATTTATATTAGGAACTTGGGAAATGTTTGGAACAACAATAGAAAAATTAGGAAATATAGGCATAGACACTTTTTGAGGCAAATTTCTTTCTTGAATGAGGTCATTATTATCTTTAATGGAAAGCTCATATGCTTCAGAAAGAGTGAACCCACCAGTGGATTGAAGCATGACGACAATACTAGTACCAATGGATCTCAAGTATATGGGGAAGACAAAGCTAGTAGGTGGTCTCATAGGAGGAAGAAACCTATACCAAGTCTTTTGTAACCTCTCATTGAAGTCATTAATTATTTTGTTGGGGTATTTTTGGATCATATTGAGTTAGTGGATGAGTGAAGTGTGGTCACTCTCATCTTCAAATATTGAAGTTAGTAACACTCTAAAGTCATCCCATGTTGTGATACAACCATCGAGGAAAGTCCCATGGAAATTAATTTATTTTCCTCTAATGGACATAGAAAGGAGTCTAATGGAAATATTAACCTTAGTGACATTGTGAAAACTAAAAAAATTGGAGATATCCCTAATGTGTTCACTAGGTGTGACATGGTCTTTACCATTGAATGTAGGAATACTCTTTGTTGCATTAGGGGGAATATCATCATAGGCATCAAGATGGGTTTCATTTTTAGTATTAAAGGCTATGAAGGTGTGTTTTCTATCAATTTTTTATTTAAGGTCTTCCTCACTCTTTTAATCTTCTTGGATAGCAAAGCCCTCCTTCTCTTCAATGGGAAGAATAGGTTGAGGGTGTTAAAATTCAAGAGGAAGTTCAGGTTGAAGAGGTGGATTGATAGGATTGAAAAATCTACTGTAAGATGACCTAATAAGGACCATGAAGTATGAGATAAAATAAATGACAAAAAAATGGTATACAACCAGATTTTA
The DNA here is from genome assembly GCA_037957365.1 of Torreya grandis. NCBI lineage: Eukaryota > Viridiplantae > Streptophyta > Pinopsida > Cupressales > Taxaceae > Torreya > Torreya grandis. The sequence continues at coordinate 1,887,464 of JARHVA010000555.1, forward strand.
CTTTGAATGGAGTCACCAAATGTTGAGTAGCATACCAATATGCAGCTGATGTTATCAAGACCAACATTTAGCTTGATAAGTTATCTTTAGGATGATGGGTCCCAATGGGCATGCCATAACTATTATCACAAAATTTTACACAATATAAGATGTTGTTTAGACCTAATATAATATTTTAGAAATATTATAATACTTCTAGGTATGTGGGTTTACCTATCATAAAAGTAGACCTCTAGGTTTAAGTGCTAGCTCCCTGAATTATTCACTAGGAGTGCTTATCACCTATAATAACTAATTGCTTATGGGAAAAGGGAAAAAAGTATGCACAAAATAAATCTTATCTAATGTGGTTATACACCATGAAGATATCCACTATGATATTATACATTTTTCACTAAGAAACAAGACCTACAAACTAGATCCCAAGTCTTAAGATGTTTTATTATTAGTATTTCAAAATAGAGGTGATATGCATGAGAAAAATCAAGGTAAGTAGACCAGAGATCAGATTTATTAATCTAAGGACACTTGAACACTTGAAGGGATCCAAACACAATAGCTACACTCTATATGACCTATTAGAATGATAACTCCTTGTACTAGACATGAAAGGAGAAGAAGTAAGAATAGAATCACTAGACCTCACCATTCATCACTTTACACACATAGAAAAGATGTTTTTGAAATAAAAAATAGATTTATTATATTATTCAAAAGAAAATTAATACATCAAATAATTAGTGCTTCACCATATATGGTTTAGAATTATGAAACAAGAGCCAAAATGGTAGGTACTTATAGAATGCAAGGAAGGAAAGAGAAAAATGAAGTTGAAGAGTCACATAAACACTTATCAAGATAAAATTAAGAGTTATGTTTTCATGAGAATGGAGTATGGAAACTACCATGCACATTATTTATGGAAAATTTTCTCTGCAATCCTAAATCTCCTTCAGATCTAGTGTAGGATGCTTCAATTGCTTGCTTAGAAATTGCCTTCATCATTTGGTCTTCCTAGAATGCTCCATAATAGACTAGGGACATATGAAATCATTTTAATATGAGGGAGGGGTTATAAATAGGATTAAACATGAATTAGATGTGTCCCTAATCAACAATATTATTTAGGCTAAGTTTTCTCACTACATGTAGTCATAATCACCCTTCTTTCACTCATCCTTCACACTTGGCACCAAGGTGTGCTTTAGTTTCTCAAACTAATCCATACAAAGGATTATTTGACACTTATCAAGAGTCATCCTACCTAGATTCAATAGGAAAACCTTAAAAGGATTCCCAATTGAAGTTATCCCTTCTCACTTGATGATCATCTCTCATTCACTATGCCAGTTTGGACTAGCTAAAATGGATGTACTTGCATAGGGGCTTGTGTGCTTCTCTAAGGTAATAAATGTATATGGGGAGTTAGATTAAGTCTCACTCTCTATCTCCCAAAGTGATCCTCATTCTTTGAAACCCATTTTTACCTACAAAACACATAAATGTATCAATAATATTAATTTTTTACCCTATCTGTACAAGTAGGGTAGAATCCAAATTGATGGGAAAGATCCTTGGAGAGTTATCTACAATTTTCATTCACTTTCCTTCTAAACTATCCCATATTTATGCCTTTGCTTATTTTTTTCTCCATCAGGTCATTAGTAAGGGCTTTAGGTAATTTTGATCTCTAATGATTGCTCAAAAAATTGTGATGTTGAACTCATGAACAAATCCCACTAAATCTTTTTTTGAGACCTTATCTAACATAACCTATCTCGTTGAGGCCCCATACTAAGCATGCATACAATTATGAGCTTCCAAAGTTAGCCTCTCAAGCTCTTCAACATTCTATGCACCCTATCATATTATTGAGCCCAAAAATGGATCTTCTATGACCTTATATACATGCCAAATGCTTTGAAATACTTTATAACTCCCTATGAATATTCTAATTCTTTATAATGCACATCTAGTGTTAAAAGTGAAGTTACACCCCTTTTAAGCATTAGGCCTAATATGTCTGGCAATGCCTCAATGAGTTTGGGCCACTATGCTTAGTTTCTAACACTTGTGAGATATTCATCGTGATTTTTCATATCTATAGCAACTCACCATACCATTCTGAAAGGTTTCCAATGCTCTCAACCCATCTTCTTGTCATTTGCTTACTAACCCTACAATTTTTATCTCCATGGGAGTGCCCTCTATTTGAGATAGAATAGAGGGAACTTCCCCTATTATATCAAGAAAAAAAGGTATGGGAATACTATTCAAGTTATGGAGACCCTCTGCATAAAATTTCAATGTTATATCTCATTATTGTTTCCCAAACATCTTGAAACTCAAAATAGACTTTAGTGAAACTTACTTAATGTGCAAGGTTAGTGAGTATGATTGTAGGTGTTATGTGGAACCCATATATGATCTCTTTCCATGTCATGAGAATCATTAAATAGTCATAATCACTTGTGATAAAGTTCTAAAAATGTCTAATACTCATGTTTCATTATCAACTCAAAGTGCCCTCACCTTTTCTTGACTAGGCAAGATTGGCAGACTATGTTTTGTATTCCCTTGCCCAAAAAGTGACATACCTATAGGTGAGCCTTGCATATGAGACCTTATGTAATAAATTTAAATTGTATTTAAGTCCTTTACGCTCAATTCCAACTCATTTTAACTTGTCTCATCATGCATAAAGACTTGTGATAAGACTAGACAATCACATACTAGTACACTGTCACCCTTAGTTAACTGTAGGTGACTTCTCTAAGAAAAAAAGGGTCTTGAAGATTCATTTCAACTTTTGAAACCTATGACACACATAATAGGATCCATTTGAGGTCTTATAACCAAATATAATTATTAATTTTTTTTTTTGTAAGCCTATAATCACCAAGCTTCATCTCATGAGTTTGTGTTGACCTCAATAGGATGTAGGTGACTTTTCTGATGGCAAGGTACACCTACAGGTGGTCAAGTAGGTCAATACCTTGAAACTCGACTCTTCTTGATGTATTTTGAGCCACTAGTGTTATTCTTACCTCAATGGGGTAATTTTTCATGGAGATGTGCTCATATCTTACCATCGTGGTCTATAATAACATTTTAAGTCAAGATACTATAGAGAACACTAACCTTCTATACTGAGAAAATGCATGAATTAAAGGCCTACTATCATCATACTCCTTTAGTCAAACCCTAACTTTCTTTTTCAAGGTCTTACTCCTATATGAGGGCTATAATATGGAGGCATTACACCTCATCTAGAGTCCATGTAACTTCATTACATGATAGCATCAAAAGTGGACAAGGTTCTATTTTGAAGCATTTAAGGTAACTTATCCTTGAACTCCATTTCTACATCTTGAACATGACTTTTCAAGCTTGTCTACCAATATATAGATTCACCGTGACTTTTATGGCACCTTTAACACTCTAGGACCTTAAATAAGGTTTAAAATATGTTCAAACATCTATATGAAACACTCTCAAGTCTCTATGAGAGCCACCTATTGGTGAACATTTTAGTACACAGGATAGTGAAAGTAAATTATCAATAATGTGCATGGTTATCTTTAACAACCAATCATAAACCTTCTAAAAGGTCCTAAAATTGATCCTTTACTCATTTAAAGTCTTTATACTAGTTCTCATGTCTTCATTCAACATGATTAGCCCCCTGCATGACAGTTATAGGTGCACATCAAAGGTGCAGGACTATGTGTATATGAGAACTAGTTACCACATGCTATCATATGTCATTTGAGGGGCTTGGCTTGATTTATCATGTCATCAGAAGGTGTACAACCTTTTAATACTCTTCATGACACCTCCCTAATTTTTATTAAATCTTCAATAACTTATTCGCCAAGACTGTAAGTGAATACTTACAAGAAACTTGACTATGTGAAACATGACTATCTCTTGATCAATGAATAAGTGATCTTGGAAGGAAGGAGATTACCATAAAATTTTATAATCATATAATAAATCAATATATCTCTGCTAGAAACTAATATAGGAAATGAAAACCTCTACAATTGATGGACATGTTTATAACTTCACTAATGTACTCAACCTACAACTTGATAAGCTTGAACTCATCAAATCACCTCAAAACATGACAAAAAGGATGGAAACCATGAAATAAGGATGTCCACATCCATTAGAAATAATTCCAATAATTGGATTGTATGGACTAGATCAAATAAGAAGAAAACCTATAGGGTGTGGGGATTAGCATGTAAAATGAGACAATCGACTTCTAAATGATTATATATAAAGCATAGGTATCTAATAATTATAATAATATAATTAATGTTAATTATACCAAATTTAATAACATCCCTTAAGATCATTTTACATGAATCTTCTCCTATTGGTTGTACCATGAAGAAACCTATTGACCAATTTTGCATGTCTAATGGGGTGATGGAGGATCAAAATGGTTTTCAGCCATTTTTGAGTATTTAAAATAATATAAAGCATTTAAATGAGTTTAGGTAAGTTGAATATCCATTTTATAATCTTTCCACATGTGTCACACTCCTTTATAAGTTGTACAACTGCCAAAACCTCCTCCTTTTCAACTATTTTCTTGATTTTAGTTAGGAACCTACAAGTTTTTTAGTTAGTAATGACATGACTGATAAGATATGATATATTGGATGTTGAAATATATATTTTTTTAAAATTCTATAAATTAAAATTGTACGACCTTTATTAATGACTCTAAAAGTGACACTATGTGACATAAAATGACTTATGACTAGATTTGTCTATGTGCAAGGTTAATAACTCATTAAATGACATAAAACGGACCATGAAAAAGCATATTAAATTATAATATACCCATATAAATTTTTTTTACTATATGGGGTTGACTTATTTTGGTTTGATGTCAAAATAGTCAACATTCTTAGTGATTTCCTAGGGGTGGTATGTTTGTTATACCAAGACCAATAGAATAATCCTATCCATTGGGACGTGAAGTCACCTATGCATAAGTTTTACACTAAATTTTCCTTTGAAACCATACCAAACACAAGTAAAGGACACACAAAATAAGAAACACCTACCAAGACCAATAGAATAATCCTATCCATTGGGACGTGAAGTCACCTATGCATAAGTTTTACACTAAATTTTCCTTTGAAACCATACCAAACACAAGTAAAGGACACACAAAATAAGAAACACCAGAGGAAACAAACATGTGCTCTCAAGAACTCATATGGTACACACACACAATAGAAACAAAGACACACACCTAACATAATATTTATATGACCTTACTCTTTAGGTGAAAAAAAACTTACCATGATTCAATCAAGGTCAAATATGGTTCCTCTTTCATCTTTTTCAATCCATGAAACTAAATTATCATGTGAGGTATGTTCATCATCAATCACTTGACTAGGTAGATGGTGAAATGACTTACCATACCTATATCTAATCATTCCTCCAATTAAACTACCTTGACCTTTCAAGAATGATCTCTCATTATTTCTTAGGGTATTCATTAATTCTATAACTAACTTTATCTCTATCATATCCACTTGATGCCCTTCAAACTATAGATTGGAAGTCATGACAACTACCTTTTTAGGATAGAATGTGCTTGATGTTTGGGATCATTAAGTTCATATTACCTAAGTTATAACACCTTTAAATATGGTTCTCCTTCAGATTGACCTATTTATTCTTCCTCAAACACAACCAAGTCTACCTTGATCTCATTATGTTACTCTGTGACTGTAGACTTTGGGCAATAGTATGACATTCACTTCCATATTTAGTAAGACATTCAACAACTGATCATTAGGCTCATTAGTAAACTTGACATAAGATATGAAATGTTTTTTAGGAGAAATAGTCTTACCCAATTTATCAAATTCTTGACATATGGCATTAAACCTTTACCATAAGTCATCTTCCTCTTCCTCATGAATGTCATCATCAACAATAGCTTCATCAATTGCAAGTAGAAATGCATTATTATTCTCATCATGGTGATCTACTAAAATATCCAAGTTATCATCATCATGATTTTGAATCATATAATTACCTTCAACAACTTGTGAGAAGGAATTCTCAACACTTACCTCAACTTACTCAAATGTTCCTTTATGGATGATATAGGTGCCAACGTCAGTTTGCTCAAAGTATATATAAGGATAATTTTCATAATCATCTTGGTGTACACCTTAAGAACATCTTGATACTTTTCTTACAATCACTAGACTGACTTAGATACTTTGTAAGATCTCACTTGGACATTTTATACACAAGGCATGGATATTTGGATTTAGACTCAACACATGAAACTATGAAGAAAGATTCACATATTCCAACACAAACCTAGACATCTTATATTCAACCTATCTATACTATTTATACCTATACATTCTCCTTTAGATGATAAAAATAAGTACAATAGGTCATAAGACCTTCCTTGCCTTACACATAGGCTTAAGGGCTTGTAGCCCTACCTACCCTATTTTAGGGGCAAAACTTTGCTTATATTCATCATGACATCAAATCAATTGTGAATTGAGTACCCACTATGGACTTACAAAACATACCTAAATATATCCTTAGGTTCCTTTCTATGGAATAGGTATTCTAAGCACTGTGTTATGCCTAATTAGGCCTCCAAAAACCCTGTTTGAGTGTTGGTATGAAGAACTAAATGGAGTGAAGGCTTAAAATTGATATGAAAGGTATAAAAGGACATAACAAGATTGTTAAACATAAATTATAATAAAATTACAACTCTAAAACATTTGTTATAGTCTTGATAGGCCTATAAGGGCTAAATCAAGATGAAGGTTTAGAAAGTGATCTTAATTAATGAACTAGACCATAAAACTTGAGATAAAGAAAGCATGTGTGGAGAGCTCATAGATTTCAAAGAATCAATATTTTTTTCACTGTACAAATTCCCTATAATAGGAAGCCCTTATTTACTCTACTCTAGAGATTTGAGCATTCACAATGGATGAAATAACCCCTTAAGACTGACTGTCACACCTGCAGCTTGTTGCCATGTCCATCCAGTGTATACAGTCCATATAAAAGTCTCAATAAAACACACTAAAATGTCATTATCTATTCCATAACTTTATATCATGTCCAAATAAATAATATCAACCTCTTGGGTTGAAGGAATCACCCTAAAAACAACTAAACCATACTTAGACACCAAATCTTCTATTCTAGCCTCATACAAAGAAACTCCAAAATTAGAGTTAAAAACTTTTTCTAACTAAAATAGATTCTATCAGCCTCTATCACATTCAAACAACCTAATATGACATATTATATGAATTATATAACTAATGTTGATGCCAAACCATATAAACTTGGCCTTTATACAATTATTAGGCCTTATTACAAGCCAAATGAGCATATTTGCAAATTTGAAAATTTAAACACCATGGTTCTAGAGGGAAAACAAAGTAAGCAAGATAAACAAACTAAACTCAAAAAAAAAAAAATGAAAACACTTTCATGACATGAAGATGTTCCTATATCACATCCACACCATACTCATCTAGAAACAAGTCAACTATACCTTCAATCTTGGAAGAAGCACAATCATCTACAATGGACTCTTCCTTCTCATTAATGACATAATTCAAGTTTGAGCTTACCTCTATATAAGGCCAAATGTGGAATCTAGCAAGTGGTTGAGTTATTATGGTCACTTTATTCCATATCATGCTCTAAAGGCTAGGAAGGACCAATCATCTAAGAGGTGGCCTCCTATTTTAGTTTTGAAATCTCTTGAAAGGCATATTGAAAAACAAGCAGGCAAGTCCACAACAATAATGTCTCAAAGGATATCAAAATGAGGACAGTCATGCAATAAAAACTTTAATCATTTTATCAATCCTAATATCTTTGCTGGTGTACCATCTAAATAAATAAATCCTTTACTAAGTGGTTTGTATTTTAGTCCCAATTTATCTACTAAAACTTTGGGCATCACTGATATAGAGGTTCCACTATCAACTATGTAGTTACGAACTAGTTTATCACCCACAATGAGAGTGAGGTAGAAAAGTGGAGGCTTCTCAACTTTGGTATATGGTTCCATAATGTTGTTATGGAAATTGGTAAGAGCTACATGACCATGACTATTGCTTGAAGGTGAAGGACTAACATGGATAGTGGACAACTATTTTTTCAAGAGCTCATTTTGGCCAAGCATATGAAGGACATCCCAAAGGAAAATTTATGCTTTGGTACTCTTCAATCAATCCACTATGTTTAGGGTAGAGGTATTTAATTTTTATTAAGTCCTTGGAGGAAAATAAGTTGTTGGAACTTGAGGAATTAAAGCACCTTAGATAGGCCTTCCAACATTCTAATTTAGAAAAGGTGTAGGAATGTTAAGGACTGTCATAGTTACACCCATACCTTACTGCCTTGGAGGAGGATTAGATGAACTTTTAGGCACAACATTATCATCTCCTAGAGCCTTATTCTTATCTCTTGTATTGTCTACAACATAATTTCCATGATTAAGCAAATAGTTGTCTTCAACAAAGAAGTTAGTGAAGCTCTCTCCTTGAGGTTGCCAACCTTCACTTGTTTGCATTAGGACTTCATCTTCTACTGATAGTAAAGGAATGAATCCTCCTTGAGTAACTATAGATTCCTCTCCACATTAATTTCCATCCATGAATTGTCCTTGTTGATGATATTCTCCTTATACCAAGATTCTATACACCCGTACCATCTCTCTTGTGTTGGTGGTGGAAGTAGGATTGTACACATTGACAGTCCTATTAAAGTTAGGTTATCCTTGACCTCTTCCTCTCCCATATTTTTAACCAAATTAATGATGATGGGGATATGGGTTTTGATGAGCAAATTTTTTTATATTGGATTTCCTATTTTCTACCTCTAAGGCTTGATATCTTATCTCAAATAAGTTAGACTTTGCCTGTCACTCAATGGTATCTTATGCCTTATTAGGAGTAGACTTTGACTTAGAATTTTTATTAGGAACTTGGGTAATGTTTGGAGTATAAATAGAGACATTAGGTAGTATATGAATAGAAACTTTTGGAGGCAAATTATTTGCTTGAATGAGGCCATTAACAATTCTAATGACAAGGTCATATGCTTTAGGAAGAGTGAAACGCCCCATGGATTGAAGCATGATGGAAATAGTACTAATGGATCTCAAGTATGTATGAAAGACAAAGATAACAAGTGGTCTCATGGGAGGAGGAAACCTATACCAAGTATTTTGGAACCTCTCATTGAAGTCAAGCATTATTTCCTTTTGGGATCTTTAGATCACATTAAGTTGGTGGATGAGTGAAGTTTGGTCACTCTCATCTTCAAATCTTGACGTTAGAAACACTGCAAAGTCATCCCATGTTATGATACAATGACCAATAAAATTCCTATACAAATAAGGTGCTTTCCCTCTAAGGGACATGGCAAGGAGTCTACTGTCAATATTAACCTCAGTGACATTGTGGAAACTATAAAAATTGGAGATATTCCTAATGTGTTCACTATGTGTGACATGGCCTTCACCATTGAATGTAGGAATACTCTTTATTGCATTTAGGGGAATGCCATCATAGGCATCCAGATGGATTGGATTTTTAGTATTAAAGTCTAGAAAGGAATGTTGCCTATCCATGTTTTCTTCAAGATATTTTTCACTCTCTTTATCCTCTTAGCTAGATAAGTCCTCTTGCTCTTCAAAGGGAAAAATAGGTTGAGGGTGTTGAAATTCAAGAGGAAGTTCAGGTTGAAGAGGTGGATTGATAGGATTGAAAAATCTTCTAGATAATGACCTAGTAAGGACCATGAAGTTTGAGAGAAAATATATGAAAAAACAATTGTATAAAACCTTATTTTACCTTGAATGGAGTTTCCAAATTATGAGTAGCACACCAATATGCAGTTGATGTTGTCAAGACCAACATTCACCTTGACAAGTTGTCTTTAGGATAATGGGTCCCATCAAGCATGAAAAAACTATTGTCACCAAATATTTCACCTTAGAGGTGGTTTTTTAGGCCTACTCTAAGACTTGGGAAACATTGGAATACTTCTAGGTATGTGGGTTTACCTATTATAGAAGTAGACCTCTAAGTTTAAGGTCTAGCTATCTGAATTGTTCACTAGGAGTGCTTATTACCTATGCTAATTAATTTTTTATGGGAAAAAGGATAAAATTATGCATTAAATAAAGATAATCTAAGGGGGTGATACACCATGAATATATCCACTATGCTATCATACTTATTTCACTAAGAAACAAGACCAACAAACTAACTTCCAAGTCCTAAGTTGTTCTAACATAAGTATTTCAATATATAGGTGATATGCATGAGATAACCCAAGGTAAGTAGTCTAGAGATCAGATTGATGAATATAAGGACAATTTCACACTTGAAGGGATCCAAAAATAGTAGCTACACTCTATATGACCTGTTATAATGATAACTCCTTGTACTAGACATGAAAGAATAAGGAGAAGCAAGGTTAAAATCATTAGAATTCACCATTCATCACTTTTCACACTTAGACAAGATGCCTGTGAACTCAAAACTAGATTTATTCAAAGGCAAATTAATACATAAAACTATTAGGGCTTCCCCATACATGGTGTGGAATTATGAAACAAGAGCCAAAATGGTTAATACTTATAGAATGTGATGAAGGAGAGAGAAAAATGAAGTTCAAGACTCACAAAAACACTTATCAAGCTAAGAGGAGTTATGTTTATAGGATAATTGAGTATGTAATAGACCATGCAATTTTTCTATGGACAAATGTCTTTCCAAGCATAAAAATCCTTTAAATCTGGTGTATGACTCTTCAATTACTTTCTTAGAAACTACCTTCATCATTTGGCCTTCCTTAAATGCTCCATAATAGATTAGGGATAAATGACATTAATGAACTATGAGGGAGGGGTTATAAATAGGATCCAACATGCATTTGATGTGTCCTTAATCATCAATATTATTTTGGCCAAGTGTTCTCACTGCCTATAGTCATAATCGCCCTTCTTTCACTCATCATTCACACTTGACACCAAGGTGTTCTTAAGTTTCTCAAACCAATCCATACAAAGGATGACTCATGAAACTTTTCAAGACTCCTCTTACCCTTAGATTCATAAGGATAAACTTAATGACTCCCAATTGAATTTATCACATTCTCACTTGGTGATCATCTCTCATCTCTTAAAAGGCTCTTCAATGTTCACATAATGACTGTTGCCTTTTAAAATCCTCTCTTCATATTGAATCATTAGATTATCCTTGTACATAATGGCATAAGAAATTGATCTTGGTCATTACCACATTTATTCTGAGATATGTTGAAAAGTCCACATGATTGCACATTGTTGGATCTCTTTTCTATCTTAAATTTGATGTACATGAAATAATCATTTGACATCCACTTGAACATCTTTGATGGGAACATGAACATCAATTTTAAGCACATCCCTAGGAATGTTTTCTAGGCCTACCACTTATCATTTCTAGGTTCATTCTTCATCATATATATGCCAATTGGTAGTCTCACATCATTCGATCAATTCTATTTGAGCAAACATGGATCACAGATCCTATAGAGATGCATAATGTTTAAGTCAAGTATGGGAGAAATATAAACTTAGGTTAAATTATTAAGATAAGGTTAAAGACATATTAAAATAACCTCATGAATTCAAAAGGATTTGGTACTAGGGAATTGTTTTGGGCCTTGTGTGTCAGATAAAATGTCTCATGATAAAAGTTCAAAGTGTCCTTTTAGAAAAGCTCGAAGGGTATGTCTAGAAGATAAAGTACCCCTTACAAAAATATTGAATGACATATTCAAATATCCAAAGGATAATATTATAGGGAAAGTGTCCATTTAGTAACTTTCAAAGAGTAAATTACACAAAGGTCGAAGGGTATATGCCCTTGGGGTCATTTTTTTTATCTTTATGTGTTGGACAAAATGTCCAACGACAAAAGTCTGAAGGGTCATTTTAGAAAACCTAAAGGGTATGTTCCAAATTTCAAAGGGTCACTCCAAAAAAAAATTGAAGGTTAGGTGCCCTTCACAAAAATACTGAAGGGTATTTCCAAAGAATCCAAAGGGTACTTTTAAAAAGCCCGAAGGATAATTGGCTTAAACAAAAAGTCCAAAGGATAATTCTATTAAGGCAAAGGGCAATTTGAAAAAGGGTGAAGGGTAATTTAGTTGGGCAAGAAGTGTTGACAAAAAAACCTAAAATATAGGTCTATAGGGTATATGTCTTTGAAAAAACTTTTGAAGGGTACTTTCCAAAAGCTTGAAAGGTTAGTTATGAAAAAATTGTTGTGGGAAAGATGTTACGAAAAGATAAGTCAAAAGGATCATTTCAAAAAATAATCAAAATGATAAGTCTAGAAGGATCATTTAAAAAAATAATAAGTCCAAAACAAATATGATAAAGATTAAGTGAAAGGAGGATGAAAGGAAATTTTGTTAGGTAAAATGCTTGATAGATTAAGTCCATGGGGAATTGTTTCTAACAAAATGTCTAAAACAATTGTCTCGATATAGATCAGTCTGAAGGAATACTTTCAACATAGACCAATTTCATAAGTCCTAAAAGAATTCTTGAATAAAATATTGAAAGTACTTGAACAAAGTATCCAAAAGAAAATATCTCCAAAATATTAAACCTGATAGTTAGAAACATAACAAAAGATATTTGTGATTAGAATAGACCACATGAATAATAGAAACATCTAAAAGAGGGGATCATAACATAAAATATACTAAGCATGGATTTTATACTAAGGTTTGGTCATGTTTAAAAACATGACTAAGCCTTAGGAAATAAAAAAATAATCCCATGGCATTATTTAAAATGTTTCAACGTAAAACGTTCTCGCTAGATTCAAATCAATTACTTAGATTACACTTAGATTAAGGAATAAGCTATTCAAATATGAATATAATAAACCAAATGTTATTAAATAATCAAGTTAACATTAAAATTATGAAACCCAAGTATTTTTCATTCCAAGTAGACCTTATTGGACCTCCAACCTAAAACACAGAGATCCAATGTTAGCACATTAGCTAAGGGCAAACCAAAACCATGAATAAATATGATAACCAAACCAGGTGTGGATGATCTTCCAATAAAAATAATTTTAAATCATGCTAATAACACTCTGATCAAGGGAATCTTCAATTTTAAGGTATAAATTTGCACATTTTGACACATAGGTCCCCATTTTTTAGAAATGGGGGTATGTTGACTTTAACAAATGGTGACTTTTGGGAGAAACATAGGAATATGTTACAATTCAGAGACTTTGGTTTAAACTAATAATTAAGATACTTATTCCATTTGATCAGGCACCATTATTAAGATCAATTCATGGTTAGAGCAAATCTTGCATATGCACAATTAAGATCAAATATCAAAACTCAATCATGTTGTGTGTGTTCTTTGATTCCACTTAATGTTTGTCATGGGATCTATGAAACAAATTCCAAGTTTCATGACTTTAACCATTAACATTGACTTAAAAAATGTTTGGATATCCCTTAAGGATCATGTTTTAACTTAGGAAAGGCTTGGGTATTACTCTGCTACCAGTTAGACATCCATATCCCCAATAGAGATGTCTTTGCTCCACTACCATCTAGGTGTCTATAGCCTTGATAGAGATTACCAAAATCACCTCTACTTAGAAAGATCTTTAAATTTTACAATAATTATCTCATCTTTTGTTTTTTTTCATTTCATTTTGAATTTCTAGCAAAGGTTGGGAACCAAGTTATCCAAATATAGGTATTTGGTCAAGTGTTTAATTTTTAGACAATCATACTTGGTTGTAAACTTTATCCTAGGTAATTAATATTTTTTAAGTGCAAGCTGAATGTGTTTAAATAGTTTAAACTTTCATCCTATATGTGCAATTCTTCTTAAAACCAAGTTTAGATCAGAACAAGGTTTAAAATCTCAAAGAAATATTAACTCATCCATCAGTATTTGCTAGCTTCTCTAAAATACAATATCAATCTCATATTTCAAGAGTCCATGATCAACCAATGTTGAGAATTCACACCTATATTTTTAAACTGTGAAGTTTCTTGAGCAACTCGATAAAAATTGAGCTGAGAATTATCCAAAAGGACATATTTAAAAGTAGGGCAGAAAGCAAGAGAAAACAAAAAAATATAAACATGCACTATCTACAAACAATGAACATGAAGGAAAAATGTAAGAAACAAAGAATAAGAAAAAAATTAAACTAAGCCCTACACTAAACCCATAAATTTCTTACCTCTAAGATCAAATGGAAAATTATTTAGTGTACTATAAAAACTTGAAACATGATTACTTACATTTAATGGCCTCTTCTTGTGGATAGGAACACTTGTATGCTTGCATCTTATAAGTGATGTAGCTTGGTCTCCTAATAGTATTCTCAAATATATGGATCAAAGATATGAATCTAAGACCCAATCATATTCTTCCCAAATTCTTCTACTTTGTAATAGGAATGATATTTCTACTTCATCCATAGATAGATAGTGGCTTATATCATCTTCATTCAATAATGGTAGCATATGTAGTTTCATTAGACTAATGTCTTCATTAGGTTTCTTCTGAGGTGGACATGGACTACCAATTTTCGGACAAATGTATTCCAATTCATTCCAAAAGGCTTCTTCATCCTTATCAACTGAATGATTTTCATCTAGACTCTTATCAGAAACATGTTGATCCCATACTTCTGACCTTTTGATGAAGTCATATGACAATCCTTGATTTGTTTCACCCACTTCATCTTCATTTTTGATGGATAAAGAAACTCTTATGTCCAGTCAAGCTCAAACTTATCTTGGTTTAGGGCCTCCAAAATAATATCATCTTTTGGGAACTCTAGATCATTGGTGAAATCCTCAGATGAAGCATCCATGTGTTTTTCTATCCCATTATCTACCATCTCTATCTCTTTAATTCCATTTAAGTAATCATGGTATTACTATGGCTAGTGATCTTCTTCTTTATGAGTATTCTCCATTACAAAAATAAATCTATGTGGGTTGTCTTTCTGGCTACCTTTTAAAGAAATATCTTCTTGTACTTGATCCATATCCATTTCTAGAAACTCTTCTTCTTCATCTGTAGATGTTATAATGATGATTTCTTGTTGGTATTTAATTTCAATCTCTTTTATATATTTAGGAATACAAGTCATCTCAGATGAAACTTCTTCAATTGGATCATCTTCATCTTCAAATGGAAAATCAAAGGCCTCTATCATGAAACTTTGAGATGTTATCACAAATCCAAATGTCCCTATAATATTGGCTTGGTTAGGCACCATTTTAGTTGTATCCATTTCACATTGAGATGCCTCAAAAACATTGCAATGATTAGCTAAATCTATATCACAAATTTTCATTTCATGTATATCCTCAGATGACTTATTATTTTTGTTATCATGAAATCTATTTGTCAATCTATCAAACCTTTGACAATCATATTTTTTGCTGAAACCTTCCCTAATATTACCCACTTGCTTCTATAATTGAAGGATATCAATGTTTAATCTTTGAACCATCTTAAGTATGGTTTCATCATCATTATTTAGTTCTTCCTAGTTATGAAATTGATTGTCATTACTATTGGGCACCAAAGCTCTCTATTTTTATGGATGAAATCCATTTGTATCATTATTGAATAACCCCAAAGTTTTTGCCAGGATAAGCATGGCTTAAGGGTGATTGATTAGTTCAAGACTAATGTCTAATTAAAGGTAGATGTATTGTGATTAACATTAGGACTGATTTTTAATGCTGGGAAATTAGGGTTGATATTGGGAATATTGTGTGCAAGCTGACCTTGGGGTTGTATTTGATCATTAATTATTACAGCTTTAGTATAGGCCCAAGTCAGTGTGTTTATAATTGGAAGATAAATTTTTAGTAATTTAGAGGTCATGAGATCTATATCATCCTTATAAATTTATAAGGCTAAAGCCTCATTGGGTTTATAAGAGGCTATGGTTTTACTAAACATTTTTTAGAACTGAGCTTTAAAGGCTCTGATGGTTTCATTAACATCCATTTTAATTATGGTAAAATACTAACATAGAATACATGGACTAATGATTTTACCAAATTGATAAATAATATATTTTTTTAAATCATCCCAGCTAGATACAAAATCATCTAGAAGGTTAAGGAACCATTCGTATGAAACATCTTTGAAAGTAAATGAGAACAATCTCCATGCTAAATCTTCATGAATAACATTTAGGAGTCTCAAATCAACCTAAAATTTTTTAACATGTTCTTCCATTGTGATAACATCATTAGGATTGAAATTATGCAAATACCTTTTAGGATTTCTTGATAATTCATGCACAATACCTGGCACATTGATTGGAAAACCACCTAGTCAAGCCATACCTTGGACACATGAGTACCTTGAATAGTGAAGTGTTTGAGACTAGGAATTTCTCTCACCTAAGCCTCACCTTGGGCAACTCTAGATTATGACCTTGAAACCTATTTAAAATATGATGCATCAAACTAATCTTTATAAAGTACAATGATTAAGTTTGCATGTTAAGCCAAATTTACACAAATATATGTAAAACACAACTATCTTTAACTAAATTGGCTCAAAGATACATCTATATTGATGAATGAGAGGGATATTTACACCTTTAATCTCAAATAAACTTAAATTTGCAAAGAACTAGTCAATATTTGTATAAAATTGATATTACTAACCTTAAACATGGGGAATACATAAAGCATGAAATACCTTTGCATCAATATCTATGGATATTTAAATAATATTGACCTTTTGTCTAAACAAAGCACAAATATTGGTCTAAGACCATAAAGATTGATGATCTTTACACAATTATGCTAAAATAAGTGTAAATATGCCGAGAATAGATCAATCTTTCATCAAAACACACTAGAATTATCAAAGATTCTGTAAATTTAGAAAGATCTAATTAACGGCCCTCCTTCTAGTGCAAGTGGCACTCCTCTTATTGATGCCTAAATGTATACCATAGGTTCCTAGAGTGTTTAAGAAACACCTCTCATTTTAGAATTCCTAAGAACTCAAAGCATGAGTTGTAAGTTGTGATAATCCTATTATTTGTTGGTGGAATAGAGGTAGAACAAGTGACTATTTCACAATATTTATATTATTTGGTGGTTGGGAGCCACCGTGGCTAAATATCAAATCTATACAAAACATGAAGTATCTATGCTAATAACAATGAATTACGATCAAGAACTAATTTAAGGACTAATCTAAGATGGATATTTATAATGAAAATTAAACTAAGGTGATCCAGTTAAAAAAGAAGTAAAAAGAAGGGTAGGGTAGAAAAAAATATTTCTAATCTTCATTCCAAACATCATGACAAATTTTATATTTCATCTAGACATGCACTTAACCAATGTTTAACTTGAAACAACTTAACTTCAAAATCTTATAACAAATCAAGCAAACTCTTAAGAAAAGTGGAAATAATGCAAATCAAAACCTAGTTCACTTTAAATATTTACCCCTACAAGTAAATAACATTGGCCCAAATATAAGAAGAGTAATAAAATTAAATGAACATAAAGACCTTCAATCAACCTAGAATTAACACAAGTTAACAACTTTGGAATCAAATGTACACACCAAGAATTCATAGAAACCATTAAAATCTAGAAATCAGAACAAATAAGTGAGATAGAAGCCATGATAACAATGAACATAAGAAAATATTAGATAATCTTTTCATAATTATTTTCTTATAATAATTTTTCTAAGTTTACAAAGTAATTTAGCTCTAAGAGCTCCCTCCCCATTGGTGATAGTGGACAATACCCCTTTTATGGAAGATCAAGGTAGTATGTTGGTTAGTCTTATCCAATTATATTTTTACAAGTGTATAAAATAGGTGTCCTTTCTATTTAATTCTATAACAAATGACATTTTTCCTTTAATAGACTAGTCTATAGACAACCTACTTCACAAATTTCACATGGCCATAAACTTATATTAAATTCTCACTAGCAATCCAATGGATCTTTAGTTCATGTTTTTTTTCTACTTATGTGGTATCATCTTGGAACCTGTGTGGCATACCTATGGCACTTTTGCAATAAAAATACTCATCAATTTTCACATAATGACCATTTCCTTTTAAAATCCTCCCTTCATCTCACATCATTAATTTAGCCTTACACATAATGGAGTAAGCCATTGATATCAATCTTGGGATTTGAATGCCATTGGTTTCTTTGAATATGTTCCACATAGTTATGACATGTGTCATTACTATGTTTACTTTTATTTTTATTTAAAATTCCACATTGATTTCACACTATTTGATCTCTTTAATATCTTAAATTCCAAATCTATGTGATCGTCATTTGATGTCCACATTAATGTCTTTGACAAGCATGAGATCCTCGATTTTAATGACATCCCTACGATTTTTCATTGGGCCTACCACTTGTTTTTGGTTTTGTTCTTCATCATGCATATGCCACTTGGCAGTCTCACATCATTAGATCAATTATATTTAGGCAAATGTGGATCATAGATCCTGTAGAGATGCATAATATTTAAGTCAGGTCCATGAGAAATATAAACTTAAGTTAAAGTCTTAAGATAAGGTTCAAGACATATTAAAATGACCTCATGGATTTAAATGGACTTGGTAGTGGGGAATTTCTTAGCCTTTTGCATCGAACAAAATATCCAATGACAATAAAATTTTGAAGGGTCTTTTTAAAAATCCTTGAAGGGTATGTCTGAAAGACAAAGTGCCCTTTATAAAAATCCTAAAGGACATATTCAAAAATTCAAAGGATAATCTTAGAGGGAAAGTGTCCATTTCAAAACTTTTGAAGGGTAAATTATATAAAGGCCAAAGGGTATGTGCCCTTAGGGTCATTGTTTTGAGATTTTTGCATCAGACAAAATGTCCGATGAAAAAAGTCTGAAGGTTCATTTTAGAAAACCTGAAGGGTATGTTCAAAATCTTGAAGGATCATTCCAAAAAAAACTTGAAAGGTATGTTCCCTTCACAAAAATAGAAAAGGGTCTTTCCAAAGAAGTTGAAGGGTACTTTCAAAAAGCCTAAAGGATAATTGGCCTAAACAAAAAGTTTGAAGGATAATTCTATTAAGACAAAAGAAAATTTGAAAAATGTTGAAAGGTAATTTAATCAAGCAAGAATCCTTGAAAAAAACCCAAAAGATAGGTTTATAGGGTAGTTGTCTTTGACAAAACTTTTTAAGGGTACTTTTAAAAATCCTAAAAGGTAGGTTTTTGGCAAAATTAATGTCAGAAAGATGTTGCAAAAATATAAGTTTGAAGGATCATTTCAAACAACAATCAGAATGATAAGTTTGAAGGATCATTTCAAAAAAAAGTCTAAAATAAATATGCTGAAGGGTAAGTGCAAAGAGGCTAAAGGGCAATTTTGTTGGGCAAAATGCCCAATAGAATAAGTCTGTGGAGAAATTATTTTGGATAAAATATCCAAAATAATTATCCCGACACAGATAAGTCTAAAGGAATAATTTTGACATAAACCAATCACATAAGTCTTGAAATAATTCTTGGAAAAAATCTCAAAAGTACTTAGACAAAGTATCTGAAAGAAAAGCTTGAAAAGACATGTCCAAAATATAAAACCTGATAGTTAGAAACATAACAAAGGGAATTTGTGTTTAGATTAGACCACATGACTAATAGAAAGGTCTGAAAGGGGGGCTCAAAACATAAAAGAGATGAAGCATGGATGTTAGACTAAAGTTTGGTCTTATTGAAAAACATGACTAAGCCTTAGGAAATAAAAATAAACTAAACCCATAACATTATTTAAAATGTTCCCATGTAAAATGTTCCTTGTCAGATTCAAATCAAGTACTTAGATTAAGTGTTTAGTTATTCAAAAATGAATCTAACAAACCAAATAGTAGTAAAGATTCAAGTTAACATTAAAATCATGAAACCCAAATATTTTTCATTCTAAGTAGATCTTATTGGACCTACAACCTAAAACACAAAGATTCAATGTTAGCACTTTAGATAAGGGAAAACTAGAACCATGAACAAATATGCTAACCAAACCAACTATGGATGATATTTAAATAAAAATAATGTGCAATCATGTTAATGACACTTTAATCAAGGTAATATCCAAATTTAAGGTACAAATTTGCATCATTTGACACATGGGTTCCCATTTTTCAAAAATGGGGGTATGTTGACCTCAACAAATGACAACTTCTAGGGGAAACATATAAATATGTTATAATAGAGATTCTGGTTTAGAGTAATAATTAAGATACTTATTCTATTTGATCAGGCACCATTATTAAGATCACTTCATGGTTAGAAAAAATCTTGCATATTTATAATTAAGATCAAAGATCATAACTTAGTCATTTTATGTGTGTTTTTTAATTCCACTTATTGTTTTCCATAAGATCTAGGGAACAACTTCCAAATTTTATGACTTTAACCATTAACATTGACTTACAGGATATTTGGATATCCATTAAAAACCATGCTTTAACTCAAGGAAGGCTTGGGCATTGTTATGCTTCCATCCAGGCATCCATAGCTTTGATAGACGTTACTTGAGATCCACTCAAGGTCTTGATCCACTGTCAATCAGGCATCCATAGCCCCAATGGAGATTACCAGAATCACCTCTACTTATAAAACATTTTGAATTTTACTATAAAGATCTTATTTTTTTATTTTTTTCAAGTCATTTTGAATTTATAGCATAGGTTGGGAATCAAGTTAGCCAAGATTATGGATTTCATCAAGTGTTTGATTTTTAGACAATAATCCTTAGCTATAAACTTTATCCTAGGTAATTAATGTTTTTTAAGTGCAATCATGATTATGTCTTAATAGTTTAATCTTTCATCCTACATGTACAATTTTTCTTAAAACCAAGATTAGATCAAAATAAGGTTTAAAATCTTAAGGAACAATTAACTCATCCATCAATCTTTTCTAGTTTCTCTAAAATACAACATCAAGCTCATATTTCAATAGTCTATGATCAACCAATATTGAAAAGTCACACCTACATTTTTGAATTATGATTTTTCTTGAGAAAAAAGAAAAAATTCAGCTGAGAATTATCCAAAAGGATTTATTTAAAATCAAGGAACAAAACAAGAGAAAACAAAAAAATATGAAATAGACACTATATACAAACAAGAGACATGAAGGAAAAATGCAAGAAACAAAGAACAAAAAAAAAAGAACTAATCCCTACACTAACCCCATAAAGTACTTACCTCCAATATCAAATGGAAAATTATTTAGTGTAATAAAAAACCTTGAAGCATGATTTCTTACATTCAATGGCCTCTTATTGTGGATAGGAGAATTTGTATGCTTATGTCTTATAGGTGATGTAGTTGGTCTCCTATCAACATTCTCAAATGCATGGACTAAAGATATGAATTTAAGACCCAATCATCTTCTTCCCAAATTATTTTACTTTATAGTAGGAGTGTTAATTCTACTTCATCCATATATAGATAGTGGTTTATATCATCTTCAATCAATAATGGTAGCTTGTGTAGTATCCATAGACTGATGTCTTCATTAGGTTCTTTTTGAGGTGGACATGGACTACCAATATTTACACAAAAATATTATAAGTCATCCCAAAAGGATTCTTCATCCTAATCAATTGAATGATGTACATCGAGACTCCCATCAAAAACATGTTCATCCCATACTCTTGACCCTTTGATGAAGTCATATGAAAATTCTTTATTTTTTTCACCCGCTTCATCTTAATTTTCAATTGAGAAAGGAAACTCTTCTGTCCAATCAAGCTCCAACTTATCTTGGTTTAGGGCCTCCAAAATAATATCTTCTAAAAACTCTAGATCATTGGTGAAATCCTCTAATGAAGCATCCATATGTTGTTTTATCCCATCATCTACCATCTCTAGGTATATAATTCAATTTAAGAAATCATGGTATGACTTTTGACTGTGATCATATTCTTCAGGATTATTCTCCATTTCATAAATAAATCTATGTGGTTTGTCTTTCTAGCTACCTTATGAAGAAATATCATCTTGTACTTAATCCATATCCATTTCTAGTAACTCTTCTTCTTCATCTGTAGATGTTCTAATGATGATGTCTTATTGGTATTTAATTACAATCTCTTTTATATCTTCAAGAATATGAGTCATCTTAGATGTAACCTCTTCAATTGGCTCATCTTCATCTTCAAATGGAAAATCAAAGGCCTCTATCATGAAATCTTGAGATCTCCTTGCAAATTCAAATGTCCTTGCAATATTGGCTTGGTTAGGCAACATTTTAGTTATATCCCTTTTACCTTGAGATACTTAAAAAAAATTACAATGATCAACCAATTATATATCATAAAGGTTCATTTCATGTATGTCCTCAAATGACTTATTATTATTGTTATCATGAAATCTATTTGTCAATATATCGAACCTTTGAGAATCATAGTTTTTGTTAAATCCTTCCCTAGTATTACCCACTTGCTTCTACAATTTAAGGATATCAATTATTAATCTTTGAACCATCTTAAGTATAGATTCATCCTCATTCTTTGGTGCTTCCAAGCTATGATCTTGATTTTCATTATTAATGAGCACCAAAGCTCTTTATCTTTATGGATGAAATCCATTTGTATCATTATTGAAGAACCCCAAATTTTCACCAGGATAGGCATGGCTTAAGGTTGATTGGTTTAAGACTAGTGTCTGATTTAAGGTAGACACATTGTGATTGGAATTAGGATTGATATTTAATGATGGAAAATTAGGGTTGACATTGGGAATACTATATGTAAGCTGACCTTGGGGATGCATTTGATCATTGATTATTATAGCTTCAGCATAGGCCTGGGTCAATGTGTTTATGACTAGAAGATATATTTTTAGGAATATAGAAGTCATGAGATCTATAGCATCCGTATAAATTTCTAAGGCTAAAGCTTCATTGTGTCTATAAGGGGCTTTGGTTCTAATGAAATTTTTTAGAACCAAGCATTAAAGGATATAATGGTTTCATTAATATATTTTTTAATTATGGTGAACTATAAACATATAATTCATGGACTAATGATTTTACCAAATTTATCAATAAATATTTTGTTAAAATCATCCCAACTAGCTATGCAATCCTCTGGAAGGTTACTGAACCATTCATATGCAACATCTTTGAAAGTAATGGGAAAAATCTACATGTTACATCTTCATGAATAACATTCATGAGTCTCAAAGTAGCCTTAAATATTTTAGCATGCTCTTCAGTTGTGACAATATCATAAGGGTTTAAAGAAGGAAAATACGTTTCAAGATTTCTTGGTAAGTCATGCATAATACCTGGCATGTTGATTGGAGAACCACCTAGCCAAGCCATACTTTAGACACATGAGTACCTTAAACTGATGAAGTTTTGAGACTTTGGGAATTTTGAACACCTAAGCCTTGCCTTAGAAATTATAGATTGTGACTTTGAAACCTATTTAAAATATGATGCATCAAATCAATCTTTGAAAAGTACAATGATTAAGTTTGCAAGTTAAGCCAAATTTGCATAAATATATGTAAATCATGACTATATTTAACTAAATTAGCTCAAAGATACATATAGATTGATGAATGAGAGGGATATTTACACCTTTAAGCTTGAATGAACTGAAATTTGTAAAAAACCAATCAATCTTTGTACAAAATTGCTATTACTAACCTTAAACATGGGGAATACACAAAGCATGAACTACCTTTACACGAATATCTATGGATATTTAAAGAATATCATCCTTTGTCTAAAGGAAGCACAAATATTGGTCTAAGACCATAAATATCAACATTATTTACACAATTATGCTAAAATAAGCACAAATATACTAATAATACATTAATCTTTCATCAAAACACACCAAAATGAATAAAGATTTTGCAAATTCACAAAGATCTAACTAAAGGCCCTCATTCAAGTGTCAATGAAGCTCATCCTATTGATACCTAAATGTATACCATAGGTGCCTAGAGTGTTTAAGAAACACCTCTCATTTTAGAATTCCTAAGAAGTCAAAGCATGAGTTGCAGGTTGTGATAACCTTGTTATCTATTGGTGGAATAAAGGCATAACAAGTGACTATTTCACAATATTTATATTATTTGGTACTTGGGAGCCACCATGGCCAAATAGCAACTCTATGCAAAATATGAATTATCTATGTTAATAACAGTGAATTATGATCAAGAACTAATCTAAGGACTAATCTAAGATGGATGTTTACAATTAGAATTAAACTAAGGTGATCCATTTAAAAAAGAAAAAAAAGAAGGGTAGGGCAGAAAAAAATGGTGTTGATATTCATTCCAAACATCATGAAAATATTCACATTTTATCTAGACATGCACTTAACCAATGTGTAACATGAAACATCTTAATCCTAAATCCTTTCACACATCAGTCAAACTCCTAAGAAAAGTGGAAATAATGCAAATCAGAACTTGGTTCACTTTAAAGATTTACCCCTACAAGTAAATGACATTGGTCCAAATGCAAGAAGAGTAAGAAAATTAAATGAACTTAAGGACCTTTAGTCAAACTAACATTGGCATAAGTTAACAACTCTACAATTAAATGTACACACTAAGAATTCATAAAAACCATTCAAATCTAGAAATTAGAACAAACAAGTGAGAGGGAAGTCATGCCAATAATGAACACAAGCAAATACTAGACAATCTCTGTAGAATTCTTTGCTATATTAATTGCTCCAAGTTTATAAAGTAACTTGGATCTAAGAGCTCCCCCCCTTGGCAATAGTGGACAATATGTATTTTATAGAAGATTGAGGTAGTATGTTGGTCAATCTTATCTAATTAAATTTGTACAAGTGTATAGGACATGCATCCTTTCTATTGCATTCTATAACAAATGACCTTTTCCTTTTAATAGACTGGTCTATAGACACCCTGTTTCACAAATTGCATGTGGCTATGAACTTCTATTAAATTGCTCACCAGTAGTCTACTAGATCTTTAGTTCCTCTTAATTTTCTACTTATTTGTGTCATCCTTTCACCTGTGTGGCATCCCTATAGCACTTTTGTAGCATAATTGTTGATCAATGTTCACATAATGACCGTTGCCTTTTAAAATCCTCCCTTCATCTTGTATCATCATATTAGCCTTGCACAAACCGGTCCAAGCCATTGATCTTTATCCTTGGATTTGAATGCCTTTGGCTACCTCAAATATTTTCCATATAGTTATGACATGTGTCATTACTGCATTTATTCTAAGTTATGTTTAAAAGTCCACATCGATTATGCACCATTGGATCTCTTTGCTATCTTAAATTTGACATTTACAAGATCTACATTTGACATATTCATGAATGTCTTTGATGGGTGTGTGATCATCAACTTTAAGCACATCCATAGGATTATTTTATAGGCCTACCGCTTGTCATTTCTAGGTTTGTTCTTCATCATGTGTATGCCACTTGGTGGTCTTACATTGTTTAATTAATTTTATCTAGGAAAACAAGGAACATAGATCCTATAGAGATGCATAATGTCTAAGACAGGTTTGGGAGCAATATAAACTTAAGTTAAATCCTTAAAATAAGGTTTAAGACATATTAAAATAACCTCATGAATTCAAAGTGACTTGGTAGTGAAGAATTGTTTCAAGCCTTCTGCATCAGACAAAATGTTTGATGCCAAAAGTTTAAAGGGTCCTTCTAGAAAAAATTGAAGGGTATGTTTGTAAGACAAAATCACCCTTACAAAAATATCAAAGGACATATTCAAAAATTTGAAGGATAATATTAGAGGAAAATTATCCATTTCAAAATTTTTGAAGGGTAAATTACACAAACACCGAAGGGTATGTGCCCTTGGAGTCATTATTTCAGGATTTTTATGTCAAACAAAATGTTTGACAATAAAAGTTCGAAGGGTCATTTTATAAAACTCAAAGGGTATGTTCAAAATATTGAAGTGCCATTCCAAATAAAAACCCAAAGGGTATGTGCCCTTCAAAAAAATACCAAAGTGTATTTCCAAAGAAGTTGAAGGGTACTTTCAAAAATCCTACAGGATAATTGGCCTAAATAAAAAGTTTGAAGGATAATTATATTAAGTCAAAGGGAAATTTGAAAAAGGTTAAAGGGTAATTTGATTAGGAAATAATCCTTGACAAAAAACCTAAACTATAGGTCTATAGGTTAGTTGTCTTTGACAAAATTTTTGAAGGGTACTTTCAAAAAGCCCAAAAGGTAGGTTTTGGCAAAACTATTATGGGAAAGATGTTGTAGAAAGATAAGTCCAAAGATATCATTTCAAAAAATAATCAAAATGATAAGTCTAAAGGATCATTTCAAAAAATAATAAGTCTAAAACAAATATGTTGAAGGGTAAGTGCAAAGAGGTCAAAGGCCAATTCTATCAGGTAGATTTCTTAATAGATTAAGTCTGTGGGGAAATTATTTTAGACAAAATGTTTGAAACAATTATCCTAACATAGATAAGTCTAAAGGAATACTTTAAACATAGGACAATTGCATAAGTCCTGAAAGAATTCCTAAATAAAATATTGAAAGTACTTGAACAAAGTATCCAAAAGAAAATCTTGAAAAGACATGTTCGAAATATAAAACCTAACAGTTAGAAATATAACAAAAGGACTTTGCATTTAGATTATACCACATGAATAATAGAAAGTTCTAAAAGTGGGGCTCAAGATATAAAAGAGACATAAAAGCATTGATGTTAGACTAAGGTTTGATCATGTTAAAAAACATGACTAAGCCTTAGGAAATAAAAATAAACTAAGCCCAAAGCATTATCTAAAATGTTCCCATGTAAAATGTTCCTTTCAAATTTAAATCAAGTACATAGATTAAACTTAATTAAGGGTTTAGATTTTTAAATATGAATCTAACAAACCAAAGGTTAGTAAAGAATCAAGTTAACATTAAAATCATGAAACCCAAGCATTGTTCATTCTAAGTAGACCTTATTGGACATGCAACCTGAAACATAGATATCTAATGTTAATACTTTAGATAAGGGTAAACCAAAACCATGAACAAATATGCTAACCAAACCAAGTGTGGATTATCTTTAAATAAAAATAATGTGCAATCATGTTAGTGACACTCTTATCAAAAGAATATTTAATTTTAAGGTACAAATTTGTACAATTTGACACATGGGTCCCAATTTTTTAGAAATAGGGGTTTGTTGACCTCAACAAATGGAAACTTTTAAGAGAACATAGAAATATGTTAGAATTCAGAGACTTTGGTTTAGACTAATAATTAAGATACTTATTCTATTTGATCAGGCACCATTATTAAGATCAATTCATGGTTAGAATAAATATTTCATATGCAAAATTAGGATCAAACATCAAAATTTAGTCATGTTAAGTATGTGCTTGGATTCCACTTATTGTTTACCATGGTATCTAGGGAACAACTTCCAAATTTCATGACTTAAACCATTAACATTGACTTACAACATGTTTGGATATCCATTAAGAATCATGCTTTAACTCAGGGAAGGCTTGGGCATTGCTCTGCTACTAATTAGGTGTCCACAACCCTGATAGAGGTGCCTTTGAATCCTCTCAAGGCCTTGCTCCACTACTAGCCAGGCATCTATAGCCCTAGTGGAGATTACCAAAATCATCTTTCCTTATAAAAATCTTTGAATTTTTAAATAAAGATCTTATTTTTTGATTTTTTTCAAGTCATTTTGAATTTCTAGCAAAGTTTGGGAACCATGTTAGCTAGGTTTAGGGATTTGGTCAAGTGTTTGATTTTTAGACAATCATCTTTGGAAGTAAACTTTATCCTAGGTAATTAATATTTTTTAAGTGTAAGAATGACTATGTCCTAATAGTTTAAGCTTTCATCCTACATGTGTAATTCTTCTTAAAACCAAGATTAGATCAGAACAAGGTTTAAAATCTCAAGGAATAATTAACTCATCCATCAGTCTTTACTAGTTTCTCTAAACTATAACATCAAGCTCATATATCAACAATCCATGATCAACCAATGCTAAGAAGTCACACTGTATTTATAAACTATGAAGTTTATTGAGCAACTAGATAAAATGTGACTTGAGAATATTATAAAAGGACTTATTTAAAATCAAACAACAAATCAAGAGAAAACAAAAATATATAAATAGGAACTATATACAAACAAGGGACATGAAGGAAAAATTCAAGAAATAAAGATTAAAAAAAAACTAAACTAAGACCTACACTAACCCCATAAATTACTTACCTCCAGGATCAAATGGAAAATTATTTGGTATACTACAAAACCTTAAAGCTTGATTACTTTCATTTAATGGCCTATTATTGTGGATAGAAGCCCTTATATTCTTGTGTCTTATAGTTGGTGTAGCTTGGTATCCTATCAACATTCTCAGATGCATATATCAAAGATATGAATCTAAGACCCAAACATCTTCTTTCTAAATTCTTCTACTTTGCAGTACGATTTCTAGTTCTACTTCATCCATAGACAGATAGTGGCTTATATCTTCTTCACTCAATAATGGTAGATCATGTAGTATCCTTACACTGATGTCTTCATTAGGTTCCTTCTGAGGTGGACATGGACTACCAATTTTTGCACAAAAATCTTCCAAATCATCCCAAAAGGATTATTCATCCTGATCAATTGAACAATTTTCATCTAGACTCCCATCAGAAACATCCTGATCCCATACTCCTAACCTTTTGATGAAGTCATATGACAATCCCTAATTTGTTTCACTTGTTTCATCTTCATTTTTAGTGGAGAAAGGCAACTCTTCTATTCAATCAAGATCAAGATTATCTTGGTTTAGGGCCTCTAAAATAATATCATCTTCTAGGAACTCCCAATCATTGGTGAAATCCTCAGATAAAACATCCATGTGTTGTTATATCCCATCATCTAACATCTCTAGCTCTTTAATTACATTTAAGAAATCATGGTATAACTTGTGCTAGTGATCATCTTCTTCAAGAGTATTCTCCATTTCATAAATAAATTTGTGTGTTTTCTTTCTGGCTACCTTATAAATAAATATAATCTTGTACTTGATCCATATCCATTTCTAACAACTCTTCTTCTTCATCATCTATAGATGTTATAAATATTTTGTCTTATTGGTCTTTAATTGAAATCTCTTTTACATCTTCAGGAAAATGAGTCATCTTGGATGCAAATTCTTCAATTAGCTCATCTCCATCTTCATATTTATCTTCAAATGGAAAAGCAAAGGCCTCTATCATGAAATTTTGAGATGTCCTCACAAAGCTAGATGTCCCTGCAATATTGGCTTGGTTAGGCACCATTTTAGTTGTATCCCTTTCACCTTGATATGCTCTAAAAACATTACAATGATCATCCAAATCTATATCACAAAGGTTCATTTCATGTATGTCCTTAGATGAATTATTATTTTTGTTATCATAAAATCTATTTGTGGATCTATCGAACCTTTGAGAATCATAGTTTCTATTAAATCCTTCCCTAGTATTACCCACTTACTTCTGTAATTAAAGGATAAAAATGCTCAATATTTGAGCCATCTTAAGTATGGATTCATCCTCATACTTTGGTTTTTTTGAGTTATGAACTTGATTGTCATTACTAGTGGGCACCAAAGCTCTTTTCCTTTATGGATGAAATCCATTTTTATCATTGTTGAAGAACCCCAAATTTTGGTTAGGATAGGCATGAATTAAGGGTGATTGGTTCATGATAGATGTTTTATTGAAGGTAGATGCATTTTGATTGGCATTAGGACTGATATTTAATGTTGGAAACTTAGGGTTAACATTGGGAATATTATATACAAGCTGACCTTGGGGTTGTATTTGATCATTGTTTATTACATCCTTAGCATAGGCCCGAGTGAATGTGTTTATGACTAGAAGAAACATTTTTAGGAACATAGAGTTCATGGGATATATAGTATATTTATAAATTTCTAAGTCTAAAGCCTCACTATGTCTATAAAAGTTTATGGTTCTATTGAACATTTTTTGGAATTGAGTGTTAAAGGCTTTGATGGTTTCATTAACATCCCTTTTAATTATGGTGAACTAATGACATAAAATGCATCAACTAATGATTTTACCAAATTTATCAATTTTTAAAAAATCATCCTAGCTAGCTATGCAATCCTTTGGAAGGTTAAGAAAACATTCATATGCCACATCTTTGAAAGTAAATGGGAACAATCTACATGATACATCTTCATGAATATCATTCAGGAGGTTCAAAGACACCTTATAGTTTTAAACATGTTATTCAACTATGAAAACATCATTAGGGTTGAAACAAGGCAAATACCTTTCAATATTTCTTGGTAAGCCATGCACAATACCTAGCACGTTGATTGGAGAGCCACCTAGCCAAGCCATACCTTGAATAGGTGAAGTGTTTGAGACTTTGGGAATTTATCTCACCTAAGCCTTGCCTTGGGAAATTCTAACTTGTGGCCTTGAAACCTATTTATAATATAATGAATCAAACTAATCTTTGTAAATTATAATGATTAAGTTTGCATGTTAAGCCAAATTTGCACAAATATATGTAAAACATGACTATATTTAACTAAATTATCTCAAAGATACATCTAGATTGATGAATGAGGGGGATATTTACACCTTTAAGATTGAATGAACTCAAATCTGCAAAGAACTAGCCAATCTTTATACAAAATTGCTATTACTAACTTTAAACATGGGTAATACACAAAGCATGAACTATCTTTGCATGAATATCTATGGATCTTTAAATAATATTTACATTTATCTAAAGGAAGCACAAAGATTGGTCTATGACCATAAAGATCAATGAACTTTACATAATTATGCTAAAAGAAGCATAAATATGACAAGAATACATCAATCTTTCATCAAAACACACCAGAATTAGTAAAGATTCTACAAACTCACAAAGATATATCTAAAGGCCCTCCTTATATCACCAATGAAGCTCTTTTTGTTGATGCTTACATGTGTAACACAGGTGCCCATAGTGTTTAATAAACACTTTTCATTTTAGAATTGCTAAAAACTCAAATCATGAGTTACAAGTTATGATAATCTTGGTATCTATTGGTGGAATAGAGACAACACAATGATGGTTTCACAATATTTATATTATTTGGTGGTTGGGAGCCACCATGGCCAAATAGTAGATGTATGCAAAATATGAAGTATCTATGCTAAGAACAGTTAATTATGATAAAGAACTAATCTAAGATGAATATTTACAATGAGAATTAAAATAAGGTGATCTCATTAAAAAAAAGCAAAAGGGTAGGGCAGAAAAAAATGTTACTAATCTTCATTCCAAACATCATGAAAAAGTTCATATTTCATCTAGACATGAAATTAACTAATGTGTAACATGAAATAGCTTAAGCCCAAATCCTATCACATGTTAGGCAAACTCTTAAGAAAAGTGAAAATAATGCAAATCAAAACTTGGTTCACTTTAAAGATTTACCTCTGCAAGCAAATAACATTAACCCAAATGCAAGAAGAGTAAGAAAATTAAATAAACCTAAAGACTTTCAATCAACCTAGCATTGGCACAAGTTAATAAATCTACAATCAAATATACACATCAAGAATTCATAAGAACCATTTAAATCTAGAAATTAGAACAAACAAGTGAGAGAGAAGCCATGATAACAATCAACACAAGAAAATACTATACAATATTTATAGAAATCTTTGTTTATATTAATTGCTCCAACTTTAAAAAGTAATTTGGTTTTAAGGGCTCCCTCTCCCTTGGCGATATTGGATAATACCCATTTTATAGAAGATCAAAGTGGTATGTTGGTTAGTCTTATCTAATTACATTTGTACAAGTGTATAGGATAGGTGTCCTTTATATTACAATCTAGAATAAATGACATTTTTTTAATAGACTAGTCTATAGATAACCTGCTTCACAAATTTTACACGGTCATGAACTTATATTAAATTGCTCACTAGCGGTCTATTGGATCTTTAGTTTCTATTGCTTTTATACTTATGTGGTATCATCTCGGCACCTATGTGGCATCCCTATGGCAATTTTGCAGCAAAACTACTCGCCAATGCTCACATAATGATTGTTGACTTTTAAAATCCTCTCTTCATCTCACATTATTATATTAGTCTTGCACAGATTGGTGTAGGCCATTGAATTTGATCTTGGGATTTGAATGCCATTGGTTGCCTCAGTTATGTCTCATGTGATTATGGCATGTGTCATTACTGAATTTATTCTGAGTTATGTTGAAAAGTATACATTGATTACACACTGTTAGATCTCTTTGTTATCTTAAATTTAATGTCTGTGTGACTATCATTTGACATCCACATGAACATCTTTGATGGGTATGAGATCATCAATTTAAGCACATCTCTAGGACTCTTTGATGGGCTTACCACTTGTCATTTTTGAGTTCATTCATCATGCATATGCCACTTAGCGGTCTCACATCATTCGATCAATTCTTTCCAAGCAAACATGGATCGTCAATTCTGTAGAGATGCATAATGTTTGAGTTAGGTCTGAGAGTAATATAAACTTAATTTAAAGTCTTAAGCTAAGGTTAAAGACATATTAAAATTACCTCACAAGTTTAAAGGGACTTGGCATTGGGAATTTTTTTGAGGCTTTTACATCAGAAAAAATATCCAATGACAAAAGTTTGAAGGGTCATTTTAGATAATCCCAAAGGGTATGTCTAGAAGACAAAGTGCCCCTTAAAAAAATCATGAATAAAATATTAAAAAATATAAAATATAATCTCGAAGGGTAAGTGTCCATTTCAAAACTATTGAAGGGTAAATTTCACAAAGGCTGAAGGGTATGTGCCCTTGAGGTCATTATTTTGGGCTTTTTGTGTTAGGTGTGGACCCCAATTGTCTTCTAGGATCAGAGGTTAAAATCCTAATGGTAGAGGTTAAGTTTAGGTGTTTTTCAGCCTAAAATGTCTTGATCCATGGAAGAGATGGGAAAAAAGGATATGGTACAGAGAAAGAGGAGGTAGATAAGGTAGAGAGGTGTAACAGGTTTTGTTGTAAGATTTTTTCCCCCCTTGTATTGTTGGAAATAATATACTGGAGAAGTTTAGTGGATGTAGCCCATCTTGGGTGAACCATGTTAAATCTATGTCTCCTATTTTGTGCATATTTATGATTATTTTCTATATATTTGATTGATTCATTTAATATTTTCTATTATATGTGATTTGGGGATAAATTTGTGTTTTATTTTATCCTAACATTTTGCATTGGATAAAATGTCTAATGATAAAATTTTGAAGGGTTATTTTTGAAAATTTAAAGAGTGTTTTCAAAATTTTAAAGGGTTATTTCAAAAAAAATCCTGAAGG
This sequence comes from Torreya grandis, assembly GCA_037957365.1. Taxonomy (NCBI): domain Eukaryota; kingdom Viridiplantae; phylum Streptophyta; class Pinopsida; order Cupressales; family Taxaceae; genus Torreya; species Torreya grandis. The sequence goes on from JARHVA010000555.1 coordinate 1,920,961, forward strand.
GTATGTGCCCTTCATAAAAATCTTGAAGGGTATTTTCAAAAAAGCCAAAGGGTACTTTCAAAAATCTCAAAGGATAATTGGCCTAAACAAAATTTTCAAAGGATAATTCTATTAAGGTAAAGGGTAATTTGAAAAAGGCCAAAGGGTAATTTCGTTGGGAAAGAATCATTGAAAAAAAACCCAAAATATAAGTCTATAGGGTAGATGTATCTGACAAAACTTCTGAACGGTACTTTCAAAAATCTTGAAAGGTAGGTTTTGAAAAAATTATTATTGGAAAGATGTGAAAAGATAAATTCAAAGGATTATTTTAAAAATTAATCAGAATGATAAGTCTGAAGGATCATTTAAAAAAAAATAAGTTTGAAACAAATATGATGAAAGGTAAGTGCAAAGAGGTCAAAGGGTAATTCTGTCAAGCAAAATGCCTGATAGAATAAGTCTATGAAAAAATTGTTTTGGATAAAATGTTTGAAATAATTGTCCTAACATAGATAAGTCCAAAGGAATATTTTTGACATAGACCAATTGCATAAGTCTCAAAAGAATTAAAGAATAAAATCTCAAAAAGAAAACCAATTGTAGAATTACTTAGACAAAGTATCCGAAAGAAAAGCTCAAACAAACATGTCTAAAATATAAAACCCAATAGTTAGAAACATAACAAAATGACTTTTTGTTTATAGTAGACCACATGAATAATAGAAAGGTCTGAAAGGGGGGTTCGAGACATAAAAAGGACTAAGCATGGATGTTATACTAAGGTTTGGTCATGTTGAAAAACATGACTAAGCCTTAAGAAATAAAAATAAACTAATCCCATAACATTATTTAAAATGTTCTTGTATAAAAATTTCTCACCAGATACAAATCAAGTACTTATATTAAACTTAGATTAAGAGTTTAGATATTCAAATATGAATCTAATAAACTAAAGGTTAGTAAAGTATCAAGTTAACATTAAAATCATGAAACCTAAGAATTATTCATTTCAAGTAGACCTTATTGGACCTACAACTTGAAATACAGAGATCTAATGTTAGCATTTTAGATAAGGGCAAACCAAAACCATGAAAAAATATGCTAACCAAACCAGGTGTGGATGATCTTCAAAAAATAAATGTGCAATCATGCTAATGACACTCTGATAAAGGAAAACTTCAATTTTAAGGTACAAATTTACACAATTTGACACATGAATACCCATTTTTTGAAAATAAGGGTATGTTGATCTCAATAGGCTATAGGTGACTTTTCTGAGGGCAAGGTACATCTATAGGTTGTCAAGTAGGTTAATACTTACAATTCAACTCTTATTGATGTGCTTTGAGCCACTAGTGTTCTTCTTACCTCAATGGGATTATTTGTCATGGTGATGTGCTCATATCCTATGATATTGAACTATAATACAATTTAAAGTCAAGATAATGTAGAGAACACTGACCTTCTCCAATGAGAAAATGCATTAATTAGAGGCCTCTTATCATCATACTCCTTTGGTAAAACCCCCACTTTATTTTTCAAGGTCTTACTCCTATATGAGTGCTACAAGATGGAGGCATTCAAACTCTTATAGACTCCATGTCACTTTATTACATGATATCATCATAAGTGGATAAGGCTTTGTTTCGAAGCTTTTAAGGTAACTTATTTGTGAGCTTAATTTATACATCTTGAACATGACTTTTTAGGCCTGCCTATCAATCTATAGCTTCACCATGACTATTATGGTACCTTCAACTCTCTAAGACCTTAAGGAAGGTTTTAGATATGTTCAAACACCTCTATGAAACACTTTTGAGTCTCTGTGAGAGCTACTTGTAGGTCAACATTTCAATACATAGGGTAGTGAAGGTAAGTTATCAACAATGTGCATGGTTATGTTCTACAACCAATCTTAAACCTTCTCAAAGGTCCTCCTATTGATCCTTTCCTCCTTGAAAAGGTTCAAACTAGTTTTTATATCTTCATTCTACATGATTATGCCCTATATGGCACCTATAGGTGCACATCAATGGTGTAGGACTATGTGTGTATGAGAACTAGTTGCCATATGCTATCATATGTCATTTGAGGGGCTTGGCTTAAATGCTCATGTCATAATAAGGTTTCCAACCTCTTAATACTCTTCATGACACCTCCCTGAATGTTTTCAAAGCTTCAAGAACTTATTCACCATGATTATAAGTGAGTACTTGCAGGAAACCTAACTGTGTGAAACATGATTATCTCCTTGATCAATGCATGACTTTGAGAAATTAATCTTGGAAGGAAGATGATTGCCATAAAATTTTAGAAGAATATAATACATCAATATGTATCTTATATAAACTAATATAGGAAATGAAAACCTCTACAATTGATGGACATGTCTACAACTTCACTAGTATACTTAACCTGCAACTTGATAAATTTGAACTCATCAAATCACATCTAAACATGAAAAAAATAATGGAAACCATGAAATAATGATGTTCACATCCTTTTTAAACAATTTAAATAATTGAATTGTATGAACTAGCTCAAACAATAAGAAAACATGTAGGGTATGGGGATTAGCATGTAAAATGAGATAGTCAACTTATAAAGGATGATTCATAAATAGATAATCCTTAGAATACTAACATTAATTTGAAGGATACAAATTTTACTAACACCCATTAAGAGTATTTGCCCTAAAACTTCTCTTACTGGTCATACCATGAAGAAACTTGTTGAGCAATTTTGCATGTCTAGTAGAATGATAGAGGAACATAATGGTTTTTAGACATTTTTGAGTATTTAAAAATAGATAAAATATTTAAATGAGTTTAGATAATTTTAAGAGTCATTATATAATCTTTCCACATGTGCCACACTCCTTTAGAGGTCGTATAATTACTAAAAATTCCTCTTTCTCAATTATTTTCTTGATTTCAGTTAGAAAATTAATTTTTTTAAATCAGTACTAACATGATTGATAGGATATGATATATTGAATATTTAAATATAGTTTTAAATATTTTTCTACCAATAAAAACCATACCACCTTCATTAATGACTCTAAAAGTGACCTTATATGACATAAAATTACTTAAGACTAGATTTGGCTATGGACAAAGTTAATAACTTATTAAATGATATAAATAGTGCCATGACATACCCTATTACATTCTAATAGACTCCTATACAAGGTTTTTATTATAGGGGGTTGACATATTTTGACTTGTGATCAAAATAGTCAATAGTATCAACATACTTTACATGAAAAAACATAAATCTTCCATAATTGTATTTAGTTGCCACTAGCCAAACATAACTAATATCATATTTCAAAGCTTAACCTATAATTTTATATTCATAGTTAAGATAAAATAATGATAAAATTATTATAACATACAAAGGCTAAGGATCACACCGTCCTTACAACCTTATAAAGGTAACAAGTAAGACAATGTCTCTCTACTTGCTCGGTTAATACACAACAAGTTAAAAGTTTATCTCAACCCTTTTATACTAACAAGATGTTTCACACATCTTATACCTTACGCACTCCTGATGAAAGGTACATAAATATCTCTTAAAAACATCATGATTTAAGAAGAAAGAGAATAATATCAATCTAATCAAGAGTATATAATAAAATAAAAATTACAATCAACTTATAATTCTTAATCTATAACCTGTATAAATTCAAGGTTTGTTACTCCACGTGGTCTAAGTTCACATGTTAGATAAAGTAACAACTCAAAAAAGTCACAAGTGGAAATTAGAGAATTAGTATCTCAACAAAAAACTCTTAAATACACTCACATTGTATAAAGATAACATCACAACCCAAGTTGGCATAATCACTACCTACTTACCAAATTTGTAAGAGTAGTATCATTACTTGCTTCCATAACTAGAAGGAAAATACTAACCACAAAGATGTATCAATCCATCCAATCCTACAACTTTTATCTCAACAAGAAGTAGAAGACACTATTCCATAAACTCAATGGAATATAGTCAAAAAAACATTGTACAAACAAGTTTTAACATCATAAAAATAGGAATTCACTCAATTGGCTTATAATGATGTCAAAAGAGGGTGAGAGAGTAACAAATCACTTATATGCTATCTATGAGAGATTACACTTTTTTCTAAGTTCACATAAATATATGGGGGGGGTCAATATATAAGCAAACTCCTAACACATATGAATTCTCAATAAAGACATCTACACTTTACTAGAAGAATATTCCTACCACACTAGGTGGTGCCAATCTAAAATGGTATTATAGGATTTCTCACTCCTAGGATTAGTGTATATAAACTACAAAACTAATACACATAAGTGACAAGCATCTCATATTTTTTAAACACTAAAAATACAAAATATAAATGGTGAAGGTGACTTGAATAACAAGTAAGAATGTAATCATTTTCTAGGTGTTTGATCTAAATGATCAAAAATATGGTAGGAATCTCTTGTTCACAACTTATTAACTATGTTATGTACTCACCTACCCAAACCTCATATACAACCATCACCATTGTGATACTCGATAAAATAACCTTTTAACAACTATAAGAGGGTACAAATACTCCTAAGGTACACACTCAATGTACTACACACATTTTATTATCTTTATTTTTGGTAAACATAAGGATACGAAAATTCTAATAGATTCATTAGGTCATAGAGTTCAAACCATGACTTTCATACCACATGTAACAACCTTGATGAGGTCTAGCTAGAAATATGTGATTTTTTAAAGTTAAATACATATACTATAAATAAATTATACCATGAGAATCTAATTAAATATCATACAAAATTCTTTAAATGTGATAGCTTTAAATGAAGCATGTTACATCATACATCATTGATCACTATCATCATAACAAATATGTCATAATACCAATATAGAAAGTAATTAAAATTTTATAGCCACTACTATCAATATACAATAAACAAGTAATTATAGCTCATTCCAATAATGTTTCAATAATAAATACAATATAATATAATCAATGCAGACATATAAGATACATGGCTCCTCGAAGCATGAGTTTTTCGAACTCACTAGTATCTGTGGCAATCCCAAATATCATTTTAAAAGTAGTATTGATGTGGGAAGAGAAAGCATCATCTGAGCACTTTTTCACACCAATCACAAACCAATAATCCCTCACACTAATCCCATCAGGGAATGGCCCTCCCTTTATGGATGAGTATATAATGATGGCATGAGAATTCAAAGAAACAAGATAGTACCTTTGTGTTGTATGATTTTTAAAACTAAACATGTGATATATCATAGAAACCCAGTCTATTGCAAGATATCGCATAAACTTGTAAATCATACTCATGAAATGACAATGTCTCACTAAATATTATCTGGCTAAAGTTTTTAAATAATAAATAATGATCTAAGGATCAGTAAATTTTATATGCATCGCTTGATTAAACTACATTCATCTGACATTATGATACTAGTAAGCTAGTGAATTTCATCTCAACACTTACTCAATAGCACCAATGCAAAATATAGTTAACATAGTATAATTAATAGATTCATACAGACTACATCTTACTAATAATTATATCAAATAACATGCTAAACATAAGATAATCTAACAACATAAATTTATTCTATTAAATGCATAAATGAATCTCACAAAGATATCTATTCCATAATAAAAATAATAGGTAAACAAGTTTTGATTATACCAATCGAGTATTTTATATATATATATATATATATATATATATATATATATATAATAAATACTCGATTGGTATAATCGAAACTTGTTTACCTATTATTTTTATTATGGAATACATATCTTTGTGAGATTCATATTCCATAATAAAAATAATAGGTAAACAAGTTTCGATTATACCAATCGAGTATATATATATATATATATATATATATATATATATATATATATATATATATATATATATAATTGTAGGCTCTATGTTTTGTAAGCAAACACAATACAATACATGCTATTAATTGTCATAAAACATGTTATCTCAGAAATATCCAACACACATACATTTAGTCTATCAAATGTATGAATGAATTTAGACATACTAATTATAGTTTTTATACCATCCAGATATAACATATATTTAAACTATAGTTATCAAATATAATACACTATATGGCATCCCATAATATCATAGTTTATTATACATGAGCACACTACTCAATCATGATCAACCAGTCTCACAATTTAAGAATCAATGTCCCTTAATCTTAATTTTAGAAAAGCAAGTACAATTTATATCAATTAGGTATATACTATATTTAAACTACATACTAGCAATCAAAAGAAACAAATTATATACACACATCATGATACACTACTATATGCTATATAAGTCTAACACTTATATATTTTAATCTACTCACAATAGGTACCACTCACCAATTTTTATCATAGTATGCATATATATCAATAGTCAATCATGTCATTTTCAAAGAGTCAGATAACTTGTAACCAAGTTCTACCATAAACTTTCATTTAAATAATGTAATTTTGTTTCCAAGGACTGTTTCCATATGGTTATAGTTTCGATCGCTCAAACACTTTATGACTCAATATAACTATCCATTTAACTATAAGCTTAGACATGACCTGACATACCCAGTGATGTTATGTATTTATATTGCATACTTAAATTCATATAAATATATACTTCTTATATATACATCCTTGTACATATTAACTATATTTGCACTATGTATCACATACAAGGACTCGTCATCATAAAAATATTATAATCACCAACAAAACATCTAAAATTTTCTTTATCATAAATAGTTTTCAAATATACTATACCCTATGATAACTCATATTATTATAGTCTAGTGTTCTTAAGCATAACTACTAAATACCACAACCAGTCAAATAAAGTAATTATAAATTAATGGTTTCTATTCAAGAATCTCAAGATAACAAAGAAAATTTTAGTTCTCACAAACACATAATATTTCATTCTAGCATTAGTTATACTCTCAAGGGTTGTATGCATGCATACATAACGTTCTATTATACAAAATTCTATAATATAGTTTTAATCCACCTATGGAACTATAATTAAGAAAATAAACCCAAATGTACAATTATAATCTAATAGGCATATGTATACCTATATTCTTTTAAGAATTATATTAATTAATCCATTATTATGTAACTTATTATAATAATGTACTCACAATACATATTTTAATCCATATGTTATATATGATAAGGGATCTCATGCATATCATAAAACTTGTTGTAATTTAATGAAAGAATACATTTTAGTTATATATGTTTCCCATACTTTAACAAAGACATATTATGAAACTTATTCATTGTCATCATCCTACTATAATTATAATATGACTTGTTTATGGTGTCAAGGTTATGTAATGACATTTAGAAATAAATATATAAAATACCATATATTAAGCACCATTTTCCAGCAATATTTCTCCACATATATTATATTGTTGTTTTTTTACATAATTACCACTGCATAATGAATTGTACATCAGACCTTTGATCTACACATTATTCATAGTCTACTCTAAAATAATTTCCAATATTATAATTAAATGGTATAAGTTCACTAATATAAACATAATATATGGATCACTGATGTTTCTCTTGTTGATCAGTAATTAAGTAAACTAATTTTTTGTATATAATTACCTAGATTGCTCCATTTTAATTTCAATTCATTGCAATTTTATCAGTATACATGCATTGATTTACATATCAAAATCTTTAATATATTACTATACTTTCTCCAGGATTATTATATGAAGTGAATCTTTATTATATCAATATTAATCAGGTCGCTACATAGTAATTATCGTATGATCATTGCCATAATATTACTATATTATATTATATTAGAATATTTATATGTAGCGATATAAAGATCTTTATACTACTTTACATCCATATGCATTGGGTAAAATACTGTAGGTTTCAATCTTCATGCTCAATTAACCTGAATACACACACACACACACACACACACACACACACACACACACACACACACATGCAAGAAATATCTTATGATATTCTGGACATGTGATAGTCGATATTCAGGATTGGTATATTCCCACAACCTCTTTATCAACAAGAACAACTTCAAATCATTGTACATTTTATAAATCTTCTTATGGTATATAAATTGCTTAGTATATTTTATATAAAATCATTAAATTTTCTTAAACAAGTCACTAACTAATTAAATGTAAGTTATAAACATAAAAAAACAAGTCGCTATTTTTATAATACAGATAATTTTATTGTTGGAAATCACTATATTAATAATTAGTAATATATATCTACATAATCATAATATATACTCAGTGAATATATATATTCTCAATGATTTAATACTTCTATACTCAGTGATCTAATACATAAATATTCAGTTGAAATCATTGTTTTTACTATCAGTTCAAATGTATTTTAGACATCGCCATCGATAATAGAAATGAGAAACATATTAAAGTGGGTGATTCATTTAAATGTAATGTCTACTTAACTTTTGTTTATTATTTTATTTATAATTATAATCAAAAGCGAAGCTCATCTCACTAGTCACTTACAATGATCAAGCAGAGTGTGAATTAGAAGACACAATGATTGTTGATGGATTTTTTTTTTTTTTTTTTTTTTTACATTATTTAGTTCACTATTTAGGGAATTTAGATCACCCTCCTACATTTATTATTTTTTACTAAAAATCAAATTCACTATACACAATCCTAAATTTAATACAAAAGTTCATAATTTGATTTACACAATTTTTTAACCAATTTACACATAATAATTCAATAACTTCACCTACCTAGCAATATATCTAATACTAAAATGACACAAACTATCGAATTGTCTTCTTTGGAGCATTGTTCTTCTTCTTGCTTTCTCTTTCTCCCCTTCCACACTTCAATGTCCCCCTTTTTTCCTACGCTACACCCCTTTTATTCTCTTTATTATTATTATTTTCCTAAAGAGAATGGTACTTTTTCCTTTTTAAGCTTGTTTTATTAAAACACTTGCCTTGTTCTTTATTCTAGCATGCTTTATTCCTAATTTCTCATAATTCTCCTTTTTTTTAAAAAAAAAATTTCCACATGAGAATTATGCTTTGTTTAAATATTGATTTTATTTCTTTTTGTTTTATTTCATCTATTTATTTCATTTATTTTTGTTTCATCTTATTTCTTATTTTTATTTTTTTCTAATTTCTAGATGACATCAGTTAATTTTAACATTAAATATAAAAATTAGTATATTTATTAATTAAATTAGCATCTCTAAATGCAATAACGAGTTAATGGTAAATTCATTAGTCTAAAAATTTAATTTTGCTTTAATTATAGAAATCACAAGATATTAATGGTTAAGGATACAAGAATGCAAACACATAATGCTAGTTCGATATGTCTATTAAATTAAATTGTTCATGAGTAAATAATTCTAAATGTAAGTAGTATTAAGCACATTAGGCTAACTATTCCATTATGTATATAACATGTGCTAGATAATGTGGTGTGTGTAGAGTTTTAATTAATTTTTTTGTCATCTTCCAACATCTCCATCTATGTCATTCTCTTTGATAATGTTCTCCCTTCATCACACTCTGAGAGATGAGTTCTCCTGCATCAACCTCATAACAAGAAAGTAGTTAGACCATAAGAACATGATATACGTACATCATAAAATATAACTAAAATAGCAAATCAACATATTTTTTTAATATATACACTACAACTAACTCATTGCAATATAATCATATAACCTAAGCAATATCATATTGTCTTATAATAACATATATCTCAAATCTTAGTTAAAATAATCAAATCCAAATTTTTCAACTATAAATATCTATAGATAATTAAATATTTTGCTTAGTGAGGAATCGAGATGTAACAAGTGCTATGTGAGATATAGTGCATCTTTTGGTTTTCTATAACAAAAGACTAAATTTGACAATCGACCTTATTTGTTATAAATGTTTCTGATGAAGTACATAACTCTTCAAATATATAAATATATTTTAATGTTTTTTATGTCTATCTAAAATTTTACCTCAAATTTAATACCATTTTAAAAAATTGATTATATTACGATTAAAAACCTAAATTTAACAATATGATCATCAAATTTAGTCTTGACCATATCTTTTATTCCCTTATATCAAACACAAAAAATGCCTCTATAAAATATTCTCTTTATTTTAATTTCTATTCCATCATTTTATTTTGTCTTAAATATGTATAATTTTCTTTAATATTTTATATTTAAGATTAACTATTTCCATAATACATTGTGATAATTTTAATTTTATAAAATTTATTATTTAAAAATCTTCATAAATATTTTATTTAATACATTACAATTTTTCTAACTATCAATAATATTTTTTAATATAATAAATCTAAAAAATAATAACAATCAATTAATTATAAAATTTCCTTTTATCAAAAAAAAAAATGACTCTCAAATTCCATATCAACCATGTTAAATACTAAATAAATCATTTTCATAAACCAACTAAAACTCACAAGACTCACAAGAAGAGAAAGAAAACTAAATCTACCATTAACACTAAACTAACTGAAAACCTCCCATTGATCACCCACATTCCCAACAAACAATAATCACAACACGTTCATTAATAAGAAGAAGCTTATTGTATATATATGTTACAAAGAAATTGACAATAAACACATTTACAATCTTCCATTATGTTTTAATAATGTATAGGATTTGTTGTTTTTTTTTTTTTTTAATTGAGTTTTCTATTTTATTTTAATTTTAAAGATTGAAGTGTATCATTTCATCAAATCCATTACAAAAATAAATTTAATCATATTTTTTATAATATTAAAATTTTGTATTCAACAAATATTTATTTATAAATCAAACAACTTCATCAATAAACCAGAACTTAGCAACTATACAACACTAAATTTAAACTCAGAATTAATGGCATATCATACAAATTCCTTTCCCTGCGTTGATGAACTGGTGGCCCGCTGGATGCTTTCAATCGTAGTCTTCCATACATGCGTACAAAAATAAATTTCCTCCGATCCTCCTAAATCACAATCGGTCTTCTCTTGCGGCGGAGGAATACTAAAGAGTTTACGATACAAATTTTACAATTTCGATCTGCTGTCGATCATCTGGTTAATGGCAGAGTTAGCCTTGAACGCCATTGCAGCCAAGTCCGAAATTGAAAGAACGTATTGCAATTTACGCAGAGGAAGTACAAAATCATGCTCTCCCAACTCCAATTTCTCCTCTGAATCCCAATGGCAAAGAAAATTCCCTGGATTTTGTAAAATGATCTCGCCAGCTTTTCTGGGTTCGCGAAATTCCTTCATACGACCGTCAGAAAATATGATTTTGGACGTTAGTATGAATTCGGTCTGTGAAGACGGCGACATAGAAATGCAGTTGCCCATTTCCGCATTCGAATCCCGCCTACATTAAAACCATACATTTTGAAATCAAAAGAGATGAGAAAATATAAAATTAAACCCAGGTTTAAAGTTATGTTGACGTCACCCTAACATCAACCTAATAAAAGATCTAACGCTGGACCTGACGTTGACTTAAAAGTTTCCTTAACGCCATTTAATTTTACCTTCAACTTTATTTTCTAAATTTGGAAAAGAATATCTTTCAATTTTAAATATGATTTTAGCTTCCAACTTTAATCCATCAAAATGTTTTACTATTGTCCATTTCCTAGTTTCACAATGTACTAATCTTTTCTTTTCTTTTCCTTTTTTCTTTTTCTTTTTTTAAATTAATATAGTTTTCTTTTTGGCCAGATATATTTTTACAAACATCTCAAATTTTATTAATTTATTTTTTAATGTCCATTTCCTAGTTTCACAATGTACTAATCTTTTCTTTTCTTTTCCTTTTTTCTTTTTCTTTTTTTAAATTAATATAGTTTTCTTTTTGGCCAGATATATTTTTACAAACATCTCAAACTTTATTAATTTATTTTTTAATCAATAAAATAAAGAGATCTTTTTTATTGTAACAATATATTTTTCAATAATAATTTTGAATAAATATATAAAATATATCTTGTCAATTTAATTATATTAAAGTATCAAATTCAAATTAATATTTCTGGAAAAAAAAAGAAATTTCAAATTCTACCAATTAAAATATTATAATTTTTTTACAATTAAGTTATCTAAAAAGAGAAAAAATTTCTAAATGATGATCAAATAAATATAAAATTTAATTTTAAAATTAAACTTAAACACATTTACTACATTACAACTCACCACCCCTCCTCAAATAATAATAATAATAATAATAATAATAATAATAATAATAATAATAATAATAATAATAATAATATTTACTTTTAAATTAAACTCTACCTTTAACTCTGAATTTAATTTCATCACATGGACTTATCTACCACGTACATTTGACATGGGTAATAATTTTTGAAGAAATCAAAAAACAGTTGGTAATAAATTTGACCCAAAAAAATCGATCTTAATTGGTTGCAATGCTACATTGATATGTGGGAGGTTGATACATGGGAGGTCATGAGGACAAGGCAAAATATAATCACATATATGAATGATTATATCAATATAAGAGTCCATTGTAACATTCTTGATTCTAGAATTGAGTTACAATTATTTTCTTTATATATATGTTTTTAATTTTTAATTTATTTTTTATATCATTTTAAATATATATTTCCATTTATTTTATTTATTTATTATTATATTTTTAATTTTTTTTTTTAATTATATAAGATTTCAAGTAAGTATAATTTTATTTCTAACCAATTAGTTGTAAGTGAAAGAGACATGATGTGAGTGTTTGTTAATGTGATTAGATACTTAAAAGTTAAGGTGTCACTCTCATCAGTTGTTCAACTACTTTTAAGTTATCAATATTTTACTCTTAAACATATATGTTTCTAGTTTTGTCATATTGTAGTCAAGTACTTATTAGTCCCGGAGGGATACTAAAGTCTTCAATTGGCTTTAATCCTCCATTAAACTTTACATTTTGGACCAATGAGGATGCATTGTTTTTTGTGCATCAAAAATTTGTATTTTTCCAAAAGTTGAGTTGCACATTTTTTAACAAAAATTAGGAAAATTTTGATTTATCTTTATTCTCATTAGCTCATAGCTTTTACATTTTATTAATGAGGGAAATAGATGATGTCATCCATAGTGTTATATCAAATTTGTCATGAGAAAAAATAAATATGCACAAGGCTCAAAAAATTTGGGAATCCAATTTGTGCTGGAAAGGGTTGAAAATAAATATATTTTTTTAGATTTATGATTTACCAAGCATTATTATACCTGTGTCGACATGGGTTTTCTCTGCATCCTACCAAATGAAAATGTAAAGAAGCCATTTCATTACCAAGCCTTGTAAATGTTCGTCAGGAAAACTAATTTTCTCTACAGAGAGGATGTGGCCATCATTGTTAGGCACATAATTATCCACCTAATTGATCCATATTTTGGTTTATAAGTAGCCAGCCTTCAAAGACATTGTCAGGATTAGATACAAGAATAACAAGAAGATACCAAGATTAAAATGCATGTAACTTTTCGCCCAGGAAAAATCCTAAATAACTCTTCAAAACTCAATTCGATTAATGATGTTGAAGTTGAAATATATTCCAACTTGCGAATACGGTTAGTATATTTTCTAAATGGGTTTTGCATGTTTTTTTGAGTTAAGTTTAAGGTCTATAACAATAATGGTGGATGGATTATCAAAATTAGTCATGCCAAGGAAACCCTAAGTGGAATGTGAGTTGGAGAAGGATGTATAGGTCTTGGCCCTATTGCCTGTTGGGTTTGTTGTTTTCATGGTACACTTGGCCACCATCCCCATCATTGGAACTGGCATCAACCCTGCAAGGAGGTTTGGAGCTATTGTGATTTATGGTGGTGATAAAACATGGGATGACCATGTAAGTATCTATGTCATTATGAGCTTAAAATACATGTTCAAGTCTCTTAAGTCTCGTGTCTGAAAACATGTGTTAGTTATATTGAAGTTGATGTCTTGCTCTATTAGAATTTTAAAGTTTGTGATGTTGTTTTTTTGGTTTTATGGAATCTTACAAAGGTGTTCAAGACTCAATATAAAGAAAGCATAGTGCATATGCATTTTCATTCTTACTTTAATTTTCCAAAGGGAAATTCATAAAAACTGTGTTTCTATTATCATTTCAAGGGAAAAAAATGCTTGGGAATCCCATGTTTCCAAGTTCAAAAACTCTACACAAATTATTCCAAATACCCATTCTTTAAAACCAAAGATTTTGGAAAAATCATGTTTTATTCTGGGAAAATCTTGCATTCGGTAGATCAAGCTTTCCTATCATGACCCAAAAAAATTCTTCATTTTGTTGGAAAACATATAGTAAAAAGATGGTGGTTGTAATAATTCAATTTGATCCAGCACTTATATTTAATCTAACCTCCTAATGTGATTTCTCTTTTATGCAATGGATTTTTTGGGTGGGTCCCTTCATTAGAACTGCAGTAGCTGCTTTGTACCACCAATTCATTATAAGGGTAGTAGCCATAAAATACTTGGGATCATTCTATAACAACCCCAATGTGTAAATTGGTAACACTGTTATAGTTACAATTGTTTGTGCTAATCTATAGTTTTGTAATGAGTGATTGCCATGAAGGGGTATGTCATGCTCTAGATGAGATGATGGAGCACTATGTACATGAGATTTGTGGGTACAAGCTTTTAAGGTTTTCTCACAAACTCATAGTTTGGAATACTAGTTGTAGGTGTTGTTCTAAGTTGCAACAGGGTAACAATGTTGGTGGCAGGGTTTGCTCCTCTTTGGATTGATTTTAGTGTAGCGAGTCTCAGCATGAGTGTACTTAGAACCAACAATCCCCTCTTTAACAAAGACAAGAAGAATTGTTCATGAATCCTATGTTTCTTCCTCCCCTATTTCAGCTTATCAAGGGAATCCAGTGTAGTTTTTTTAATCACTATATTTATAGAGTTGGGTGTGTCCTCTTCTTTTGCAACCAGGAATATGTGGACATTTGTGTATACGTCATTCATTTGGAATTGAAATCCTCTTTTTTCATCTTAAACATTTTTTGATGAATATGTGCTTGTTTCAGCTTAAACCCCTGGTCAAGCTTGAAAACCCTAGTATAAATCAAGGGTTACTAGAAGGGTTATGGTTTAATTTGACAGAAAGGATAATTTGGATACATTGGGTTTGGCCTACTTCACATACTTTGAGTTTAAGGTGGTTTAATTCACATCCCATGTTAATGGATGCTAAATGACGCATTTAAAAACTCTTCTAACATTAGGTAGAAGCTGGAGTCAGTATTTTATTCACAAAAGATGTTAAAGACTTCCAGGCATTAAAAGACTCATCTAAAACACTTACTCTTCATCTTTTAAGTGGAAGAAATTTTATTATTTGCAGACTCCTCACCATTACTTAATATTATAAGAGGTTAAAAATTTTCTTTTAAGAGACACACTTCACTTTCACTTTTAGCTTTAAGCTTTAAGAAATTTATTATATGCAAAGACTCTTCACCATTAAATAGGAGGAGGTTTATCATACACAATGGATATCATTTGATGCTAAAAAAAATCTTAAACACTAGAAGGCTTCTCACCATTAGGTAGAAGTGTGGGATACTCATGGTGAAGAAGGCTTATCTATCTAATTGATACCAACTGATACTAAAAGACTCATTTTTAAGTGGAAGAAGTTTTATTATTTATAAATACTATTCACCATTAAATTCATACTATAAGATGTTACAAGACTTATTAACAGAGTCTCATCACCCTTAAATGGAAGAAATTTTATTATATGCAAAGACTCATCATTAGGTTGAAGAAGGTTTATCATACACAATGGACACTCATTGATGCTAAAAAAAAAAACACTGAAAAGGCTCCTCACCATTAGGTGGAAGTAGGGGATACCAATGATGAGAAAGGTTTTTTATACTTAATGGATATTCATTGGAGCTAAAAAAAATCTTAACACTAAAAGGTTCCTCGTCGTTAGGTGAAAGTAGGGGATACCAATGATGAGGAAGGTTTTTTACACCTAATGGATGCCAACTGATACTAAAATAATTAGGATAGGAAAAGACTTCTCACTATTAGGTGAAAGTAGGGGATAGCAATTAATGTTGAAAGACTCTAGAATATCAAGGTGTTTATTCTTTAATCAACATGTAAAAGTTATTAACCCGATAAAAAGACAAACAAATACCCAATGTTGATGAATAGTAAAAATATTTTTGAAAATTAAAAGAGACTTTGACTCCAAAAATTAAGGCAGTCATTCTTCAATAAAAAAATGTCATTTCAAAATAAACACCTAATATCAAATAACATTAAAAAAGACTACTCTAAAAAATATTAAAATGTTTATTCTTCAATTCTAAAAATTAAGGGGTTCATTATTCAATTAAAAAATGTCATTTTAAAATAAACAGTTCATATCATTTAACACTAAAAATATTCTAATGTTTATTTTTCAATTAAAAAAATCACTTAAAATAAAAATTAACAACCAAAAACTATATTTAAAAAATAACATGAAAATGAAAATTAAATTACTAAAAATTTCAATGAATCTAATCATTAATATTATAAAATATTTTTTATAAAAAAACTCTCAATAAATCTTATCTAATCATTAATGTTATAAAATAATTATTATGAAAAAATGGACTGAGATTTTAACCATAGATATATGACAACCTTGACCGCTCTTTTAGAGTACTTTGAAACAAATAAAGAGGACAATGCCACTTCATTATATCATTTATCCACATTATAATGACACCTATGTTTAATATGTATTCTAATTTGTAGATCTTTATCATTCCTTAATTATTTACTTTAGTACACCTTTATCCTTTCTCAATTCTACATTTTAATATATTTCATCTTTACTTTTATACATATATATGGCACTTTCATTTCATTTTATATTGAAACATATAGCTAGCTTTATGCAACTTGTCAATCATTCTTTTGGAGGTCTATCTATGAGAGGGAGATGGCATGTGCCTTGAACTAGGTAGTGCAGGATGTGGTCCTTGTTTTAGATAGAAGTATGGGTGGTCTTGGTTATTAAAATGTAAGGGGTGTGTTCATTATTATATGAAGTTAGGTTATCCTAGTGTGATTGCTTCTGACTGGTCCTTTGTCATAAGTGTTGACATTGTGGATTGCATCCTCTAAAAGGATAATCAACTCCTTTCCTCCATACGGCACAATGGAAACATTCCTCTTGCTGTGGGTGGCAAACTTGAGGGATGAATGTCTGGATTAGGGGCTAGCTCCCCTTGATGTACCTTGAAGCTCCAGATTTTCTACTACTAACAATGAGGGGGTGAAAAGAGAGAGAAACTAAAAAATAGAACCTAACTAATGTGGTGATGCACCAAACTGGTTGGTCTACTCAACTTTTACCTACACTTTACACCAAAGAGAAGCAAACATACACTTCATTTGAATGAGAAACTGACTGCATCAGTGTTTTAACAGGGGATCCTATGGAGGTATAGGGAGGAAGAAACTACAAGAGGTGTTCTAAAGACACACTATTGGATGGTATGTTCATACACACTATACTTCAAGCTGGACACTTCTTGTTGACTTGCAAAGAAGAATTCATAATACACTAGATATGCTAGTATAAACCTATGAAACCATTAAATAAAATCACTAAAAATAAGTTGATACCATAGACATATGCAAAAGTGCAAGCTCAAATAGAGGTAAAATTCTTCTTTTGATTCAAGGTAAATTTCTTCAGGGCTTCGTCATATAATGCTAAGAGATCCTTCTTCAAATGAGAAGTTACAATTATATAGAGAACTTGGAAAATAGATCATTCCCCAGTCAAGGGAAAGAAACCCATGCTGTATTAATCACTCATACAGCGAACACCAACCCATGTTGTTGTCATCTCCTCTTAAATGCATATGGGCAAGCCATGTTGTAGGTTCTTAAGTTATTGCCCTTATTGTCTAGACCTGCAAGAGCATGGGTTACTCCCCTTAGCAACCGACAAGGCGATCGCCAAGATATGTTGATTGGACCATGCTCTCTTCAATGCTAAGCATAACTGTCTATTCATTAATGGCAAAAACATAGGTTGCTCCTCTTCAATGCACACAACCAATTTCTTTATTGGTTTTTAGTGGAGACTATATCACCTAAATGTATTTATTTCTCCTACTAACGACTCTTGTGCCACCTTCCTTGGTCTGGGTCATCCTTGGGTCTGCGCTTTGACTTGCTAGACCATCTGGAGCATTTTGAGCTTTTGTCTCATGTGCACGTGGCCACATACTGGGTTACCCACTTTGTTTTCTCTTTCCTTCCTACTTTTTCCCTTTTCTTGGTAATTCAAACTCTCAGCATTTATGAATTTACTCTTAGGATCCTTTCTTTGATTGTTCACTGAGTCCTTCCTCAAGCTCTCAGGACTTTGAATTCTTTTGAACAAAATGTCTGAAGGAATTCCTTTGGACATTTTGTTTGAAGGAATTCTTCCTTTTCTGAGTTTGCACTCTTGGATTTTCTTTGGCGGGCCTTCAGATTTCTTTCCTTTATTCCTTCAGACAAAATGTCCAAAGGAATTCCTTTAGATATTTTGTTTGAAAGAATTCTTCTTTGATTACTTCCCAACGGCTAGCTCACCACCTTGAATTTGACATTCGTAGGCTTGTCACCCACTAGGACAATTCCTTCAACATTTTTCAAACAAACTTTTTCAAAGGGAAAGTGACCCTTCAAAAAAATTTAAAAGGTCCTCTTTCAAATCCAAATGTCCCCCACAAGGACGCCTACCCTTCAAACTTTGGTCTTTCAAAAAATTTCAAACTTTCTATGACTATGAAATTTCTTCAGATAAAATGTTTAAAGGAATTCCTTCAAACATTTTGTCTGAAAGAATTCTTCCTTGAGTTTTCCTCCTTAGATTTCCTTCAAACAAAAAGTCTGAAGGAATTCTCTTTTGGCATGTCAACTTTTCCAAAGGGCAATTCCCTTTCGGGCTTTCTACCTTACCCCTTTGCTTGGACTGACTGCCTTTTGTAAGGGCAATTTGAGCCCACATTTATCCTTCAAGATTTTTGCAAAGGTCCATTTTGCTCATTGTCTGCCCCCTGCAAGGGCTCCCTAGCCTCCAAAGTTGCTTGTTGGAAGAATTTTAAAGGTCCTGCTTACTGCCTAAGTACCCTCCGCAAGGTCATCTACCCTTCAGACTTTTTACAAATGACCCTTCGACCTTTTGAACTTGGTCCATTTTGTTGATAAAATCTCTCTGAATTAATTTATTTGCCTTGTTAAGCATCTGAGACCAAATTGAGTTTCAAGTCAACTCTTGCCTGTCAGACCCGAAAGTACTTGGCAAGCAAAAGTGGAAAACACTTGGTTTTTTCATGGAAAATGACCTGTCAGAGAAAATTTGCACAAGGCAGCTGAGGGATGAACTAGCTAGGACCTGGATCAAAAAACTCTTGCAAGGAAAAGGAAAGTGGGGCCCAAATTTTGGCCCGCAAGACCAAAAATTGGTCAACAATAAGAGGCACTTACAATGGGACATTTTAATAATTTTAGTTGTTATCATGCATTCTATTTATTATCTTTCCTTTTCTAAGTAAGAACTGATCTTTGAAAGAGAGATAATATTTTTCCTAGAATAGGAAGCTTCTCATTAATTATATAAGATCAATTTTTTTTTGGGTAGAGTACATTATGCAAGTTGCTAACAATCTTTTTCCTTCTAAAAAAAATGTTCTGAATTATTGCATAAAATCAAAGAAGAAAAATTATCATGCAAGTTGGTGACAAATCATTTTCATTTTAAATAAAATCCGTCAATTATTACATTAGATCAAAATATTTTTGAATGGTAACCAAAACATAATGTCAATTGATGATAAAAAATAGTTTTTTGTTTATATTTTTTATAAAAAAATTAGATATCTATATTTGGTAATTTAATAAATAAAAAATAAACAAAGAAATTTTTTATGATTAAATCTTTTAATATTCTTCTTGTTGGTGAGTCATAAAAGAAAGTTTTGAGTTTTTAAGAAAAAAGAGAAGTAATTATTTTAATATTTAATAATAGATTTTAAAATTAATAAATGTATAGAATGAATTTTTTTTTTATCTTAAAATTTTGTACATGGTTTAATTTAAAAAATATTTCTTCTTTATTTTATAAATTACATAAATATCATTTCTTTTATAATAAATGTATGTTATGTTATAAGTTTGGACTATATTGTTAGGGAGTGTATTTTCTTATGATTCTTAAAGTATGTTATTTGGAAATAAGAATTGATATTCCTATAAAAAAATTGATTGATTATCATTTTTGATTGGAACTATAAATTAGATTTAGAATATAATAAAGGGTCCAATCCCCAAGAACCATTGAACCAACACAAATGGCCACCACCAACCACTGAAATCCCAAAGTCAACTCAAATGGCCATATTCGACTTACAAGTACCTAACAAGATTTGAACTTGGTTGGAGTTGGGCATAACCAACCCACTTGTCAACCCATCTACATATCTTCAATAATAATATTCTTAAAATTATGTAAGTACATATTTTCTATCAAAATTGAAATATTGCATAAGTAAACAAAACTAAGCATCTCTAATCCAAATCACAAAATAATCTATTTCTAAAAAAATATTGTTAATGTCTAAACATGATTATTGTTATTTATTTTTTGAATTGAAAAAATAATAATAAAATGTATACATGGTGAGAAAGTTAATTAAAATGCCATAGATTATCCACTCAAGCACTACTTAATTTGCATGCAATGTTGTTTGTGTATTTTTTGTTTGTTTGTTTGTTTATTAGAGGAAAATTGAGGCCTCTGACCCAAGACCTAAAACTAATTTCTTTAATATAGGTTGAGTTCCTTTATACCTTGTATGGTGTGATGTGGGCCCTCACCTCACATCGTGAAGTAAGATGAGAATTGCTTTCCTCACTAAAGTCACCTCTACAGACTACCAAGACTAAGTAAACTATATCTTTGAACCTCATACAATAATATTTTTAAACTCTCGCATGGGCTTGGCATTTGGTGCCCTTGTTAGACCCAGAGGATATACTAAAGCCTTCAATATGCTTTAACCCTCAATTAAACTTTTCCTTTTTAACCAATCACAGTGCATTTCTTTTTGTATATGAAAAAATTTACAATTTTACAAAAATCAAGTTGTGCATTTTTAAACAAAAATCATGAAAAAAACATTTATCTATATTATGATTGGTCAAAATTATTTACATATTATTTAAAAAAAGAGCGCTAACATTATCAACAATAACTAAAATAAATACATTGTCATTAATTGGCATAAGAAAAGATAGAGACAGACCAAGATATTTGTACAACAAAATATTGGCTTTTATTACGAGAACACATAGATTTTAAAACAAGGTGGCTATCATCAAGGTAAATATGCTTAGTTATTGTTTGAATCCATTCACTGGTTTCGTTTAGCATGACTTTCTTGCCAAGAAGACAATGACTGTCTTCTCTTTTCCCACAGTGAATTCCTTCACTTCTACGATCTGTCAGTCGATTGAAGATAATGAAGGACAATGGCATACACAGATCGAAGACTCTTCTATTTACTTGCTCTTTCCTCACTGATGGTGTCTAGACTGCGCCTTTTTCACTTGCTGTTGACTGGACGCTGGCTGAGCTTTCCTCCCATGATGTCTGAACTGCAAGACTCCCATGATCTGGTAACAGCGACCAAAATTTTTTGTTAAGTGGCCAACAATTATTTTGGCATTCCAACTAGTGCATATTAACAACTTAAAATACATTTTTCATTCCAGTATGGCAGTGCATAGGTGATATTGAAAAAAGTGTCAAACAGACACCGCTAAACAACGTGCCCTGAGTTTTGTTTTTGTTAAGCTTTTAATATTTTCCCCTTATTCACATTTTCTATCCATGGAAAAAATACAACACAATAATGTTGATGTTCGGTGACTCAAATTACATGTTGCAGAGATTGGATCAGGTATTTTTCTTAGTGAGGCCTCAGAGATTTGCAGAAATCTAATATGCCTCGTGCTTCACTTGGACATGGCTTGAGAGGGAATTGAAAAGATTTGCGCTTTTGAACACGCCAGGGGGTCCTAGGCCTTTCAATTCGCTTGAGGTTCGAGACCCCACATTTGCTCATAGGCTCGGGCTCTTTAGATCACTTTCCTCAGGTTTACACAATCTTTTGGTCTCTACGTCTCTACCGACAGCGCTGTGACTGTCTGTCTGACTGTACATCCGACGACCACAGTGGGTTTTATTAATTCGCAAAGAATATTCACCACCTTTCTATTGGCCAAAAAGTTACGGGTAACTTCAAAAGTAATTTGCTATCTGATGCGCAACGCAATAACTGTACAAGCAGAGCAGTTTCATTTTTTTTTCAGGTCAGCAGATCGAGTCCCCATCGGGTTTCGTCTGTTGTGTCACTATGGGGCAGGAGCTCGATTGGCAGTGTGTTCTTTTTAATGAGGAGCAACCGTGAGTCGAAACATAAGTGAAATGGGGAACACAGAACATATATTCTTTAGTTTTTGCGTGTTTCAGACTTGTGGTGTAACGTGTGAGGTCAGGAGTTCGAGTCCGTGTCGTTAGGTCGGGAGCTCGAATTTTAGGCTGTTTATCGTCTTGTTTGGCTATATTTGTGTGCACCGTGGGAACTCGCAAGGAGCGGTGCAATGAGATTGCGTTGAATGTTCTAAAGGTTTTAACTGTAGAAGTATCGAAGAATACATGTGCTTTGCCTTCAATTCGGTTCAGTGAAATCGAAAAGTCACGGGTTCTAGTCCCGCTATCTTCTTTTCTTCGTTTGGCTTGAGATCACGAGTTTGACACTTCAGGCTGTGCTCTTGGCTAGCCAGAATCGAACGGGATGTGAACCGCAATCCGACGCTGCTGGCCGTTAGTCGCTCCACGGTATTTACAAACGAAATCATTTAGTGTTTCCGTTCGCCGTTCGTTACGTCATAATTGGACAAACTTTAAGGAAAGCATTTTGTGCTTTTGCTTGGCTGGGGAGGAGGTCCGGATTTCGAGACTCATCCAAAATAGTCATGGTCGTGAGGAATGAAATATGAATTTTTAAACAAGCACATGAAGTTAGAAGACTCGAGAGATCCATTTGAATAGACCTTAAATGGGTTGATAGTCCCAAATTTATACACGATTACTTAGTTTTAGCAAAATAATATTTTTAATGTTTATAAAATACATAACGTCTGGTACTTTATATTTAAATTTTTTGTTCTAGTTTATGGAGTCAATGTGGATTAAAAAATTCAAACCAAAACATTCTTGAATAAGATGTAATTAAAACTAGAAAAGTTAAAATTACTATAGGGGTAGTATTTCGGAATATTTATTTTGATTTAGACACAGCTAATAATATTGAATTTGCTTTTAACAATAGTAGTAATTGAAACATAATTGAATGTTTTTGGTGGAAAATAAGTTGTCAATAGTTTTTCATTTGTTCTTTGGCATTTAATGTTAAGGTTTCATACATTCATCTTTCCTTTTATAATATAAATGATTTGATATTTTTAAAAATATGTCAAACTTTGTAATAGTATATTTAAAATTGCTTTATGTTTGAAATATTGTCCTTCCTACCAAGTTTCATCATTGTTTAGTAGAACAATTATGAATTTTTTCAACATTTTGAAATTTTTTTTATTGAGTTGAGAATATTTTGAAGATTGGATTTTGACTTCCCAGTTCCGTTGGCTTTCCTTTTCCCATTTGAAGTTTCAACAATCTCATGGCTATGATAAGTCTAGTGTTCCTTTCCATCTCTTTTGTCGATGAATTTATGTCGATAATTTATTTCAAAAGGTTGTCAATAACATCTACATTATCCATATTAATCTTATTTGCATAAAGGTTAATATCCCTCATTTTATTATGTAACTTTTATCTATTTTCATCTTCGATGTTATCATAATTTATACCATTATAATTTTTCATCTTTTTTCATTCTAAATCCCTTTGAATATCATACAATATCCATTATGACATCAATAACAAGGAATTTATTCCTCTCTTCTTGAAAAACCTTGAGAGGAATGTGGCTCTCTTCAATGTACTTTCTACCTTTATTTGTAAGTTGTGCTTCTCTTTCAACTTCCCATATTTGTTAGAGGTTGAATTAATCTATATTGAAATCAAATTTCAAAACTATTTTAAACTTCCGCAAAGGCTTGACGCACAATGCCCTTGTTTTTAACTCCCATTCAATGTTCAACTCCTTTTAAATTATCAATGTCTTACTCTTAATCATTTTTTGTAAAATTTTCTCATATTATAACCAAATACTTATTTTTAAAGAGGATTGGGTTTTAAACAACACACTATTATTAATTTTATAGTCTCAAAATTTTTAATTTTTTAATATAATTAAATATATATTATTATTTTTAAATAAACAATTAAAAATTTAATATAAATTATACTAATAAAATTTAATAAAATAAAAAAATATTACTAAATTTTATATATTATAATAATTAATTATATATATTTTTGAATATTTTTTAATCAATCATTACAATCTACCAAATGTGTAAATTATTTTTAATATTAATTTTCATCATATTTTGAATTCTTTTAAATTAATTTTATTTATATAATTCTCTCTAAATCTTAAAGTTATATATTTAAATACAATTATTATTTTAAAATTAACATAAGAGATAATTAAATTTATATTTTAAAATATTTTTTCTTACAAATTAATAAAAATATGAATAATAATAATATAGTTTTCTATCTAAAAATCATGGTATGTAGCTCGACATCTCTTTCTTTGATCTCAGCTAGTTTTACGAGTACTATTTTCCTGCATGGTTTTTACTCAAATTTTTTTCGCTACTAAAGGTCATTGCTGTATTACTTGGTCTTTTTTTGGCCTTGGCCAGTTATGATAGTTTTGTAATTCTCATTACTTTGTGTGTTTTATCCAAGGTAAATGAGGTTTTTTTTTTTGGCTTGATCTGGACTGTGGGTGATGGGGTCTATTTAAGCCTTCAATTATTTATCAAAAAATATATATTAGATTAATTTGTGATTTATAATAGTGATATATATTTTTTTAATGGATAGCCACCATAAAATAATTATGATAATAATAATGTAATCAGAATGATAATGATGTTTCAAAGTGTATATAATGATCATTTATAGACATTAATAAATGTTACAATTTCATCAAATACTATGTGAGATATAATGCATCTTTCAGTTTTTCGTATGAAAGGACTAAATTTGACAATCAATCTTACTTACTATGAATATTTTTGATGATGTACATTATCCTTCAAATATAGAAAATATATTATAATCTTTAAAAAAAAATTAAGTCTATAAAAAATTTCACATTAAATTTCTAAGGTTTTGAGATATTGTTTAAAAAATTAATTATATTTTATGATTAAAAACCTAAATTAAATAATATGATCATCAAATTTAACCTTGACCATATTTTTTAATCCCTTATATCAAATACAAAAAATCCCTCTACAAAATGTTGTCTCTTTATTTTAATTTCTATTTCCATTCTTTTATTGTTTGTCTTAAATATGTAAAATTTTCTTTAATATTTTATATTTAGAATTAACTATTTCAATAAAATATTGTGATAATTTTAATTTTTAAAAATTTATTATTTGGTAGTGCAGCCAGTCCAATAAATCACAAATATAGTATTTAATAAATTATATTTTTTTAAGTCTTAATAATTTTTCTTAAAATGATAAGTTGAAAAAATAAAAATAATAATAATTAATTAGTTATAAAAATTATTTTTACCAATTAAATGTAACTATCAAATTCCACACCAACCCTTTTAAATACCAAATCATTTTCATAAAACAACCAAACTATTTTCTCAAACCAACCTTATTAAATATCAAATTATTTTCATAAACAAACTAAAACTCAAGAGAAGAGAAAAAAACAAAATCTACCAGTGTTTGTTTACAATAGACTCTACATTATCCATGGCCAAGAACACTGAAACCTAACAATACAAAAAATTTAGCTGGATCAGAACCCTCCCAACTCTACCCAAATTCCCAACAAACAATAATCACAACACATTCATAAACAAGGGTGCGCAGTGCCAAGCCCCTACGGAAGAGTTGTTTTAGATTAACAAAATGAAAGCATTGGAATAGGGCATAAAACTCAATCAAATAATTTGTGGAAATAGATTTTTTTAGGTTTTGTAACTATGACTCCACTACCAAACATATTTGCAAATTATGAAAGCATACATAAAGCAAGTTGAATTGTTTGACAAAATGTCGTAATGATTTCTTGTCTCATGGATTATGATGTCAATTGGTTGTAAACTAATAGATGGAGATGAAGACCTTGAAAAGGAGTGGGGATGTCTTTTTAATGATTTACCTCACCAATTTGTAGTCAATGGATTGCAATCAAGATGAATATGCTTTAACTTGTCTCACTATTCAAGACTAGATAAGTTTACATTAAAATTCATATGATAGGTTTTGCACTCAATGGTCATATTGAAGAGGCTTTGTGTCTTTTGAATAAATTGTGTCCACAAGTTGTGGCCTCAGGGCTGAAATCTATGTTGAGTATGTATGATTTGGCTTGCAATTGGGCAAATCTTGGAACTTGAGAACTAGATTCAAGTAGCAGATGAGATGTCACTTTCTTAATCTCTGATTTAATTATCCTTTTCAACTGATGTAATAGCCAGTGGATGGAGAAGAGGAACTGATTTTAAAATTATCGGTGGCTAGAGAAGAGGAAAATCCCCTATTTTTAGACAATGATGTTTTTAAAATTTATAAATTCTATTATTAGCCATGCCTTTTACAAAATATCAAACACAAATTATATCCACCTTCAATATACCAATGATTCTAAGGTTTTGAGAATGATCCTTGATTTTTTAAAGATTAATGGCCCTAAATTTCAATAATCTTGATGTGCATGATGCAAACTTCCTCACATTTCTTTACAACAAGGCAAATTTTGTGATGTTTTATTAAACAAACGTAATTACTAGACTGTAGGCCCTCCAATTAAAATTTAAATCAAAATTACACAACAAAACAACACATATCATACACCACTTACACAACTTTTGAGATTCCTTCTAAATAGAGTGATGTGTATAACAACCAAAAAAAAACACAACAACATAAACTAATTATTAAAAATAGCGAGGCATCTATCAATAAATACAAGCATGGAGTGGGGCACCAAGTATTGGGTGTCGTGAAAGTTAATATAGAATAATAAGTACATTGATTGCAAAAGTGGAGGAGAGAGAGTAAGTTAAGCCCTTCATACTGGCATTTTATACCTGAAACAAACTATGCAAGGTGGATATTGATGTGGGTTGATGTAGTGCAACCAGTCCAATAAATCCAATTCTATCAACTAAACCAACTTTGCATTAATGTTTCATTATCTTTATGTATTCCCTTGATTTTAAAGAGATGAAATAAAATTTAAAGAGTATGACATAAAATATTCAGAATGCCCAAAAGGAAACCCAACCAATTGCATGCAAACATGAATTCTAATATTTATTTTTAGATAGCATGACGAGGCTGAGAACGGGATTACTGTGATTGTTAACAAGAAATGATACATCTTTATATCTATCCTTTACCAATCAAAAAGAAAAAGGACAAATTGGAACGCTAAAAATTGTAATGATATCCTCTTGAAAGGACTAGTAAAGCATTAACATATATAGAATTTATTATGTAAGAAAGGCCTAATGTGCTTGGCTATGCAACAAGAATCAAATAAAAAATTCATCAAATGCAGTGTTTAGTTTACAATAGACTCTAAATTATCCATGGCCAAGAATCAAAGAAACCCAAACAATACAAAAAATTTGGCTGGATCAGATAGGCAAGAGATCCAAATCCAGGTATGGCAGAAATCTGTTGGGTGGAAAGAAAGGGCATGTAAAGGAAATTGTTGGTTGGTAGAAGAACATGAAGGAAATCAAATGAGATATCACTTTCTTAAATTTTGATTTCATTATCCTTCTCAATGGATGCAATTATAGGTGGCTGCAAAATAAACTACAAAAATCTCCAACCACTTTTAGGCCGCCCTACACAGGGATTGTACCATACAAGTCTCAAGAGGAATAAGGGCCTACAGAGGCATGGAAACTAGCATGGCCTTGTTTTAATTCTTCCAAATAGTAGAAATACAATGAACTTAATTGAAACCCTATCAAAACAATGATCCCCAGCCCCTTAAAGGCCTCCTTGCTTATAACATAATTAGATGAAGTGAGTGCCAAGAGTCTATGACCTGGAGAAGATTGTGAGCAAACTATTCTCAGGACATGGCCATGAATTGCAAAGTCAATTGTTTTTCTCGAATGGGCCTTTAGCATTGGAATGCTTATGAATTATGCCTTATCTCCTAAATTAATAGATGGAGATGAAGAAATTACTAAGGGAGTGGGGAGTTTTTTAAAGATGTCTAGAGACAAAGCATGTAGGTTGTAATTAAAAATTATTAGCACTGAATAATTATGTTAGGTTATGAGTAGATTGCTTAGGAACAGGGGCATCGCCCATCAATGCAAACAAAAAAACTTGCAACCTACAACCTATGTGACAGTGAATACCCATATGAGAACTGGTCACCTATTACCATTTTACCATGCCATGGTTTCAATGGCGTCAAAGGAGGTGTGACAGTGATGCCTTGATTGGAGTGAACTTCTGCCATAACATGTAAATCTTTGCTCCAATCAAATGAAACCAAATAATATTATTTTAACTCCTGAACTAAACACCTTTCATCTTACCTTCCATTAATTACTTGCATATTGCTTGGCACAGATAACAACATGATGTCATTGAGTAATCGAGCACAAATTAATAGAGATGGTTGTTCTTTGATACACGGGAATTAAAGAGGGAAGATAATCATGTCAAACCTACTTACTCATGTTCACCCTTAGCCCCTGGTCATATGAATATTTAAGCCCTTGGTCACAACCAACTTAAGGGTGCTTAATTTTTCCATGAAAAGTTGAGCCAAATTTTGTGCAAGGTGGTTTTTAAAAAAATAAAATAAAAATCAAACACACATAATTTTCAATGTATACCTCTTTTTAGGCAAGATTTTTTCTATTCTAGAGAGTCATAACATTTTACCCTTAGCCACTGGCCATATGGAAATTTAAACCTTTCGTCACAACCAACCTACGGGTGCTTAACTTTTCCATGGAAAGTTGAGTCAAATATTGTGCAAGGTGGTTTTCTTTTTTTTTAAAATTTAAAACTCACATAATTTTCAATGTATACCTCTTTTTTAGGCATGATTTTTTCTATTCTAGAGCCTCATAACATCAATCCTCTATAGTTTTAGGGGTTTTGCATTTTTTTTCTCTTTTACATTCATGTGTTACTTTTATATACATATCAATTATAAACACACTTAAATGTGCTAATTGTGTAAACAATCAAATTTAAAGTGCCACCCTATATAATATAGGA
The DNA here is from genome assembly GCA_037957365.1 of Torreya grandis. Lineage (NCBI taxonomy): Eukaryota > Viridiplantae > Streptophyta > Pinopsida > Cupressales > Taxaceae > Torreya > Torreya grandis. The sequence goes on from JARHVA010000555.1 coordinate 1,950,617, forward strand.
GAATTTGGTGACTGTTACACATATTAATCACTTCGACAATTTTTCAATTAACTAACCATGATTTATAGTAGATGTATATAGAACATTATCTCACAAAACATGATCTTATTCTATTTATATTTGGACAAATTCCTGATCCCATTGAGCCTTGTCAATACAACAAGAGTGAAAACTATTATGATTGTGTCCATTATCACTTATTGATGTACGTTTCATGGGATTTACACCACCATGTGGATAACATAGAGTGTCCCTCCACTATGGTCCTTACACCATTCTACTTGTAACTGGTGAGAATACTTTTGTTCTTGATCTCCCTTCATACTTGGGTTTGTACCAAGTCTTCAACATGAAACTTCTCAAGCCCTATACTCTACCATTTATTGATTCGTTAGTGACAAAACATCCTTCTGATTTGGATCTCAAACACTTGTGCCCTATAGGTAAGGACCAGTTCATCATAGTGATAGACATATGCACTCACCATGATACACGTGAATTTTTTCTGAGTGGTCAAGGTTGGACAATACACTGATCAGGCCAAGTGGTACACTTTTTAGCAACTTTGAGTGTAGTTTCCTCAATTGTACACTAATGTAATGGAGACCATTTCTCTTCAAAAAAGGGTGAATGATTTGTGTGTAATTCTTATGTAGCATAAAAATATCCTTAATTATTTCTTTCCACACAGCTCACATTCCTCAACATGAAGCTTGCTTACACACTTACATGTGTTTGTATACTTTCACACTCAAATCACACTCGATTGTAGTCAATGCACATTAGTGTGCACTGCTTAGCTTGAAACCATGTGTACCTCACTAGTACTCACTCGCACATAACCACACTTTTCTCCAATCTATCGCATCCACATGTTAGCTTGTTCTGAGTATGTGGCTTATTAGGTGTCATTTTTTAGTTGAATTGTTCATCACCACCACCTGGAAGCTCAATCATCATCCAACAAGGAAGATGAAATGACTCAACTATCTTCTTTGTAAATTATAACACTTGAAACTACTCTTGTATTCTTTTTGTATAATTATGTAACATATACATTTGGCCAAGGGTTGATGCCATACATAGTCATAATGCAGATAGCACACTCTACATATCTACTCTATAATTCTTGCATTGTACTATTTCCCTATTATTTGCAAATAAATAGAAGTTACATTTCCTGCAAGTAAAAACTTTTTCTCTATCAAATGTGTTTAGTTTAGTTTATTTTAAATTAAATCTTTGCATTCACTTTACACAACCAAACTCAATTTCCCCCCACACACTTGGTCCTAGGCCCCATGGTGTGGATCAATGTGTGTGAGCATGAGTGCTAAACTTTTATTTTTAGTATATTGATATATATATATATATATATACACACACACACACACACACACACACACACACACACACACTCCAAAATCATTATTTTAAACCCTTAATTTATTATTTGACACAAAAAAATTAGAGCATGAAAAATTTAGATGAAAAAAATGTGAAAGTCCTTAATAACATTGCTACAATTATGTGAAAATACCTAGTAATTTAAGAAAATTATTTTCCTCAAAACTGCTCCAACATTTTAGCCTTAAAAATATGTTCCAGACTGTTTAGAAAATCTATAGACAACTTTAGTTATAGAAACAACTTACGGTGAATCTCTAGAATCCTTATTCTAGCTCTCAAACATTCACCAATCACTGAATATGCCACCACCTACAAACATTGAAAAAGTATAACCTTTTTATAATCAAATTCTATGAACAAATCCAACATTCAATGACAAATAATCAAATGCATTAATAAACACTACATAAAAAAATACAATATTCAATGGTAAATAAAATTTGTAATGTGTGTAGTTATGTTGATGTGTCCTCATTCTATAGCCACTGCCTTGATCAACATGAATATTACAATTTTTGGGTTATTTCTTTAGCTAAATATTAGGGTAAAATGGGTCCCATCTAAATAATATAAAAATCCTAAAGTCAAAAGTAGCTTGGCTTAACAGATCATCCATCAAGGCATTTGGCTAACCAAATACAAAAGAGACGAATAATGAAAGTATTAAAAAATACTTCAGTTTCAAATAAACAAAATTTTAGAAACATAAATCTCAAAATTACTACTAAGTCACCTTCATTAAACATACATGAATACTCAAAGCCCTCAGAGGAGAACTAGGAATGAGATGACCTTTTTTCTTACTTCGGACAACCTTTCATTCTTCTTGATTACTCAAATTATTTGAATCTAAACTTACCACACCACCCCCTTTATCAAGTTTACCTCTATTTACTTTATACTTACTACTCAAATCCACATCTCTCTTACCAAAAGACCCAATGATCTCATAATTCATAGAAGAAAACACAAAAGGCTCTTTACTTGATTTTGAATTCTTTTCTAAAAAAGGTTCTTGTTTTGTTTTTAAACATTCTTGTTCCTACTTGAATCCTAATTGTTCATATCTTGATTTAAGTTAGGTTTATTTATGTTTATCTTTTTCTTTGTCTTAGCTTTTTGATTAAATGTAAATAGTTATAAATCTGGTTTTGGTCATTGTTTTACCATTATCCTTAGTTATAAGTATTCACATTTGAACCAACTCCACACAATTGAAATGAAATGTCATTATGATTTTTTCATACTTATGATTCCTAATTTCTTTTTCTATAATAAGCACTTTATGCTCTAGATTCAAATCTTAACATCAACACAACTCCGTTAAATAGATCTCAAGATCACTATGCATAAACTAGGATTAATAGGTTTGGCACCTGACTATATACTTAGATATGCATCTCTTAGAATATATCATGAGTCTAATCAACTTTTGGTTAGTTTTCATCATTCCTCATTCCATTCTCTCCTAATTTTGGGTAAACTACATTGACCTAAGGTCCATTTGGACTATGTAGGCAGTGCTTGGATACTAGATGTATCTTGGGTTGGCTTGGACACACTCACTTCTTTTTTCATTTCTTTCATCCCTTTTTGCATCCTCGTATGCCTAGTTATTTATGGATTTTTAATCCATTCTACCATCACATATATGTTTGTACCTGCTCATCTTTAATCTATGTTTTAGGTTATATCCTTAAGTTAATTGCTTACCAATTTATCCATGATGGGGCACAACATTTGAACTAAGTCACAAATATAAATTATCCATGGTGGGGAAAGACTATTATTTATTCTTTATTAATGATCAAAATTAGCCTTGCTGGGGAAACATTATCTTATCACGATCAAATCTACCCTACTGGAGCACTTCTTATTATCATTTTTTTGGAAGCCACATTCTTCTATTCTTCTAATTCCAAACTCTCCACTATTTTTCCCATGATGTCAATGTTTTAGTGTTAAACTTGTCTTGGGATGGATCAATGTTTTAAGTGCACAACTTGCACTCTCAAATTGGGTGCATTTAAAGTGTGTCACTTATATGTTTGGATTGAATTCTTCCCATTCCCCCCATATTTGGGGCCCATTATACATATAATATATTTTTATCATTAATGGTAACAACACATGCAAGCATTAACTCATCTGGATGTGATCTATTCCACAGGTTAATCTCTCAGTTTTCCTCTCTTTTTGAGAGTCCATCCTTCTCTTTCATCCTAGTATGTCTTATTGAGGGGTCATCATGGGTCATTCTTAAATTTATTTTTGACAACTCCTTTCTTTGAAAATATGTTTCACTTAAATGTCTCACTATACCTTCTCAAACATGGGCAAAATGTAGACATCCAATGCCTAACACTAGTTTGTGTTGAAATTGTCAATCTTGCTTGAATTGAAGTCAAAAGCACAATTTAGGCCAAAATCACTAAAAATTCACTAAATGGTTTGCAATTTTTATATACAAGTGTCAATTTAGGTTAATGTATTCCTAAATTGGGCAATGCATTTTATCTGATTCCTAACTTTGGTCAATTTATTTCAAGTCAAAATGATGATTTTCCTTTTTTGTTTTGTTGATCACCCTTTTCTTTTAATTTGTTAGTACACGTCACATACCTTTGTTATTTTGTGTCATAAAAATCCTGAATGGGATAATGTTCATATGCATCTAACATCACCTAATTCTTCTTGATTTAAATTATGACCTAGTAATATGACTTTCTGATCATTTTGATTAATTATGCACCAATCTCCAAAGAATTACACTAAAATTGATTAATCTTATTTAAGATAATTAATTCAAATCAAGAGCTTAAGTGGATTTTCTATGGAGTTTATTGATTATTTCATTATTAAAAATTGATTCTCAATATCTACATCACCTAGTGACATGATCAATGGGGTGGCATACATAAGCCATAAATACACTAAAAATCAGGTTTATAGGCACCTATGCCTCATTAATGCCCCTTACTCCCAAATCATTATGAAGATATTTATGGATTTAATTACAATATTAGATTAATTCATAGCCACACATCTCAATTTTGAGATGGACGGTCATGATTGATCCTGATCCATTTGAAAAATCTATAACTAGAAGGGCATAAAACATCATTTTTAAGCTTAAATTGTGTAAACTTATAATGCAAGAATCTCTCTTCAAGTCATTTATATTTTGATTATCATGCATTATTTTCAATTAGATAACTTCATTTCATAGGTATATATTTCATTTCTTATCTGAAGCGTAGGTTATGCATAGTGATCTTGAGATGATAGAGGAGCTTGGCATCCATTATTGACAAAGACAAGAACACTAGATCAAGGGGAAAAATATGTTTGGAACCACTCTTGGATGGTGGAATCACTTGGAAAGGTAATTGGTATTTGATTTCTTGCAATTGTCCTTTATTATCATTTGCAAACCTCGTTGGAATAGGTTGGCCTAGTTTGTTAAGGTCTTTATGCATTCTTTGTGTTTATATGACTAATGTTTGACTAACCAAGTTTGTAATCCAATCTTACAATATGATCCTCTCTAGTCTCCTTCCCCCATGAAGAAACTATTTTTTTCTTGGATTTTTTATAGAAAGCAGAAATATGACCAATTTCAAAACAATTTCAGCATATGAAAGGAATCCTTTCAAAATTAATAGATTGAGACCAAAATTTATCTTTTTCTATTAAATCCTAAGAGATAACTAAACAAATAAGCATTAGATATCAAAAGTTGTCCAAGAATAATTTAACGAAGAGGCATCAATTTCTAATAATTCCCCCAATATTCTTCCAATCACTGCAAGCCTAGACTTAGTCTAGAATTAGAGTGGAAGATACAACAGCCTCACCTAGATAGGATGAAAATAAATATTTTCTGCCAAAGGATTAAATTTAGGAAACTAAGATTTCATTAGAAGTATGTGATTATCAGAACACCAAGATTTTGCTTGAAACATCAAATTTTGATCAGCCAAATTATCAAAGGCCACAATAAAAAAGCCTTTGGTACATGGATAAATTTCCATATTGCCTTCCAACAAAGGCTTCCAATAATTCAAAAGCCACTTATGTAGATTAGAGAGGGAAGGCCAAAATCTATCAAAGTAATAGACCAGACTTTTCTTCAAATACCAACTTTTGCCCTCAACTATCTCTTCTAGAGCTTTATATTTAAAATTGACCACTAATGGTTTCTTTGCCAAATTCAAAACCCTAGACTAATCACATTTGGAGAACTCAAAATCCAAGGATGCCCTAGCTAGGATTGTTTGTGCTCTCAATACTCTCTCCTTCCATTTTCCCACTCCTGGGCTATAGATTCAAAGGGTTTGATTTTACTACGCTGAATCAAAAGTTGTGGCTATGACTGTGACCTATTACCCTCACCCTCTATCATTTTCTCCTTACTCTGCCCTTGACCAACCTTAAACTAGCTACCATCCCCACCTCTTTGTGTCATCCCATTCACACCTACCCTATTTGAAAACTCCTTGAGTGCAAAAGCTCATAATATAGACATCATGCAGTAGTCTCCCAATTGTTCAATTATTTATCCAAAGGTATTTGTTTGTTTATTTATATTATATTTTGTTTTTTTTAGTAATTACACTGATTTGGTTCACAAGAATCAGTTAAATCCCTTAACCATCAGTAAAAATATAAACTTTTTCATTCCTTGTAAATAATCTAATCCAAAATAATATAATCTTATATTTTTATGAAAGCTTTGTTTATAGTGGTATTAGAACCACTAGGAGGAGGATTAAAGTTTTTTTTTTTGGGGGTTGGATGAGCTTGAAGTAAGCGTTGTGGCATTTATAGAATGTAAAGGACATCAAAAGAATACCCCAATAGAAGGATGTTGTTAAAGAAAAAGAGAGCACTGATTGGTAATATTTTCTTATAGTCAAAATGAGTTTTACAGAAGCTACCTTATTGTAAAGCTAAAGAATTTCCACATGGATTAATAAAAACATCACAGTCCTTGATACGCCACCATTGCCCACCACTTTTACTAGTTTGTTGAAGTGTTGAGGAATACTGGAAAGATGCCAACCAGAATATAAGGCACAATTTTATTTATTTTTTGAAAAACACGTTCTTTTGAAAGTGTATAGATTGTTGAAGCCATGTAGATCAAAACAGATCTAGTTTGTTATAAGATGTGTCGTTCTATTTTCAAATGGGTGACATAGGCCAAAGTATGGCTTAAAATATCAAAAAAGGATAGTAGGGTTTATTAATTTGAAATAGTCTCCATTTAATTGTTTGTGGGCTCCAACAAAGATGTAAAGGACCATTTTTCACATGAAACTAAAAAAGAAAAAAAAACATAGTGAATTGATTTTAGATGCAAAAAGATCTTTTTTAATTTTGAAATTTAGAATGTACAGCTTAAAAGATATATCTTCCTTTCATGTTTTCAAATTGTTTTAGAGGGGCCGTGATGAGAATTTTTTAAAGTCACTCACCAAAGAGAGGTAAGATTTTAATTCCTTTCAAAGCATTTTTTTCGGGTTGAAACTAATGATATAAGGTTGTAAGTTACAAAGTAAAATTGATTGTAACTTTTTTGCTATGTCACTATTTTGTTTTAAATGTGGTTATGTGACCAGTCAAACTATAGGTTTTTTAATGTTTCAAACACATCAAAATGGTCAATGACATAAGATAAAATTTATTTGTATAGTTTTTGTAACAAATGTATATTGAAAATGATGTATAAAAGTGTATTTTTGGTGGTAACTAGCACCTTCAAAATGATACATTGCAAAAATTCATTCCACGTTTATGGGTTGAAACATAATAGTGTGTCTCATTTTTTGGTACAAAGGGGATAACAAAAAATAAAAATGTGAACATTTCTTAATTTTTATAGGCAATAGTGACTTAACCATATAAAATGTGAAAACGGTGTAAACTAATGAAATGTTTCATTTTAAGTGTAGATAACATTTTAAAATAAAAATCAAAGAATAATTAAAAAATAAATTTTTGAATACCTAAATACATAGTGTGTATGTTACATGTATAAAAAAAATTATTGAGTACTTGATTTCTCCTCAAAAAAATTTCAAAACATAATATTTTCTCAAGATTTCTTGAAAAGATATCCTGAAAACATGGACATAGTGTAAGATCATTTTTTAATAAATATATGATGAAAAATAATTTTTAATTAATTTTTTAATGATTAGGGTGGGTAATATTGAAACTTATGACTTCTCCATATGATATATTGACACACATACACACACATGGACTAATTTTTTCACCATTGGAATAAGGACATTAAAATCGAGTGTCATGATATTTTTCAAAAAAATTGGCCATAGTCTCCTATTTTTTCCACTACCTCAAAAAAATAGCACTTTATTCTATAAATAAGTATATTTTAACAAATAAGTCAAAATAAATATTAAATATTATTACAATTTTAAAAAATCATATTATTAGAAAGTTCATAAATAAATATTTAGAGCCACATGCTTTTATTTTATTTTTTCACCCTAATACTTGGCATATGAAGTGGCAATTTGAGGCCAATAGTAGCTTTCCACTTGAATAGGTGAGGATTTGATGCCACATGGGGTTAGAACTAATGGGATTTAAATGAACCCCCTTTGTTTTAACCCCCTCAAAATATGTCGTTTCAATTGGATACTTTATTGAAATTAATTACATACATAGCGTAATAATATAAAACCCTTCATTCAAACCCTCTTCATTCTAATCCCTTCAAGCTAACTCCATTTTTTCTAAGCCCATGAAAAAGTACATGTGGGGGTTAGAATAAAGGGGATTAGAACAAAAGGGTTAGATTGAACCCCATTTTTCATTTTTGGATTTAGCAGCCAAGTGGGACTCAATTATGTGATTTAATCAGTGTGCTATCACAGAACATATCATCCTTTACAAGTCCATCTGAATCTTTGTGATTGACAAAGTGTAAGCGTCACACTAGAGTTTGGAGGATCTATTGGTGGTAGGATGACTATTCATTTTCTCTAGTTAGCTTTTCATTCGAAGTTTGGGTTCAAATGTTTGAATGGTAATTTTGGTAGTAGTAGTTTGCTTATTTTATTTCTAGTTTTGGCTTTATATCTTTGATATTCATGACATGGAGAAGACATGATTGTTTGATTTTATTTTTATTGTTACATGACTTCTCACCTCTCACATGATAGGAGAAAATATATAGCGTTGGTTGGTCTTTGATTAGTCATCATTGATAATACAAGTTGATAGAGTTTGATAGCACAAGCAGTGTTCAGCAAAGGTCATCAATGTTTGTTAGACATCAGGGAGATATATCATACACGATACAAGTTGGCCACTTTGAGGGGATTCTGGATGGATCCTTATGTATATCAATGTAGTTGGATAGGTTTTTATTGTGTTCTACTATAGTACGATATGATGATCATAAGGGATGAGTAAGCCTTGATTGTGTTCATTAACCTTTTATACCACAACTCGTAGAGTGGTCTTCTATATGGAGTGATATTATTTTTGGTCAGTACCAGGATGTAAAATACAACTTTTTTAGTTGCTTCAAAATTTATTTGATGAATTTAGTGTCATTGTTCTAGTTCTTTCATCTTCTATATCCATTTAGATTAAGGGGAATTTGTTGTATTATTTATTCAAAAGTATTTGTTTGTTTATTTATATTATATTTTAGGCTGTTAGTAATTAGTGTGAATTAGTTCACAAAAATTATTTAGATCTCATAACCACTAGTAAAATATTTATAAACTTTTACATTCCTTGTAAATAATTTAATCTGAAATAATACAAGCTTATATTTTTATGAAAAATTTGTTTACAATGTAATTTCCAATTTCTCTTTGTTCCTCGTACCAATAACAATAACATAAAAATGTTTTATCCAATCAAATCCCAAGAAATAATATTATTTGATTACTCAATTAAACAACTTACTATTTACCTTTACATATTTTTCAGCATGTAATTCAATGTCATTTCGTTGGCTATCAGAATAGGGACTAATTTCAAGTTAAAGTAAAATGGATCCAATAATCTACCCTTCGAGGACTAATAACATTTATATAATTGTAGATGCACTATTTTTTGATAAATAATTAAAAACTAATTGTAAATCATGCTAATAAAATTTAATAAAACAATTTTTTTTGGTTAATAATTGTATATGAATATTAGAGATTAAAATCTATTAAATATGTAAATTGTTGTTAACATTAATTTTCATCATCTTTTCAACTCCTTTAAATTGATTTGTTTATATAATTCTCTTTAAATCTTGGAGTCATATTTGAAACTAATTAATATTTTCAAATTAACACAAGAAATGATTAAATTTATATTTAAAAAATATTTTTTGACAAACACCTTTACATGATGTTATTAATATTATATTTACTTTGTTGTTTACATTTTTTTTCTTCTAAGAATGAAGAATGGATATCCACTATAAAATAATGGTAATAATAATTTAATATGAATGATAATGATGTTTCACACTGTTTACGACAATTTATGGACACTAATAAATATTACACTTCATCAAATACTATGTGAGGTATAATACATCTTTTACTCCCTCATATCAAAGTATTAAGTTTGACATTTGAAACTGTCTATTATGAATATTTTTTATGATGGTTTTGATTCAATATTACTCTTCAAATATATATTTATTATAATTTTATAAAAGTTTTGATGTCTATCCTAAATTTTACCTTATATTTTAAATTGTTTAAAAATAATAATTATATTTTATGATTAAAAATCTAAAAATAACAATATGATCATCAAATTTTGTCCTATATTTTTTAGACTTCTATATCAAACACAAAAAGTACCTATACAAAATATTTTCTCTTTATTTTAATTTCTATTTCCATCTTTTTGTTATTTATTTTAAATATATAAAATTTTCATTTAATATTTTATATTTAAAATTAACCATTTCAAAAAAAATAACATAATAATTTTAATTATTTAAAATTTATTGTTTTAAAATTTTCATAAATATATTATTTAATAAATTATAATTTTTTTAACTATCAATAATTTTAAATACCATACCAACCCTCTTAAATATTAAACCATTTTCATAAACCAACTAAAATTCAAGAGGATAAAAACAAAATCTACCATTAACAAAAATGGCATATTCCAACACTATAGTAAATGGAAACCTGCCACTGATCATCCAGATTCCCAAGAAACAATAATCACAACACATTCATTAATAACAATAAATTGACAATAAACACATCTACAATCTTAACCTATGTCTCAATAATGTACAATATTATTATTTTTAATTTAATTTTATTAAATTTTTAAATTCTCCTAAAAAATTTATCAAATTTATTTAGAAAGTGGAGCTTTATGATATTAAATCTTAACTTCACTAATAAATCAACTACCTTAGACTGTAACACTAAAATTAAACCCAGAACTTAACGACATATCATACAAATTCCATTCCATGCATTGATGAAGTGGATGGTTTCAATCTTAGTCTTCCATACATTCCTACAAAAATAAATTTCCTCCGATCCTCCTAAATCACAATTGCTCTTCTCTTGCGGCGGAGGAATACTAAAGAGTTTACAGTACATATTTCCCAATTTCGATTTGCCGTCAATCATCTGGTTAATGGCAGAGTTAGCCTTGAACGCCATTGCAGCCAAGTCCGAAATGGGAAGAACATATTGCAGTTTACGCAGAGGAAGCACAAATTAAAGAACTCCCAACTCCAATATTTCCTCTGAATTAACACCCACCATAAATTTGCCGACGTGCAGAGAATCCCAATGGCAAAAAAAAAAATTCCCTGGATTTTATAAAATGAACTCGCCAGCTTTAGTGGGTTCGTGGAAATCCTTCAAAAAATATGACTTTGGCCGTTTGTATGAATTCGGTTTGTGAAGACGGCGACATAGACATGCGGTTGCCCATTTCGGCATTCGAATCCCGCCTACATTAATGTAATTTGTAGACTAAAAATATTTGAGAAAGATCTGACAAGGTTAAAACCATACATTTTGGGTGAGTAGATAAGAACTCCACGTCGATTTTTTGAAAGTGGGTTAAGTTTATGATGAGTCGGTTGACTTTGGGTTGTTGCATTTCCCACTTGTGTGGGGGACAAGTGGAGACACGGCTGTACCTTCGTCATGAACAAAGTAACTTTTGTAGCTTTCTGTTCCTGATGTGGTGGAACGGAGGACTCGGATTTTATTGTTACCTATGTCAAAAACTATGTCAGGTTTTTGTGGGACTTTGTTACACAAAACAACTTTCTAGGGTTAAAAGAGCAACCGCGATTCATTTGCTGAATAAGTGATCATATATTCACTCCTGGTATTATTATTGTAGAAGCAAAAGTTAATAAATATAAAGTATATTGCTATGTAGATTCTCGTAATATATTTGATAGAGTTTTAAAGATAAATATTTTAATTTAGAGGTTTATAGATTTGAATTTTTCAGATTTAATAATTTTTCGAGTAATGATTTTATATATCATAATTTTAAAACATATTTATATCAAAATAAATATTATAAGGAAGATTCATTGTACCATATGTATAAAATAATGTTATTTATATTTATCAATATATTTTAGGTTTTATGTTAATGAATTAAAAGATTTTATCTTTAACAAATTAGATGGTATGAATGGTTGTTGTCTCTTTCGGATTTATATTTTTATTTTATTATGTTTGGATAATATTGTGTTGCTTTCACATTAAATTATAGTTTTTCAAACTTAATTGATGTTTTGAACAATTTTTGTATAAAAATTAGACTTAAGTAAATTTTACAAAGACAAAAATCATATTATTCAATGTAATCAAAAAAAAAAATTATCTGAAATTAATTTGAAATAAAAAGTACAATGCATTGAGATGGTACACTCTTACACATGTACTTAAAGGTGTGGTTTTTTCTAGTCACCTTTTAACCTTGTACTTGCAATAGAAGCAAGATTTGGCAAAGAATATGCATAATCGACATCTTTGAAAAGATAATATTTTTAGCTTTAATTTTAAGATATTTAAAAAATATTTAAATTTTCTATATGTTAGTTACTCACATTGTTGTAAGGATGTGAGATTTGGGGTCATAGACAGAAAGATTTCAAATATATCGAAAGAGTTGTCATCTCTATTTTAACAAACAAAATTAGAGTTAAAAGATGGATTCCTTGTTCAATTATTATTATAGAGTTTCAAGTATTTCCTCTCTTTATTTTTTTAGTTTTACACATTATTATTATGTTACATAGGCTCCAATGCATGATAGATTTTTACTCTAACAATAATAGATATCTATATTTGGCACTTCAATTTTATATAAAAACTACCAAAAAAGATGCAAATTTTATTAGTATGCTAGAGTTATAGCTCTCCTCTAGAAATTAGATATTAATATTAAAAAAATTAATCTTAAAATTTTTTATTGATGCTCCACAACTCACTAAAAAATAAATTAATAAAATTTTTCATAAAAAAATTAATAAATATTATTTAAAAATTATATGAATTAATCCAAAATAAACTTTTGAAAATAAAACTTTTTTATTATTTCATATTTTATTTATACTTCTATAAATATCAAACTCAAACTCTTAAATACACCCCCAAAAAAAAAATGTCAACATTATATTAAAAAATCTTTTTAGCTCATTTTAGTTTTGCTCTTATAATGCTCACCTAAAAATACTTAGGTAAAAACACAATACATAAGAAAAACTGAACCCCAATTTTTTTCTTTATCTTTAGAGTAGAAATACTATTTGATCAAGAAGGGACACATGATAAAAACTACTCTTTGATTGCATATAAATTACTTTACAAAAATTATTTCTAATAATTAATGAAAAAAACATGTCAAAATTCTAAATTATAATTACTATATATAATATTTTCGTTATGATTATCATGAAATTTTTGTAAGGTTGAAAAGTACGTTAAGCACTCCTCGAACTACTTTATAATATAATATAATTTATGATTATATTATACATAGGAAAATAGATTATATAAATATTTTTATATAATATATGTTATTAAATTATTATAAATATATGTTTTATATATATAGTGTATACATAAAATAATAATATATTTTTTTTTTCACTTATTTTTAAAAAAAAATTATATTGTACAAATTTGTCATCACCCTTATAAGAACAGTGACAATATTGATGATCATCCTATCAATTCCTAAAGAAGCATTTGGGTGACACCAAATGAAGGGGTTTAAGTTTGGTTATGTGGTTAATGAAATGATCTTACACATTGCCCTGAGAACTGACTCTCCACATTTCCTACTCATGTGTATGGAACAAGATTCTTTCCATATGCCATTATGGCATGGAGCCCATAGGAGCTCATACAAAACCTCTTCACACCCATACAATAAGGGGCCCATATCATACATCAATGTTGGATTTATCTCCCTTGCACCCATAGTAAAAGGTTTGTAGCCTGTAGGGTGGGAAAATATCTGATTGGCCATTTTTATTGTCAAGGGTGGACAAGGATGTCATGAAAATTTATTTGATTGTGACACGACTCCATGTCCAATGTATGCCTTGATTCAATGCTACGAGCTAACATTGATATAGTGACATGACATTGAAGTTCCAAAGTCCATCTTGTAGCTTACATTAATCCACACTCCTGATATATTGGCACCTAGTAGTTAATATAAGGTTTAAGAACATACAAAAATTCCATACTCAAACCACTATAAGAAAGGGCAAGGCCATACATAATATGTAAATAGTGACATATTTCAAGATGAGATACACATTGATGGTGAGGGACAATAACAAGGTCTTGCAAGTGATATTGTACACTAGGGGGCATATAAATATATCATTTTATATATAATATAATAGTAAAATATAATATTAGCATTGACCAACACATTACCATTTAGAAGACAAGTATCTTTTTCTGCACGGTGACATATGGATATCACTTATCCCATATAATTTATACCTACACATATGACTACGCTAATTATTGAATTAACATGCCAATGTAATGACGGTGTAGAATGATACATGTTAGTTATATCAAAGCAAGGTGGCATCATATCTTAATGATCGTTTCCTATTTTCAAGGATGGCCGATGATGTCATGAGATTTGATTTGATTAGGGTAGGGCACTACATATCATGTGTAACTCTAACCAATGATGCAATTCCATGAATGTTGGTACAAGTATTTAAGGTCCCAAATTCAAACTTGTAGCTCCCATTCATTCATAATGCCAATATATTTCCACCTAGAGCAATTACATCAGCATTAAGAACACATGGAAACATCATAATCAAGTTGCTTGAATAAATGGTAAGGACATACAAAACATATTGGTCATTTGTTATTGTCAAGGGTGGATGAAAACATCATTAGAGTCGATTTGAATGCTGTAAGGGTCCATGTCTCATGTGCAGGTCAAAGCAAGGATGCAATATTGTTGATCCTGGGACAAGACATTGAGGTCCCAAAGTCTACCTTGTAACTTCCATTCATACATGAAAAATTAAAACATGGTTAAGAACATACAAAAACACCATAATCATACCCTTGGAAGAAAGGGAAAGGCCATACAAAACATGAAAATAGTGAAATATTTCAAGGTGATACAAAAAATGATGGTGAGGGAAAATGGTAAGGTATTTTTGATGGTATCATACATGAAGGAGCCCATATCAAACACCAGATCCAGATTTAGGGCAAATTTTGGATTTAAATGACCATCACCCATTGCAAAAGGGTTCATAGCTTACAAGACGACAACATATATGAATGATCATTTTTATTATCAAGGGTATATTAGGATGTCATGAGCTTTGATTTGATTGTGATAGGGATCCACATCTGATATAAAACACAAATCATTGATGCATTGTGATTAATGTGGGGACAATTCATTGAGGTCCAAAATCCTATCTTGTTGCTTTCACTCATCCATATTGCCAATACATTGACCCTTAAAAATAATTTTTTTAATCCTTATACATAGTCTACCCTAATACATACAGAGAATTGAATGTCATGTGAAGCATCTTGGGAAGTAGAGATTTTGGATCAAAATCAACCACAGAAACCTCCAAAATGCATCAACTGTCTAAAAGTTAGTCAATCATCATCATCAACATGTCTCTTGTGAGATTTCCATTCATCACTTTCCTTCCCTTGACCGTAAAACATGTCAAGGATTTCAACAGGTGTTATAAAGATTTTATATTGTATTTGATATTTTATTTTATATTGTATATTATATTATATTTGATTTTTATATTATGTTATACTATATTATATTTTATATTACATATTTTTTATTATATATAATTTATATCGATATTTATATTTTACATTGATATATATTTTATATTATATTCTATATTCTATTCTATTAATACATAATTTATAGATACACATATAGATATAATATATTAATATATATTTTATTTTATATTATTTAAATAAATTTGCATTTTGTTTTATATATATATTATAGTACATTTTCATATATATATATATATATATATATATATATAATATTATGTTATATAATATATTATGTTATATAATATTATGTTATATATATGTATATAATATATATATACATATATATACATACACACACACACACACACACACACACATATATATACATATATATACACACACACACACACACACACACACACACACACACATATATATATACATATATACATATATATATACATACATATATATATATATATATATATATATATATATATATACATACATATATATATATATATACATACATACATATATATACATATACATATACATATACATAATATATATATATATATATATATATATATATATATATATATTAAAGTACATAGAACTGTAAAGTATAATTAATAATATATTAAAATATATATTATATAATTAAATATAATATTAAAATATCTATTACATAATATAATACCTAAATATTAAAAACTTATATTTAAATATCTTTAGATATATTAATATATTTTTTAATATAATATATACATTGATGATTCGAGCCACACATCAAATTCTAATATCAAAGACCATAGAGCCCATATCATGCACCACACATGGGTTCACACCAATTGTCAGATTTACATGATTTACACATACTATAGAGAGGTACATATCTTGTAAGGTTGAAGCATCTTTGATTGGCCATTTTTTATTGTTAAGAGTGGACAAAGATTTAATGAATGCTAATTTGATTGTGATAGGCCTCCACATCCGATGAGTGAATTGAATCCGCATGATAATGTTATTTGAGTGGACAAGACATTACAAATTGGCATGTCAATGCAAGAACATTGCATAATGATACATGTTAGGTATATCAAACCAAGGTGATCACATCTTTGATTGATTGTTTTCTATTATCAAGGGTGGATGAAGGCATTACAAGAGTTAATTTGATTATGGTCAGGTTCCATGACTCTCTGTCTTTATTTGTTGAAAGGAAGAAAGGTATGATTCTATGTCTTTGTTTGGAGGGTGTAATAGCTATGCAAGAGGAGAGGAAGGATTGGAGTCTCTTCCTTTTTTTCAGGCATGTGGGACTCAAATCAGTGCTACAATGTTGATGATGTGGAGACAAGACATTGAAGTTCTAAATTCTATATTGTAGCTTATGTTCATCTATGTTTCAACTAAGGTTTAATTGTAGGAAAACTTCTCTTTAATAATCTTTAATAATATAATAATATTTCATAACTGAGGTTTCGACTGGGCCAGATAAGAATCTTTAAATTAATATTAGATATTATATTATTTAAATTATATCCTAATATAGCTTTAAATTTTTAGTTAATTTGAATAAGAGGAATACTAGATTTCATTGAGCATGGAAGGTTGCAAACTTTAAGTAAGTGATGATATTTTGTGTAACTAATGAACTCTCCAATTTTAAGGTAAGATACCCACTATAGGAAAAAAGAAGGTTAACCATACATCTTTTTACTTAGAATCATAATCATCCTGTAGAAATAAGTTAATGCCCAAGGCCACACCATAAACATCTCTTTAGTCTTTTTTTGTGCCTTGACATCCCACTGCTAGGAACACAATGATTCTTTATGTTTCCTGTGAAGTTGATTACCTTTACTCATTTGGGCCCTAAATGAATTCAATTGCAATCTTATCACTGCAAACTCCACACAACTCTTGCACTCCATTAAAGATTCGTTGTTTGCATCTGAAAATCATGTCCCCATACCAAAAAACTTAACTCAATGATTCTACTAATTATTATGACTTTTACACTCTCTTATTTTCTATCACATTCTTAAATAATTCATGTAACCCCTATGTAAAATTTCACTAGAAACTATTAGATAGTTAAGTCCAGGAATGAGCTATGGGGTATTGAAAATCTTAGCACTATGGTTTGTTGACCATCTGGTGAGATGGAATTATGAGTTGTGTTTGAATAATATGGTTCCCATGTGCATTTGAACATGAGATTAGATGACAAGGAGGATGCGGTTTATTGTAGCAGCAAATCACCCAAAACAAAATTGTTTTATTACACTATTTGATGTTCATCATGCCTTCCTATCAACACCAATGGACATATTAACCTCAAGTCGTCATCCTGGGCACCCAGACAACACCTCCCTGTAGATATGTGTCAAAACTGACTTCAGAGCATTTTTTGGATTTACATAACTTACAACCATTACGAAGAGATTTCTCGCTTACAGGGTGGTGGCATAATTTATTATCTATTTTGTAATTGATTACAAAAGGTCTCCATGTCCAATGTGCGGATCAAATCAACAATGTAATGGTACTAATGTGGGTGCATAAGAAGGCATTATTGGTGATACAATGAAAAAGTCATTTTGGAATAGTCATCAATTGAAATAAAAAATTATGCATTGATGATCAATCTTAAATGATAAACATGATTTGTAGGTTTAATTATCATGTGTTAGAGGGCACCCACATCATACAAATAAAAGGAATATATATAATTCTTCCGATATTCCTTGCTCCCTCAAAACAACTGCTAATAATATCATTTTTCATCCATTTGAACCCTCTCTTCATCCTCCAATACCAATTACTCATCAAGATTGTCAATTGTTATTTATAAAACATTTTACGTTAAAACATCATCATTTTCTCTAAATGAATATATTAAAAACGAAAACCAATAATCTTATATTTCTTTACCGGTAATGCCATTAATCAAATCTTTTCGTACTGGTGATCATAAATTACTTATAGAAGCCTTTAATTACTTATACATTCTCTACGAGATCCTTTTTGCATAGTCATTCCTCATAAATTTTGTGGTTTGCTTGAGAACAATGTAAGTGTGAATCGTTGAGCTATCAAATCATATATAGGAAAACTTTAGTACTTAGCGGCTTACAGTTTTTATAAGTGCGGTCATATGATATGATAGTGAAATTGCTCAAATTTTAATTAAATTTTGTAACTTTTTAATAGTACACCTATTAACTTAAATGTGGCGGGAAGTCCAAAATTTAGATGATAATTTAAATAAGATTGTTGAATTGATATAGAGAGAGGTGCATTTAAAGATAACACTTTAAATGATAATACAATCATTATTTAGTATATATTGTAAATGATAAGAAATATAATATCTAGATAACAATTTAAATAAGGGTGGTGTAGCGATTAGTTCATGTTTTTATATTTATGATTATTTTTGTTTAAGTTTATATATGAATTTGTAATTAATTATATTTAGATTATGAGTATGTAGATTATTTTTATCATGGATAGATATTTAATTGCCTTAATTTATCTAACAAACAAGTAAATAAATAAAATAATAATAAAAAATTAATGAATGCAATCAAAATAATTACATATATTTTAATTATTATTTTAAATTTATAAAAAATAAATATATGTAATATATTTGTAATGTTTACATTAATTATATAATAATATTATTATAATTTAATATAAAAATTAAACTATTACTAATATGTTAAAATAGTTATTTATATATGAATAAATATTATATTAATTAATTGTTTATATGTGTTCAAGCAATGTATTATTAAAGTTGTATTAGTGTATATTCATTACGTGCTTTATTTATTATAACATGTGTTTGGATGTGTACAAGAACAACAATTTGGTTTCATAGACTCTAAGTATTGCCACAATTAAATATGATCTCATAAAATATAATTATGATTGTATATACATAAAATTGAATTTTTAATATCATTACGAGTTTTTTTCCTCTAATATAAAAGCTAAAATTTGTATCGACTTTAATTTTTTTTTTTCTATAAAATAAGATTGGCCAATACAACCACAATTAATAGGCTTCAACATCAGGCCACATAATCTGATTGCATCATATGGTCTATCTTATAAATCATCTTCATATGTTTAATTTTGTATTTGTACATTAACCACATTTGTTTATATGATCTTAGTAATCAAGTTTTAAAATGATCACTTTTCTATCCAAAAAAGATGAGTAATATGATTTTTGTATCCATATACAATGCCACATTATAAAGCCACATCATGGTTTGACTAGTATTACTAAACACTGCTTGTACCTTCTTGAGCTTCTACAAATAATGATATAAATTTCAATGTATATTTAAATATAATTTTGAAAACAAACTAATTTAAAACCCTAAATCCATAATTAAGAATTTCTTTGTGCATAAATATAAATTAAGAAAATTAGTTAACTTTACACCCGAGTTCCCTCCATATTTATGCTAACAAAAATTCACTAAGTTAAATATACGGAATTAATTTTAATGACCATATTTAATTATCATTTTTTAACATAATTGTTACCAATAAAATAGATGCTAAATAATTAACACACACATTCAAAGGCTCTCACAACTAAACAAAGTGATATTATTTGTGAAAATAAGTGAATACATATTCTCCTCTTTGTTTCAAGCTAATCGTATGAAACCATTTCATTCAAGGCATTGTAAAAGTGCTTCAAAATCCTAAGATTTGATTATAATAATGAATCTTTAAGAAACTGAAAAGAAGTGGCACATTAAGTTGTAGAAAATCATAATTTTGCAAGTTAGGCTCTGAAAGCAAATGGAATGTCTAAAAATTTAAACTGAACCTCCAGAAGGATCCATTATCACATATATCCCTCTAGCCAAGGAGGTTTGGGTGACAAAGATTGGTGGTAACACTAGTCTTATGCCATTGCATAGATGACCTAGATGAAAAAAAAAAATCTAAACATTTCATGGCATGTTCGATAGAGTCTTCATCCTCCTATAGAGTGAGGAAGGAGTCATCAATAAAGTGTCCATTAATTAACTAGTGGTTTGAATTAGGTAGAGATATCTCTTTGACCAGACCCTTTGAAGCATAACTGGCTAATAAATAACTAAAACCTTCAATAGCCAACACATACAATGCAAGGGCTAGGGGACAACCCTGTCTTATGGACATGTGGAGTTCCAAGTGTTGAGATTTGGAACCATTGATGGTGATGTTGGCCTCAGCATCCTAAAATAACATATTGACAATATGAACAAACTTAGGGCCAAACCCTAGATCCTGTAGCATAGCTATAATAAATTACCACTCTATCTGGTCATAGGCTTTCTCAAAATCAATCTTGATGAACAATGTCTTCTGGTTAGATATTTGAGCCCATTCCATACCTTCCCATATGACAATAACATTATCCAAAATATATCTATGCTGAATAAAACTAATTTGATCACTTCATACAATTAAGGGAAGCAAGTGTTTGATTCTGAGAGCTAATGCTTTAGCTATGATTTTGTAAGACACATTGAGAAAAGTGATGGGTCTCGAGTTGGTAATTGCCTCAATTTCCCCTGCCTTGGGGATGAATTTGATGTTGCCCCGATTGATGAGATGACCTAAATAATTAGTTAGGACCACTTCAAAATAAACTCTAGAGAGATTAGGTCCAATAATATCCCACATAGTTTGATAGAATTCACATGGGAAGCCATCAATACCTAGGGATTTATCAAATGCCATTTGCATAACAACTTTCTTAAGTTCATTGACACTGAGAGGTCTATCACAAGAAACTCTTTTATCTTCTGAGAGTTTATAGGGGACCACAACAAGACATTGAGAGAGGGCAACTTCATGAGTAGGAGATGAAGGTTGCACCACAAAGACACCATAGTAGTGATGCAAAAAACCTTGGAGGATATTTGAAAGTCTGGAAACCCTATTTGAATCACTTCTAATTGATTTGATGTTGTCATTAGCTTGCCTTGACCAAAACAAAGTAAAAAAATTCCTTGATCACTTTGTTTCCTACCTTCAACCAATGCATCCTTGCTTGGAGTTGAGCTCCTCTAGCCTTATAAGCCTCCATAACCTAGATTTTATGTCTCCACATGGTGATTTAAGTCTAAAAATGTGATTTCAAAGGCACAACTTCTAATTCCTATGAAACCCTAAGGTATTCACAATTTATAGCATTGTGAATGTACTACTTGAAAATAGCCACTTGTTTGCCATATATCTAAAGGAAGGAAGTGGTGTGGGATATAAGATCAAAACACAACTCAATCTAGCTAATGTCCCTGGTGGGTCTACGAGCCAGGCTCCAAATCCTAGTGATATGTTCCACAGTCTACTCATGCTTGAGATGGGTAGTGTTGAGGTAGAACTATGAACCCTTGGGTTTAACCTGAGGAGAGGTCCATTCTATGAAAAAATAGATTAGATGTTGGTCAAATAAGAAAGAGTCTAGAATTATAGACACAAGTCACCCATGAATTGGGTAAAATAAGAATAGATCTTGCTCAACAATTAGGGCACAATTAATATGTTTGAGGACTCAATATTCTCCTTGATGGAAGTTGGACCATATGAACCATGAGTAATTTGAATTTCCCCTTCTATGATGATTTGGGTCGAAGACCCCAAGTTTATTGTGCATGTAAAATCAAGCTTCCCATTCTCCTACACACCATCTCATGTGAAGGTGACCTTATTTGTCTTGTATAGATTTGATCATGTTGAAGTCACCATAAAGAATCCAAAATGAATCTAAGAGGGAGTTAACAAGCCATCTCTAGATCAAGGTGCATTCCACAACATCATTAGAGGTATATAAATCAACAAGGCCAATGATGTGATTATCAAAGTTAAAAATAGTATAGAGTATTTGGTGGGTGGGGTAATAACCCTAAAAATGATATTTTAAGATAGGTTGGGTGCTAATAGGGTGACAACTCCCCCATGACCAGACACGTAATAGGTGGCCTGATAAAGGGCCCTAGGCTAGATAGTGTGAGTTGTAAATTGAAGTAAAAAGCCAAAAAATTTGACTTCTTGCATGCAATAAAAATTTCACATGAGTAAAATGATAATAATTATTCTTGATCATAAACTTATGAGTTAGATTAGTGATTCCTCAAACATTTCAACAATAAACTATCATTAGGAAATATCTAAATTCATATCATTTCCCTTGGAGAGGTCTGAGAGGGATACAAACTGATTGAAAGTCGAGCCTAGAGTAACAAATTCTCTAAGCTTGAAAGGTTATCTTTTATTTGGCACATAATCCTCATTTTTAGATGGAAAGGGACTACGTGAGTGACACATAATAGCCTTGTAGTTAAGGGTTACAATCCCCTAATCTAAATCCAAATCATTCACCCTTGAAGGGGGTTGTGACAAAGGAGTCATAGGAGTGGGGGATGGGTAAGACATAAACTGAGAGATTGCATACATGGGGACTGGGAAATGGGAGTGAGGGTTTAACTTATGATAATGTCAAGGATTTTTTAGAAAGGGCTAAGGAACTTGGTCCTTGTAGGTTAGTAGATAACTAGTTGAGGTCTAAAATTACCATGAGTAACAATATTTTTCCTTTTAGAAACCATGGTCCACCCATTAGAGGATTAGGATTTTTATCTTAGACCCACTTTTGTCTTAAGGGACTAAAGGAGTGAGGACCATTAGAGGACATTTTCAAGTCATTTGGTCTGAACCTGACATCTAAAATAACTGTTTAGAAGGTTAATATAGAGCACACACTGAGAGAATTGATTATTGCCCACTTAAATATCGATGGTCTCTTTGATATCTTTAGTGAGGTCTATTTCAACATAGACGCTTCTCTGAGGTCAGGCTGTATATAACTTTGGTTTCTCATGGTAGATTGAGTGACCTAAAGGCTTGATAAGCTGGTCGACAAAGTTCCATAAAGGAAGAGGTAAGCCTATAAATTATACCCATATTGGGATTTTAAGCTTATCTTATTTAGAGTCTTGAAAGTCTTGAGTCCAATGGGGAAAAACAACTAGGGTGTTGCGATTAAACCATGGGCTATGGTTAACAATGGCTCTATAATGTTATGGATTTATGAAATGAAATAGGAAGAAACCCTTAGTGAGGTTTTGGACTCCTTCTAGTTTCACCCTATAGCCTTGCCAATGGTTGTGAACCCATTGTTTCAAAAGGTTCTTAAGAGGAAATCGACCCACAAAGTAAGCAACTAGGGTAAAATTTTCAAAATAATGATAGGTTTTATCAAAATCTAGTAAATCTAGAACCACATTTGGTAGAAGAGCATCAAAGTTAGAATCAATACCTCATGATAAACCTTCAAGACAAACTTCAGAGCTTGTTTCAACACCATGGCTTCTTTGGTTCCTATTGGTGGTACCTACATCAATGATGCAAAAGGTGTGGTGATGGCCATTTAATATAAGGGAAGGTAACAAACCACCCAAAGGGTAGATGATAAGCCCGACTCAGTGCAATAAATGCACTGTCAATATCTCCTATGTAGATCAGATAGATTGACAATGTGAAAAATAATAGGGGGGAACCCTAAGAACCCACATACATAAGTTCCCCGTAATCTGCTCTCCCCTTTCCAAAAAGTCAAGTTCCTATTTGAAAGTATTATTGCAAAGAATTAGGTTTTAAGCAACACACTATTCCTGATTTTATAGTATCTCAAATTTTTTAATAACATCTATATAATTAGAGATGTACTAAATAATTTTGTAAATAAATAGTTAAAAACTAATTGTAAATTTCACTAATGAAATTTAATAAAATAAAATAAATTATTAAGTTTTATATATTATGATGATTAATTATATGATAGTTTTAAATAAATCAATTATTAAAATATTAGTATGTGTAAATTCTTGTTAACATTAAATTTCATCTTTTGAATTCCTTTAAATTGATTTGTTTACATAATTCTTTCAAAATTTTGGAGTTATCTATTTGAATCTAATTAATATTTTAAAATTAACATAAGAAATGATTAAATTTATATTTTAAAAATATTTTTCTTTAACAAATAATAAATTTATAAATAATTTAATATATTTCTATCCAAAAGTCACAAACACCCATGCATAATGTTATTAATATTAAATTACTCGATTGTTTATAATTTTTATTTTCTAGAATGGATAGCTACCATAAAAAAAAATAATAATAAAAATAATGTAATAAAAATGATAATGATGTTTCAAAATATATATGATCTTTTATAGATACTAATAAATATTACAATTTGTCTAGTACTATGTAAGGTATAATGCATCTTTCACTCCTTTATATTAAAGGATTAAATTTTATAATTGAATTTGTTTATTATGAATATTTTTTATGATGTTTTTGATTCAATAATACTCTTCATATATATATATATATATATATATATATATATATATATATATATTTTATAATTTTTTTATTTTTTTGATTTCATATAAGATGAAATATATTATTTAAAAATAATAATTATATTTTACGATTAAAAATCTAAATATAACAATATGATCATCAAATTTAATTTAGTTCATATTTTTCAGTCCCTTATATTAAACACAAAAGATGTCCATACAAAATAATTTATCTTTATTTCAATTTCTATTTTTTTACTTTTGTTGTTTGTCTTATATATATAAAATTCTCTTTAATATTTTATATTTAAAATTAATTATTTTAATAAAACATTGTGATAATTTAATTATTTAAAATCTATTATTTTGAAAAGTTTACAAATATGTTATTTAATAAATTATAATTTTTTCAACTATCAATAATATTTTTTAAAATAATAAATCTAATAATAATCATCAATGGATTATAAAATTTCATTTGGGAATGAAAAATAACCATCAAATTCCACACTAACTCTATTAAATAGCAAACCATTTTCATAGACCAATTAAAACTCCCAAAATAAATAAATAAATTAAAAAAATAAAAAATAAATCTACCATTGACAAAAATGACACATTCCAACACTAAACTCGCTGGAAACCTCCCAATGATCATCCAGATTCCCAACAAACAATAATCACAACACATTCATTTAATAACAAGAAGCTTATTATACATTTGTTACAAAGAAATTGACAATAAATACATTTACAATCTTGACAGGGATGTCTTAATAATGTATAATATTATTATTATTTTAAAAACAAAATTAATAAAATTTTCCATTTTAATTTAACATTAAAATTAAAAAGTATCATTTTACTAAATTTATATTTTATCATATTTTTATAATATTAAATTTTTCTATTTTAATTTTAATAAACTATTTACAAATCAAATAACTTCATCAATAAATTACTTACTTTCAAATTGTAACACTAAATTTAAACTCAGAACTCAGGGACATATCATATTCTTTCTGATATCAAACCTTTGTATTCACAAAATATTAATTCTAATAAACAATTTAGAAATCAAACAACTTCATCAGTAAACCCAGAACTCAACGACATATCATACAAATTCCATTCCATGCCTTGATGAAGTGGTGGCCATGGCCGATGCTTTCAATCTTACTCTTCCATACATTCCTACAAAAATACATTTCCTCCGATCCTCCTAAATCACAATCGCTCTCCTCTTGCGGCGGAGGAATACTAGAGAGTTTACAGTACATATTTCCCAATTTCGATCTGCCGTCGATCATCGGGTTAATGGCAGAGTTAGCCTTGAACGCCATTGCAGCCAAGTCTGGTTAATGGCAGAGTTTACGCAGAGGAAGCACAAAATAAAGCTCTTCCAACTCCAATTCTTCCTCTGAATCAACACCCACCATTAGTTTTCCGACGTGAAGAGAATCCCAATGGCAAAGAAAATTCCCTGGATTTTGTAAAATGATCTCGCCAGCTTTAGTGGGTTCGCGGAAATCCTTCATACCACCGTCGAAAAATATGACTTTGGCCGTTTGTATGAATTCGGTTTGTGAAGACGGCGACATAGAAATGCAGTTGCCCATTTCCGCATTCGAATCCCGCCTATATTAATATCATTTGTAGACTAAAAATATTTGAGAAAGATCCGACAAGGTTAAAACCATATATTCTGGATGAATAGATAAGAACTCCACGTCGATTTTTTAAAAGTGGGGTTAAATTTATGATAAGTGGGTTGACTTTGGAAGAGGGTGGATGCGTTTCTCACATGTGGGTGGGGGCTGTACCTTCGTCATGAACAAAGTAACTTTTGTAGCTTTGTGTTGTTGATGTGGGTGACACGGAGGACTCGGACTTTATTGTTACCCAATGCCACGTTTTTGTGGGATTTTGTTAGACAAAACAATTCTAGGTTAAAACACTTTATCAAGAGAAAGATATCAATGACTTAACTCTTATTATTCATATTCTCATATTGTTATTATTGAAGAAGGAAAAGTTAATAAATATAAGGTATATTGTTGCTATGTATATTTTCGTAATGTATTTGGTAAAGTTTAAAGATAAATATTTTAATGCAAAAATTTAAAGATTTAGAATTTTCAGATTTGAGAATTTATCTAATAATGATTTTATATATTATAATTTTTAAACATATTCATACTAAAATAGGTATTACAAAAAACATTCATAATATCATATGTGTGAAACAAAGTTGTCCTTATTCACTTACATTTTTAAAGTTTTATATTGATGAATTAAAAGATCTTATCTCTAAAAAATGGATGGTGTGAATGATTGGCTCTATATTATGTGTGAATGATATTGTTTTGCTTTCACATTGAATTATAGTTCTTCAAATTTAATTTGATGTGTTGAGCTTTTTTTGTATAAAAATTGGTTTTGAAGTAAATTTTGTAAAGACAAAAATCATGGCATTAAATCAAGAAAATATTATCTAAAATTAATTTGAAATAAAACGTACAATAGATCGAGATGGTACACTCTTACACAGGTACTTAGGTGTGGTTTTTTCTAGGCCATGTTTTAGCTTTGTACTTGCAATGTAAACAAGACTTGGCAAAGAATATGCATCATTGACATCTTCGTAAAGACAATATTTTTACCTCTAATTTTAAGATACCTAAAAAATATTCAAATTGTCTATACGTTAATTACTCTCACATTGTTTTAAGGATATGAAGTTTGGGGCCATAGACAAAGATTCCAAATATATAAAAAGATTTTTCATCTTTATTATATCAATAAAATTTGAGCCAAAAGACTAGTTCGTCACTTAATTATTCTTTCAGAGTTTGGGATATTTCCACTCTTTATCTCTTTAGTTTTACACATTATCACTATGTTACATAGACTCCAATGCATGGTAGATTTTTACTCTAACTAGATTAGATATCTATATTTGGCACTTCAATGTTATATGAAAACTATCAAAAAAAGGATGCAAATCTTATTAGTATGCTAGAGTTATAACTCTCCTCTAAAATTTGAATATCAATATAAAAATACTCCCTCATCTTGAGATTTTTTATTGACCTCCACAACTCACTAACAAAGAAATTAATAAAAGTTTCCATAAAGAAATTAATAAATCTTATTTGAAAGTTATATGGATTAATTTAACAAAACTTTTGAAATAAAAAAATTCTTCATTATTTCATATTTTTTTGTGTTTTCACAAATATCAAATTCAAATTTTGGAATACATAGAAAAAATGTTACCATTATAATTACGGATCCTTTTAACTCATTTTTGAGTTTAATCATAATGTTTACTCAAAAATACTTACATACGGACACAATACATAAACATAATAAAAACCCAACCCTAATTTTTTTTGTCTTACCTCTACTTAAAAAAACACATGTTAAAAACCATTCTTTGATTGCACATATTATTCTACAAATTTTTTACAATAACAATGAAAAAACACATCATAATTTTAAATCATCGTAATTACATAGATATTTTCGTTATGTACAACATAATTTTTTTATAAAATTGAAAAATATGTTTAATACTTCCTAAGATAATCTTAATTATTAATTATTGACACTTATATGCACTCCCTAAATTACCTACATATCAACTTTTGTGAATTTGCATAAATAAAATCATGGCTAACTGTAGTTATTATCCCACAGAGTTGCTATTTAAAATCTATTCAACAAAAGAACATAATCTTTTTCAAAATCACACAATAATTTTTTTCCTACGAGCTAAATTCCTATAGCCACTAGTTGGCCATCACACACATGCCTAGGGTTAAGATTAACAAGTATGCATATTAACTCCTCTTGAAATATTACCACCAAGGTGAATCGCTTTTGAAGAATCGAGAGGAAATGAATCCTATTTGTTTCAGTAGTGACTCAGTGTGCACCATAATAAGAGTTCTAAAAAATGTTGAGGATAACAATAGAAAAAAAATGCTTATGACCCCAGTTAGGGCAAAATGAATTTGCAATCAATCTACGCACAAAATGGATGTAATAAGGATGTTTTGAAACTCTACAACCCATGCAACCCTATATATCATTGACCATCTGTATGATTCAAATTAGATTTTCATACTTTTTGCTTCATCCCCACATTATGTTGCTTCATTCTTCCTCCCTCAACATTTTTTAATTTATTTCTCTGTCTTTATTTTCCTTAAATTATCCTTATGTGCTCTTCACTTCTCTTTTCAACTATTTACTAATTTTTATAAGGTTTATCTTTTCAAGATCTATCAAAAGGGAAAACTTGGTACATTTTTTCTCTTCTTTAACTTTTTAAATTTAAATTTACTTTTTTAATTTATTACACTAACAAGGGTTATGTATTGAAGTGAGGCTTTTGTTCTATTTCTAATGGATGGTCTACATTTGAAGTTGTAGGATGAATATGACTACATTCTGTTACTGTTGATGCATGATAAGCTTTGGCACGACCATGTCACAAGGTCTGATGGTCCTCGAGATAGAGGGAAGGTCGACATGGTATTAAATTTAAATAATCACAATTATTGTGATTTTTCCTCCGTGGTAATGCTATGTAAAATAAATTGTGAAACATTCATTTTGCTTATACAGTGTGATAATGAAGAGTTATTTTTTTTATAACTCTATGTGCATAGACCAAGGATTGGACATACAACCATTACAACATGGGTTATCTTTGGAATGTGTCACAAAGTATGCATGAAGTTGTAATTGATGTCATGAAAGTGTCATTAATGTCATTCTGAGATGTGCTCGATATTATATCCTTAAATCTTTAATAGAGGAACCTAGTGAGAAGGTGCCTTAGTGAGTTAAGCCTAGTAGCATGGTGAATTGAGCCATTGGAGATCTGTGTGAGCATAGGTAGTAGCGAGAGAACATGTTATTGTGTTATATGACATATGGATAGAGAGTTGAAGATAGTTTAGGATGTTTCAAGGCATGAACATACTCAAAGTATACTTAGCAATATAAGCCCTAAGTGCACATAGAGACCTATCGTGGCCTATTGAGGGGTCAAGTTCCTTTCCAAGGATGCCAGACCTCTTGATAGAATTTACAGAGGTATGAGAGGTCATGTAAATCATGTTGACAAAGTTTTAAATCATATCCTATAGGATAAAACACTATTTTTGATGAAAACATTGATTGTGTACACAAAATTGAGGGTTACAGACCTACGAAGAAGTTTCTCATGATCATTGGCATGTGCAACCTTTGCATGAGAACATGAGAGCTTCATGGTAGTTAGTGAAGGTCCCTAGATTGAAATCCTTGGAATTGTCTTTAGGATTGAGGGGCAATCCTTTATGAATGATTTCTAAGAAGGTAAGGTAGTCAAAACCCTCCTAAAACCCTTACACATATCCAATAAGAACAATATAATCATTTTTGTCTTAGAATGGTCAAATTGACCTATTTTAGTGTTTGGAACATATAAATTACTCTTCAATCTCTCCCCATGTGGTTTTGTTTGTCTGGATAGTGAATAGAAGCTACAGGAAAACACTTGTTTTTAGGGGTTTTGATACTACAAGCATGGTTGACTAGGTCGAAGCATGAAAATAGATGAAGGATGATGTAGACAACTTATAGTTTATGTTAATTAAATTTTTTGATTAGGTTTGAGACTATAAATGTGCAAAATTGGTTATATAAGATAGCCTATCGCTAAACTAGCCTAATGAGCAAAACAATGAGAAAACTAGGCAAGAATGAAAATAAGTTTAGGGATTGGTTGATAAGGATTAAGGATGGAAACAAAGGTATGGGTTCATAATTAAGTACACATTACTCCTAGTTCACTTTTTTGGAAGTGTTGATGATGCCTATAATCAAACAAAATGTTGTCATCAAATTGGCCTATCTAGCATAGTGGAGTCTATGTAGAGTGACATAGTGAGATTGGTTTTTAAGACCAATTTTTATTAATGAACTTGAAATATAAATTTATAGATATGTTATAAGGATGATGGAGGTTTAAAAAGATCCATTGGAATATCATATAATTATCTCCATAGGTGTCCCACAAGTTGATTTTCTTGACTATGTTTTATGTCCTACAGACAACTTCTCTGTGTGTGTGAAAAAGATGTGTCTAAACTTATATTTTCACTAAGATGGTTGATCCAAAGTTATCAAAGGTGTTATAAAGGAGTAATAGGATAATTTTAATGTATTTTTTATCATTGGAATTCCTAATAAAGTTTGAAAGTTCAAGTGATTTGACTGTGTTTTGATAGTGTTTAGTGTTTCTGAATAAGCTATCTACAGGAGTGTTATTGGAGGTCTTTTGGCTTGTGTGATATATACTAAATATTTTGGAAAGTTTTTTGAGTCTTAAATATAATATTAATTTAATTTAATGCATAGGTTATGTGTGATGTTTTTTTATATGTGTCAATATTACAAGATAGACTTATAGGTAGTTAAGTGCCCTATTGGCAAGGAGAACTAATTGGTAGGTCCAAGTAGTGAAATGGGTAAAATTTATTTGAGGACCAAAGGTGATATCATCAAGGTTATATTGGAGACATTAATAAATTTTTTAATCCATTGGATAATGTAGGAAGTGTTTCTAAGGGTCAGATTCGTAACATGTGGATAAGATAGACCAAATTGCATTAGGTCTCCATTAGGCCTAATGAAGGATTTAGACCTTATGGACTATGAAAAACTTGTGTAATGTTTGTTTCACCTTTTAAATGTGCATGCTGATCTATTCAAAATGTATTTTATGTATGTAAAGTATCTTGGCCGACCAAGATGGGTGAAAGAAAGAATTGCGTATAAAGGCAAGGTCTAATAAAGCTGTTTTGACTAGTTAGAATATTTGAGATAATGAGCGAGAGTTTTGTAAATATTTTAAGAGCTTGGATATCATCATAGGACTGAGATAAATATATTATTAATATCTAAATATGTTTCTATAGGTTTTGAACAAGGTCAATTAGCTTTATATTGCCAAAGAGAGGTCTAATTGAGCAAGAGGGCATAAGAAGCTGGTGGAGAGAGATTGAAGGGTAAGAAGTGTATGAAAATTATGTCATATATAGTTGGGTTATAAATATACATTATGAGGTGACCAAAAATCAGAGGTGACTTGGCTGGTGCTAAGCTACCTAAGGGGGTTGGATCCTCTTTGCAAGATTGAGCTTGCAGAAGACTAGTTGAGTTGGTGCTCAAGTAGATAGGGGTTGGAGCTCCTTGTAAAGTGGGTGATTTACTAAATTTTGAATCTTGGAATTATAGGACCATATTCCATGTTCATTATTTGGTGTGTTTTATTCCCTACGAGGGTTTCCCACATAACTTTTGTGTTATATTGTGTTTTATTTGCATAGTTGATTATTTATGCATTGGTCTTTTGTATATGCATCATGGATTGTTTAATGGAATTGAATAGATAATGTTGAGAAACTAATTCACCCACCATCTCAATAGTATTTCTTCCAACATTTGGTATCAGAGCCTGGTCCCTTAAGTAGACCTAATATTTCTAAGTGAGATCTTTGAAACATAGGTATGGATCTTAGCAATGAAAGTGTCTTCTATGATTCCCATGAAAATATATCAACAGTGAGAAAAATTGCTTGTGAATTTTTCTCAAAAGAGAAGGATCACATAGATGAATGTACTTATCTTATATTTAAAATAAAAACTTTAGAGGCACAGGTTGATAAAGATGTTATCAAGATGAGGACTTACTAGAAGTATGAGGAAAGTACTAGAAAACTAAACATCTTGGATAGTCAAAATCCTTCCATGACATGAGAGGTATTAGCTTCAGAGAAAAACAAAATGTGGTCAAGAAATATCAAACTCCTATAGACACTAATCAATCAAAGAGTGATATAATCAAGACCTATGCAGAAGCTACCAGATCTGAAGTAAAGCATCAACAAGACCACAAGGTCACTTCTCTGTCAAGAAAGGTTAAAGGAAATTATGTTTTATCTTATCTTCATCAAGATACAATCAAGGTCAAATAATCATATTATAATAATTCTTTCATGGGTTATTGTTTCTCTTGTGGCAAATTTGGACTTAAGATTATCAACTATAGATTGAAGAGCATAATTCTATGTTTTAAATGTAACCAAAAAGGAAATATTGCAAGAGAGTGTAAAATAATCAATAAAAATAGTCAAGATGAGAAGATATGGAACCATGACACTAAATTATGGATTAAGAAGGTATAATCTATAGAAAAGAAGCAAAAAAAATAGAGGAGATGAATCTATGATATCTCAAATTGCTTTTCACACTCAAGATGAATATTTGAAATGCTACATAGATAGTGGCTGCTCAAGTCACATGATAGGAGATAAAATAAAATTTATCACTTTAAAGAAGAATGCCACTGGTTTAGTGAGGTTTAGAGATAACACATCTAATAACATAATTGGGAAAGGTGATTTGATTTTGAACAATGAAAAGATTGGAACATAAAATGTGTTATATGTAGATGGACTGAAACACAACCTATTAAGTGTGGGTCAAATTTGAACCCAAGGACATACTCTTACATTCCATGAAAAAGGATGTGAGATAAGAAGAGCTAAATCAATAAGATTGATTGCCAAAGCCAAGATAACTAAAAACAACCTCTATATACTAAATGAGATCACTAAAGAGAAATGATTCATGATAAAAGTAGATGAGATTTGGATGTGTTATAAAAGGCTAGGTCACATGAACTTTGACAACCTTGTAAAAATAATCTCCAAGGGATCTATGAATAATATGCCCAAGATTTCTAAACTTGTAGATGCTCTTTGTAAGGCATGTTAACATGGCAAACAAACTAGGAGAAGATTCAAGTCTAAAGAATATTCCACTACTATACCTTTAGAATTAGTTCATATTGATCTATGTGGACCTACTAAGATTAAAATTATTTAGGGAGATAGCTACTTCATGTTGCTCATAGATGATTTCACAAGAATGACTTGGGTAGAATTCTTGAAGGAGAAGTCAAAATCTATAGGTAAATTCAAGACATTCAAATATTTGGTTGAAAATGAAATGAATGTGAAGATCAAGTGTCTTAGATCTGACAAAGGAGGAGATTTTTGGTCAAATGAATTTGATGAATATTGTGAAGAAAATGGCATAAGAAGGCAGTTCTCAGCTACTAAAACACCCCAACATAATGTGGTGGTTGAGAGAAAGAACAAAATATTTCAAGAGATGGTAGGAACCATGTTAAATGAGTCTAAACTATCAGATGGTTATTGAAGAGAAACTATAAGTACTACAATCTACACTTTGAATAGAGCTCAGATTAGGATCAATAGTGACAAGACTCCATATGAGCTATGGAATGGCAAACTTGAAAATGTTGAAGACTTAAAGGTTTTTGGGATCAAGTGCTACATTAAGAGAGATGATGAGGATTTACAAAAATTTGACTCAAGATATGATGAAGGTTTATTTCTAGGATACTCATCAATGAGTGTTGCTTATAGATGTTATAACAAAAGATTACAAAAGATAGTGGAAAAAACAAATGCAAAGGTTGATGAGACAAAGAACTCATATTATTAGTCAAATAATGATGAATAAATAATATAGATTGATGAGGCCGAAGAAGAGAGTGAAGAAAGAAAGGACTCAAAAGGTCCTTCTAGGCAAATTCAAAAGGATCATTCTAAATCTCAGACCCTTGAGAACAAAAGTATAGGTATACAAACAAGGAAATGAATGATGAGTGATTCTACTTTAATTTAAAAAATTGAACCTAAGAACTATATATAATTAAGTGGAGAAAAGTATTTTTTGGATGCAATGATTGAGGAGCTAAATCATACTAAGAAGAATGAAACTTAGGAGTTAGTACCTAGACCTAAAGATAGAAACATCATTGGTACAAAATGGGTTTTCAGGAACAAATTGAATGAGATTGGAGACTTCACTAGAAACAAAGCTATAATTGTGTGCAAAGGATATGCTCAGGTAAAAGGAGTGGACTTTGAAGAAACCTTTACTCTTATAACAAGGTTAGAAGCCATTATGATATTCATTGCCTATGCAAGTTACAAAGGGTTCAAGATGTATCATATGGATGTTAAGTCAGCCTTCCTAAATGGAAACTTATAAGAAGAGGTATACATAGAACAACCTGAGGGTTTCTTATTAACTAAAAACAATGACTATGTATATAGGTTAAAGAAGGCTCTTTATTTTCTAAAACAAGCTCCTAGAGCCTAGTATGCTACAATTGACAAGTATGTTTTGGATCAAGGGTTCAAAAGAGGAGTTGCAAATAGTAACCTATATGTTAAAACTAAAAATGATCATCAATTGATAATTTTAGTCTATGTGGATGACATTATCTTTGGTGAAATTAATGAGAGCATGAACAAGGATTTTAAGGAAGTAATGAAATTAGAATTTGAGATGTCTATGCTTGAAGAATTGTCCTTCTTTATTGAACTTCAAATTGTCCAAAATAAAAAAGGTATGTTTATTTCACAAGCCAAATACATAAAAGAGATGCTAAATAAGTTTGAAATGGAAGACTTTAAGGTTGTAAGCACACCTATAGTGACTAGATGCAAGTAGAACAAGGATGATGAATCCTCAAGGGCTGATCATACAAAATATAGATCCATGATTGGGATCTTGTTGTATACTACTGCATCTAGACCAAATATCATGCAAGTTGTGGGTCTTTTGGGAAGATTCCAAGTAGATCATAAGGAATTTAACCTACAAGAAGTCAATAAAATACTAAGGTATCTCAAAGGAACCCTAAAATATGGTTTATGGTATCCAAGGAGTAAAGGTTTGATCTAGTAACGTATACATATGCATACTGGGTTGGGAGTCTAGATGATAGAAAAAACACTAGTGGAGGAGCCTTTTTCTTAGGTAAGTGTCTAGTCTCATGGTTAAGAAAGAAACAACCTTTAATATCTCTATATACTAATGAAGTTGAATATATTATAGTAGTCTCATGTTGCACTCAAGTATTGTGGATGAAACAAACCTTGAGAGACTACAAGGTGGAATTTGATGGCCCTATCTCTATTATCTATGATAATACTAGTGCCATAAGTGTTTCAAATAATCTTGTATTGCATTCAAGGACCAAACATATTCCTATCAAATATCATTTTCTAAGAGAATACATGAGTGAACAAAGAATTAAGATTAAACTTGTGTCCACCAAGGATTAGATTGTAAACATCCTGACTAAGCCTCTTTCAAAGGCTACTCCTGGACATATGAGACAGGAAGTAGGTGTGATTCTTATTCCTAGCGCTCACTAAGCAAATAAATACTTAAGGGTAGCTTATGAGGAGGTGTGTTAGCTCCAAATATAAGAAAATAAGTGCACAAGTTGTGAGGACAAAGGGGGAGTTATATTAGTTTGTCAAGAGGAAATTTTTTTGACATGTTTATGTTTTTATAGGTAAGTGATTTGTCATTAATGTCAAAGGGGGAGATTGATTTGCTTAAGAACATGTTTCCTAGTAAGAGATCTCTCTCTAAGTAGATTCTATAAATGAAGTGTTTCCATAAATGAAAAAGGGGGAGATTGTTAGGAATGTGTCAAAAGGTATGCATGAAGTTATCATTGATGTCACAAAACTATCATTGATGTCATTCTAAGATGTGTTTGATATTGTATCGTTAAAGCCTTAATAGAGGAACCTAGTGAGAATGTGCCTTAGTGAGTTAAGCCTAGTATCATGGTGAATTGATCCATTGGAAATATATTTGAGAATAGGTAGAAGTGAGATAAAAATTTATTATATTATATGACATGTGGATATAGATTTGAATATAGTTTAGGATGTTTCAAGATAGAATATAATCAAAGTATACTTAGCAGTATAAGGCCTAAGTGCACATAGAGACCTATAGTGGCCTATTGAGGGGTCAAGTTCCTTTTTAAGGATTCAAAATATGTTTATATAATTTAAATAGGTATTATAGGTCATGTAAATCATGTTTAAAAAGTTTTAAATCATAGCCTATAGGAAAAATCAAGATTTTTGATGAAAACATTGACTGTGTGCACAAAATTAAGGGTTACAGACCCAAGAAGGAATTTATCATGCTCGTTGGCACATGAAAATTTTTCATGAGAACCTAATAAATTAATTTTAGTTTATTAATGTCCCTATATTAAAATACTTGTCATTGGTTTTAGGATTGATGGGCACTCCTTTATGAATGATTGCTAAGAAGGTAAGGTAGTCAAAACCCTCCTAAAACCCATACACAAACCAATAGGAAAGATCTAATTGATTTTGGATAATAATGGTAAAATTGAAATATTTTAGTGTCTGGAACATGTAAATTAATCTTAAATATCTCCTCAAGTGGTTTTGTTTTGTCTTGACAATGAACAGAAGCTATAGGAAAACTCTTATTTTTAGGTTTTTGATACTACAGGCAGGGTTGACTAGTTCAAAGCATGAAAATAGATGATGGATGATTTTAAATACTTATATTTTATGATAATTAAAATTTTTTAGTATGTTTTATACCAAAAATGTGCAAAACTAGCTATAGAAGATAGCCTATTGCTAAACTAGCTTAATGAGCAGAATAGTGAGAAAACTAGGTGAGAATAAAAAAAAAGTTTAGGGATTGGTTTCAAAGGATTAGGAATGGATAAAAAGGAATGTGTAAATAATTAAATAAATATTACTCATATTTCACTTATGTGGAAGTATTGATGATGCCTAAAATCAAACAAAATGTTGTCATCAAATCGACCTATCTAGCACAATAGAATCATTAATATATATATATATATATATATATATATATATATATATATATATATATATATATATATATATGTAAAGTGACACAGTGAATTTGGTCTATAAAACCAATTTTGATAAATGACATTAAAATATATATTTAAATATGATTTATAATGATGATTTAGGTTCAAAAAAATCCATTTTAATATCATATAATTATCCCCACAAGTGTCCCATAGTTTGATTTTCTTAACTATGTTTTATGTCCTACAGGTAACTTTTCTATGTGTGTGAAAAATATGTGTCTGAGTCTATTTTCACTAGGATGGTTGATATAAAGTTATAAAAGGTGTTATAAAGGAAAAATAGGATCATGTGAGTGAATATTTTTCTCATTGGAGTTCGCTGATCAAGCTTTAAAGGTCAAGTGATTTCGATTGTGTTTTGACAATGTTTAGTGTTTCTAAGTAAGCTATCTACAGGAGTGTTCTAGAGGTCTTTTGGCCTGTGTGATATAGAGTAAATATTTTTGGGAAGTTTTTTGAGTCTTAAATATAATATTAATTTAATTTAATTTAATTCATATTTTATGTGGGATATTTGTGTATATGGGTCAAGATTACAAGATAGACTTACAAGTAGTGAAGAGGCCTATTGGTGAGGAGACCTAATTGGTAGGTCCAAGTAGTGAAATGGGTCAAATGGAGTTGGGGACCCAAGGTGATATTATAAATGGTATATTGTATAAATTAATAAAGTGTTTCATCTGTTCGCTAAGGAAGGAAGTGTTTATAAGTGTCAGATTGGTAATGTGTGGATAGGACAAACCTAATTGCATTAGGTCTCCATTGGGCCTAATGAAGGATTTGGACCTTATGGACTATTACCAACTTGTATAATGTTTTTCACCTTTGAAACATGCATGGTGATATATTAAAAATTTATTTGGTGTATGTAAAGGATCTTGGCCAACCAATATGGGTGAAATAAAGAATTGAGTATAAAGGCAAGGCCTAATAAGGTTATTTTGATTAATTAGAATATTTGAGCTAATGATCAAAGATATTGAGTTTTGTGAATAAGTTAAGATCTTGGATATCATCAAAGGACTGAGACAATTATATAATTAATATATAACCATGTTTATATAGGTGTTTAATAAGGTTAATTGACCTAGTATTGCCAAAGAGAAGGCTAATTGAGCGAGAGGGCATAAGAAACTGGTGGAGAGAGATTGAAGGGTAAGGAGTGCATGAAAAGGTTTTTATCCATTGTTTTGTTATAAATAGACATTTTTAGGTGACCAAAAATTAGAGGTGACTTGGTTAGTGCTAAGTTACCTAAGGGGGTTGGAGCCTCCTTACAAGATTAAGCTTACAAAAGACTAGATGAGTTGGTGCTCAATTAGATAGGGGTTGAAGCTCCTTGTAAAGTGGGTGCATTACTAAATTTTGAATATTGTCATTATAGGAATATATTCCATGTACATGGTTCATTGGGTTTTATTCCCTAAGAGGGTTTCCCGCATAACCTATATGTTCTCTTATGTTTTGCTTGCATAGTTGATTGTTTATGCATTGATCCTTTGTATATGGATCATGGATTGTTGAATGGAATTGAATAGATAATGTTAAGCAAATAATTCACCCCCACCACCACCCCCCCATCCCACCCCTCCCCCTCTTAGTATTATTTCTTCTAATAGGTTAAGATGGAATCAATCTATCTTCATGAGTACAGTGAGAATATTTTATATGTGTTTGTTTTATTGCTAACACTGATACATTTTATTTTACAATAAGGTTTGTAATTGAAAATGTCCATGAATGGGTGTCTATATTCTTATGGCAGAAAGATTGGGTTTACAAATTTGAGAGCCATAAGCCTAAAAAAAAATTCTAATTATGGTTTGATTTGTTGGCCATTGATAATGCAATAATTTTTTATTCCTTAAGATGACATCAAAGACTGAAAGGGGTTTTTGATAGTGGATTTCATAGCCATGTATATTTGATAACTCAACATGATTAGAATATAGTTTTCTCATGTCATTATTTTTAAGCTAAATTAGCTTAAAATTTTGTTTATATTTGTCTTCCATTGTGGTGGAAAGTCTAAATGATTTCTAGTTAAGATTTAGTGTATTAGTTTTGGTAATGCAATATTTTTGGTTCTTTAAGATGATAATGGAGATTAAAAATGGATTTTAAATAGTTTTGAATCCCATTATGGGCTTGAAATTTTATATAATTTTGATATATTGACATGCGTAAACTAGAGTTTGGGTATGTAGTCATTGTTAGTTTTGTTATTTATAAGGTTTGTGATAGAAAATAGTTATGTATAATTGTCTTTGTCATTATGGTAGAAAGCAAAATCTATTTTTTTGGTTTTCACACAATGAAACATTTATTTTACTTATTCAATGTGATATCAAAGAATTTTGTTATATAGATATGTGCACATGGACTAGAGATTGGGCATGCAACCATTGTACATAGGGTTAAGCTTGAATCAATTTTTTTATGTGAATGCGGTGAGAATATTTTATATGTATAAGTTTTATTTTTGACATTTATACAAAAAAAATTATAATAGGTTTTGTGGTGGAAAATGTCTATCGATAGTTGCATCTATCCTCATGGTGAAAAGTGTTGGTTTACAAAGCTAAAATCCATAAACCTTGAAAAAAATTCAAGGTATGATTTAGTTTGCTAGTCATTAGTAATGTAGTTTTTTAATTCTCTAAAATGATAATGGAAATTGAAAGGGTTTTTTGATAATGGTTCTCTAACATCATGTAGTTTTGATAGCTCAACATGCGCAGGTCCTAGAGTTTCACCATGTAATAATTTTTATGTCATTTTTAATAAGATTTATGATAGAAAAAATATGTGTATAATTGTCTCTATTATTTTGGCAGGAAGGTTAGATTCACAAGGGTGAAATTCATAATTCTCTAAATGATTTTGTAATATTTAAGATGAAATTGAAGATTGAAAATGGGGTTTAGATAGTTTTTGGGTTGGTTGATGACTAGGTGGAAGATACAAAAGCTTGAAAAGTCAAAAATATAATTAGTATCATTTTTTGTTTTCGTATTTTGAAACATTCATTTTTCCTATTAACGGGACAATGAAGGAATATTTTTTGATAGCTTTGTGTGTATAGACTAGAGATGGGATGTAGTGAACTGTTGATGACCAAATGGGATGTAGGGAAGGTTAAAATGTCATTAAATTTAATTAATGACATTTATTTCAATTTTTTATTGGTGGAAATGTTATGTAAAACCTATTATTTTTTTTGTTTTCACATAGTGAAACATTCATTAAGATTCTTAAAGATGACGATGGAGATTTAAAAAAGAGTAGTTTCTATATCACGATGCACATAGACCAAAGTTTGGACATATAGTCATTATGAGGTCATTTTAAAAATAAAGCTTACAACATAAAATATATATGTATAGTTTTCTCTGTTGTTGTCACTGAAAGACACAAAAAATATTTAAAATCCTTATTAAATATCCAATGTTATGTTAAATATTTGATCTTTCTTCGAGGTTTATGGCTCTTCTTAGCATTTTTTAAAGATCTAGTTGTGGGTTTGACATTGATATCAATGTTTTTCAATAATATTTTCAATGGATAGTATATATGGATAGTTGTCTATATCCTCTTGGCATAGTGATTTAGTTTGTAATGGTTAGAGACATAAATCTTGAAAAAAATTATTTTTTCATCGATGGTAAGTCTCCTGTACAAAATCTATTTTTTCCCACACAATGAAACATTTATTTTTATTATTCAATGGGATAAAAAGGTAAATTATTTTGATAATTTGACATGTATAGACTATCAATTGGGCTTAAAACCATTGTGAAGTGGGTTAAGCTCAAAATGAAATATATGCATGGGTGTGGCGAGAATATTTTGTAATATGAGAGCCCTAAACCTTGAAATTATTTTTTGTAATGATTTGGTTTAGTATTTTTATTCTTTAAGATGACAATGGAGATTGAAAAGGGGATTTAGATAGTTTTTCATGACTTTTTTAGTAATAGAGATTTTTTTGTTCTTCTTAGGGTATATATAAATATAGATTATGGGTTTAAAATGTTGTGTAGTTTTGATAGCTCAACATACATAGATGAGAGATTGAGAATGTAATTATTTATAAGTCAATGTTTTCTAGATTTTTTTTGTTGAAAACCATATATTTATAGTTATCTTTATTGTTGTGGCAAAAAGGTTTGGTCTACAAGGATAATTTTTTTAATGAAATCTTATGTAACAAAAATAATCTGTAGAACATACATGCCACCATGAAAAAATATACCCACCCCATTGGTTCAATTTAATGGTGCATAAACCTTTTATATTTACCACTTGGTCCCAATGAACCAATGCAACCAAAGCTGCTACTCTTAGGCCTTGTGATGTGACCACACCAAAGTGCACCACATATCAATAATAGGGAAACCTAACTGTCTTCATCTTCTAACCTTAAATGTGGCTCATTGATCAGGTACAAAACATAGGGCTTAATATGATAGTTGATTTTTTTATCAAAATTTATAATTAATTGGCATTATTAAATCTAATTAAGATAAAATGATTTGAAGGGTAAAAATTGACTATAAATGAATTCTAATCAGTAGAATGAAAGTAAAGTATTGAAATTGACAAAGCTCAAATGAAATAAAAAAGCTAAATATGAAAAATAAAAAGATTACAAGAAGACTTAGATAATTAATTCCTATTAGTTTGATTATGTGTGATTGAAACACAGACGGAAATGATCAACTTAGAGCTAATTATGCATGTGCAACTAAAATAACTACTATCATTATTTTGGGTCAAAATTGACTAGAAATAGTTAGGATCAACTATAACTCTTGACACCTATGGGTCGATCTTGAGAAGCTTTGTAAAATTTATGGTATAGTCACATGTGCCTTATTGAAATATGACTATATGTATAATTTATACCTTCAACTATGCTTGAGTGACTTGATAATGACCTCTTCAAGGTTGAAAACCCACTAGGGCTTATGATAGCTAAAAACCTACAAAATGAGATGGGAGAATTTGTAATAGGATGAGCTGACCCTAGTCACTCTATGGAGATTTAATGTTGCCTATGTATACTAAGTACTTTGAAGAGGGAATCAAGCTTCATGTAGTTCTCCCACCTAGATTTCTTAGTATGATAGTGATCTTTTGCTACATGTATACATCTAGAGATGGATTGAATACTAAATAATAGTTTGCTTGACTTATATAGAATAGTCTCTTGATTTGACTAAGATTAATTTAAGTGAATAAAATTGAATCTGAAAATAATAGGGAATCTTTTTTCAATGTGAAATAATATAAATGTGGCTGAATAATGAAATTTCCAAGTTGGTAGAATAAGTGGCTTAGATATGAATTTATAGCCATCCAAATTGGTTGAAACCTCATGCTACCTATCCTAAAAATATGGACCTACCTATAAATAAGGGTTTATGTTTATATTTTTAAAATATATTTATAGGAAAGGGGTAAGTTTGAATTTTAAATTTTGGAATGAATTGGTGATCTTGACTTGTGAAGGGTAACATTTGATCTTTCATAATTTTTAATGTCTATACAAATGCAAGTCAAAACATAATAGTATATCCGACTTTTTGATAGAAAGAGGAAAAATACACTTTCATCTTCTCCTCAAAATATTTTGAGTTTGGGTAATTGAAATTAATCAAAAAATATGTTTTAAGCTATATATACATTTTTTCAATTTTTCTAAAAATCATTAAGTATTTTTTAGGATTATTTTAATTTTTTTATGGATGGCTAATGGGACATAATATTATACTTTGGCCCATGCTTATATGAGTTTTCATTAATTAAGACTATTTATGTAGGCTTAAAATAAAAACTTAGAAGGGATGGATCCATACAAGTACTTAGGATATAGTGATGTGGAGAAATAGGACTAATTTAAGGGCTAAGGTAAATGTGGGCCAAAACTGACATTATTAATTATTCATGAGAAAATTTGAGCAATATTTTCCACATTTTTATCCGTAAATAAAATTACTAGTGTAAAATGAAAGGTATACATGAGTGTGTTCAACACATTTTGTCTTTGGAAGGAAGCTTCAATCATGCAAAGTGTTCCATAGTGTATCCTACAATGATGTAAATGTAGTTAATGTATATATCTAAAATTGAATTGAAATGTAACTTGAATTTGAAAATATTTTAAATAACAAGGAAGGAGTACACCTGTGTGTATGAAACTAATGTTGCTCTTGTAGCTTTGATTAAAGATGATTCTTCCTTGATGCATTGGATAATTGGTGCTTCCCATGAAGCATTTGGAAGGATTGGTTCCTTTGTTGAACTAATGAAAAATTGAGGGTTATCAAGCCCCAATATTGAAGGGAATATATATATAAAATAGAACCCATTGAGAGATGAAAATCTTCAATTTACGTTATTAGTCTTTATAACTATAAGACATAAATGGGTTGGAATCCATAATAGATTCACATGATATAATGATGAAGGGTACTGAATATC
Source organism: Torreya grandis (assembly GCA_037957365.1). NCBI lineage: Eukaryota > Viridiplantae > Streptophyta > Pinopsida > Cupressales > Taxaceae > Torreya > Torreya grandis. The sequence goes on from JARHVA010000555.1 coordinate 1,995,097, forward strand.
CAATATGCATTATGCACTTTATTTAATCAATAATTGTAGATGGCATATAGATTATGTTGTCACTTAGCTCTTGTGTTACTTGTAATAGATGTTTTAAATTGTAAATGCTTATAGAATAAAGGAACGGTATCCTTTCCCTTATTATGACTTGGTACTTATCAACAAATATGTGCATGAATTAGTATCATGCCCCATTAATCTAAAAAATAATATAGTGTGCATGAATATGTTTCATGCCCCCATGTGATAAATGTAAAATCTGTAATTTTATGCAGATGTAATATTTATAATTTATGTTTGAATATTCTGAACATACGACCATGCATATGCACCCAAAATGTATGAATATGTATTTTGTTCCTATAATGTGAATGCATATGCATAATTTATGCCCCTTATAATCTATACAATAAATGAATTTTGAACCATTATAAATTCTTTGCAACTATATTTTATGCTAAAAATTGATTTTTGTTTATAGAGACTTATCTCATGTATGAAAATCCACCAAAATGCTCCCCATTTTAGTAGAGGGATGTGTTCTAAAATTCACTTATCTCAAAAGAAAATTTAAATGTATCTAGTGTAACAAGATATAACCATTTAATATTGTAGCATATGTAAAAAGGCATTGCATCATAGAAATATATGTATCATTCAAAGCATTAATACAACATATAAGGAAAGGCCTTATGTGTTAAATTTTGATAAATGTATCAATGAATCTCATAGTATTAGTTTTAATAGAATAAGACTATACAATATTTAATGTATGATATGGATCATGGCACTCGTCAAACTCAACATGCTTAATAAGCACACCAAGTGAAATTGCACTCAAAGGGCCAAAAGACAACACACAAAAGACATAATAATGTTGCACACTCAAACAAGGCCAAGGAACATACACAATAAGGCCAAGGGCCATTCAATTAATAGACATGAATATGTCATAATCACACACAAGGGACATACACAACAAAAAGTGAAGTCTAATCTACTATTTACAAGTAATAATATCAATACAACATATAACTATAAATATAGTCTACACCATGTATATGTAATGTGATCATATTATAACAAATGGCATATCCATTTACACAATGCCAGATAAAGATGTTAGAAATACATTTGTAAAGATTATATAACTCAACAAAGTATAGGAGTTATAGAATCGTAACATCTACAAATACCATAAGCTTTGGATAAGATGCCCCCACCATGATATGGTCACTGGATAGAAGAAATTCCAACATCTAAGTCCATGCAAAATTTGCATGTCTTGAAAAACACTCGTAAATACTAGTGAAATGCATGCGTGATAGAAAAAAGATTATGCTATGTACAAATCATGAGATAAAATAGCATAAACCAATGATGTAAAATATATGTCTAATCATGCTTAGGTCCTTATTTTGAAAATTTAGAATATTTTGTATTTTTGATATATTTTTTGTACTTTTTTGAATTTAAAAATAATCATAATGGAGACTAAAAGATAAAATATGGGTTTGAAAGTAGAAGAAATGAAAGGATTCTAAATAATCTATAACATGTGTCAAGGTAAAATAAGCACTGAATATGGATGGCATGTATGGACATGTATGTGACTAAGAAAATATGCCACCACTATATATGTGAAATGTAGCTGAAAGTAATATGCCCCCACTATATATGTGAAATGTAGATGAAAGGCATGTGAGAGATTGAATAGGGATGCATAAGAAAGATTGAACATGCTCATCTCATCAAATGTACACTTTTCAAGGTATGTAACATCTATTATGAGCAATGAAGTGAATGGATAAATATTTTTCATAAATAATAGTGTTGTTTAAATTTTAATTGAGTATAGTATCATAAGAAAGAAAAATTTAGATTTATTAAATCTCTATTTTTTCTATTTTTTATTTGAGTGTGTAAAAATTAGGTTAGTATCAATGGTTTAGTACAATAGAAATAATAGATCTTGAAATTTTTTGGTCGATACTATCTATGATAGAAAATATAATATGCCTTGTTAAAAATGTGAAAATGACACGTTAAAAAGAACAAGGTGGTAGTATTAGATCAATGTTCTGGATTATTCATATCAAGATAGTGAAATAGAAGATCCAAGAGGCCAAAAAGATACAAAGATCCAAGGGTTAAAAGATTGATCAAATTGATCATGTGTAAAAAGTGAAAGAATAAAATTATGAAGAAATCAAGAAGATATATAAGATAATTTTTTTATTTTTGATTATTTGGATATTTTTAAATTTTTTAAAAACATTTGAAATCGAAATGTGTTAACCAATCATTCCCTCAAGAGGAGAGTCACTATAAGGATATGTAACAAATATTTTAAGGGTCACATTTTGTGGATGAAAATAATATATTTTGATGAATCATAATAAAAAAAAGTCATCATGTGTTGTAATGTAACTATCTATATCACTACCCATGTAATATTGCATGAGAGGAGTATCTCAAACGAACCTAGGATGGCTTGAAATCTGATGAAGAGTAGTAGAAAGTTGTTTCAAATGTTGTGTTTATCAATATTTTTTAATTATAATTTGTAATTAATTGGTACATTGTTAACTCTAATTAAGATAAAATTTATTAAAGATAATAAATGTTGTAAAGGACTTATAACTAGTAAAATGAAAGTAAAGTACAAAAATGGACAAATCTTGAATGAATGTAAGAACTATTTTAAAAACCATAAAGAGGAAAAGAAGACTTATTTGATTAATAATTTTTAGGTTGAGTGTATGTGAATAAAATATGGTTTGAAATGATTAACACAAACCTAATTATGCACATGTAACTAAAACATCAACTGTCACTTTTTTGGATCAGAATCAACTAGAAATAGTCAAGATCGACTATCGTTGTTAACCCATATGGTTTAATCTTGAGATACACATAAAAATATAAAAATGATGGTAAAATAAATTTCACCTTATTTAAATACAAATGTATGTGGAACTTATACCTTCAACTATGCATAGGTGACCTATAAATAACCTTTTCAAGGTTGAAACCCTGATAGGGCTTATGATAGATGAAAACCTACAAAAAGAGAGGGGGGATTCTAATGGGATGAGTTGACTGTAATTAAGCCCATGATGATTTAACACTACCTAAATATCCATAGTAGTTAAAATAAATAATAAAACCTCACGTACTTCTCCCACCTAAAGTGCTTAGTGTGATAGTGCTCCTTTGCTACATGTATGCATCTAGAAATGGCTTGAATACTTGATAATGCTTTTATTAACTCTAATAAAATAAAATATTGACTTGGATAATGGATACTTAAAGTTAATATAATCAAATTTGGAAACAATTTGGAATCTTTGCTTAGTGTGAAATAATATAGGTGTGCCCAAATAATGAAATTACCAAGTTGGTAGAATAAATTGTTTAAATGTGTATTTATAGCCATCGAAATGGGTAAAGCCTCATGATACCTATCCTAAAAATATGGAATAATCTATAAGGAATGGTTTAAATTTGAAAAATAACCATTGATGGGAAAGGGGAAAGTTTAACCCATAAAGGTTGAGATCATAAGGCAATCCTAACCTAAGTAAGTCAATTCTAACATGGAAAGGGTTTGAAATGTCTATACATATACTTAGAGAGGGTTTTTAATAATTTGATAATATTTATATAGGTGTAAAATAATAAATTAGAATGGATGGTGCCATATAAGTAATTAGAATAGAGTGAGGTGGTGAAATGAGACCAATTTAAAGGATCAAGTCAAGTAATGTAAATGTGGTCCAAAACTGACATTATAAAGTATTCATAACCAAATTTGAGTATCTATAGTGACCTTACATTTAGTTAGGTAAATATTATTAGTAGTTTATATGGTTTTTCTTTTGGTTTATATACTCTCATTTGTCATTGATATAATTTATTCTAATATTAGTTTGGATTAATAGAGTGATGGCTAAGGGGCTTGATTTATAAGTTGGTTGGTTTGATTTATTTTGTAATGATGTTTAAGGTTCTTTATGCATTCAATAACCATATAATTGTAAATATCATGTTTTATTATGCATTATTATATGAACATGATAGTAACGGTGAATGAAAATAATAAGGAATGCACTTGACAAAATGCCTCTAACAAGTGTGTTATAAGGTCAAAAATATGGTTTTCTATTAGAACTATAAATTTTACATATTATTTAAAAATGTATATGGAAATGATTTCAATATATAAATTGATGTTTATTTGAGGCTTTATATGGACTATTTCAAAGTTGTTTATTTTATCTTTTTAATGAAATATGATTTGTTTAATTATATGGTTACTAAGTATATTTTATTTTGTTTTTTTATTGTTGCAGGTTTTTACATATTGACAAAACAAGGGATGCATTTTTTTTATGAGATAAAAAATAAAGGTGTGGCATTAAATTTATTTTCAATTTTCTTATGTTATTTTTTTAACCTTTAAAGATGGAATGAAAAGCTGCCTTTGTTTACATGCAGAGGCCAAGGAGCCAAGAACAATATAGAAATGTTTTTTGATTACTAGAAGATAAAATTAAATATTGAAGTAGAGAAAAATGAATGATAAAAAATGTTATTAATATTAATTTAAAGATAAATTATTTAAAAAATAATTTTTTTGACTAATTATTCTCTTTTGAATGTCACCTTTTTATTTTTTGTGGATTATCTTTGTAAAATGAAATTTTAAATTTGATTTTTAGATAAAAAATATTTATGTAAAATTTAGCCCTATCTTTATTCATGTACCCTAATTTTAATGGTGTCTCTATCCATGTATTAGTCCCTGTACCCCCATGCCACTTGGTAATTATGTATTCAACTTTTTCCCCATGTTTACTTTGTTGTTTGATGAGTTATTTTAAATAAAAACATTTAGATATATAGTATTTTCAATAAAAGTGAAAAATAAAAGATGTTCAGTGGTATGACCTTATATAAATGTTTAAACCCTTAAAACTATGAATTTGAGACTATAAAGTTATAGACAGGTTTGAGTGATATAGAAGGGTCATTTGTGTAAAAAATAAATAAATGAGAGAAGTACCTTTATCCATAGATACTAAGTTTTTTATGTAGATATTTACTTTCCTGATCTATATGTAAGGATGAAAATGTTCACTTAATGTGTTATTTACCCAAAAAAAAATGGTAGCTATTCTGAGGTAACTTTGATATCTTGAATGAGAATGATAAAATAAGGCTTAAAAAAAAAACTAATATCATGACCTTGCAAACTTGTATTTTTTTTTTAAGAAGAAGAATGTATTGAGTAGGGATATAAATAATCATGAATATCCTAATAATTACTACATGATCATACCCAACACAACATGTCTATGCATGTTAAGCTATCAAAATAACAAAACATTTCAAACCCACAACCTATTTTTACATAAACCCTAAGATGAGATAAAAATAATTCATAGAGCTCTATTTACTAAAAGCTAATGATTCCATGCCATAAAACATCATAGTACTATGATAAAATAGCACACACCCAATTATTTTTAGTTATTTAGAGGAAAAATATTATCTTCAAATGAAAAAACATGGCTTTCAAAAGAATAAAATCATGACCCTATAGAATTGTACAAAAATTTATGAAAAAAAGAAAAAATTATTTTAACCAGAAAATCAACATCAATGTGAGAAAAAAAATAAGACAAAGAAAATATTACTGCTATAATCACACATAGGCACTAATTCGAGCTTAACTTAGCTTACAATGACTCCATACAAATCTTTGATCTATGTGCACTATGAAAATAACACAATGTTTGAAACCCATAACCTTTTTCTACATAAACCCTAAAAAGAGTCATAAACCATTCAAAAATATATATTTATATTAATATAATGATTTCATGCCATAAAAAAACATAACAATATAAAAAATTGGAGATGTATCCAATTCTTTGTGTTATTTATAGGACAAAGAGTATCTTGATCTGATGTTAACCTTGACTTCCTTCTAGCCATAAAACTTAATTTTAATAAGAACAAAATCACAAGCTTGTAGACCTATAAAAAAGTTTATGACACAAATAAACATATTTATTAAAAAATTAAATCAATGTCAATGATAAAATTGAGATAAGAAAATGCTTGCCACATTCACGCTGAGATGAAAATTCAAGCTTAACTCACCTCACAATGATTGCATGGCCACTATCTAACCTATGCATATTGAGCTATCAAAATGAATTGTCAAACTTGATCTCATAGATGATGAGATCATAAATATATTAAATTTTTTCAATGTTTCATTAATGGTAGCATTAATCTAGGTTATTAACACATCAAATAGATCTTTACATCCTTACATACACATTGAAATCCAACATAAAAAAATTAATGGCATTGAAAGTTATAGATAAATATTAAAAAAAAAAGATTTCTATCACGGAAAAAAGTTACCCATGCCATTACTTGGATTTATTGATCACTCACCATTCTATAACTACCATCTGATTTTTGGTGGGACAACACATCCATGTTGTCAAAATTTACCCCTATGATGAATGCCAATAAACCTACATCACACATGAATATCATGGAAATGTCATCGTATTGATCGTCAAACTTAAAATTTGGACAAAAAAATTGTTTAAACTATTTTATATTGATGAAACATATATTTACAAGAAACTAATAATTTCATGCCATAAAACAATGGAATAGTTAGTTTCTATGATTGACGTAGTTGTGTAATTTTATTTATAAATTTAATTTCTAGTTCTAAGTAATTATAAGAATATATATGAAATCCATCACCATTGGATGAAAAATATTGAGAGCTAGACCAACCTAGCATTCATTGTATTTTACCTATTATCATTATAAATTTCACCCTTGAGGAAGTTGTTCAAGCCTTCCTCATTTAGATGACATATGGAGACACCTCTAGGTTGTGGGTGACCCAAAATTTGAGTTGAATCTCTGGATTAGGGCTATATACCTTGATGTATCACCTTGAAATCATCAATAAACCTATTGCTTGCTAAGAAAATAGAGAATTATAAATATAAATGAGGAAATGGGAGGTGATGAACCAAATTTAGTACCCTCTACTTGCCTATAGTGTACTAAGAACATGAATTAGGACTAAAACCTATTGCACTAACTCAACATTAGTCTCCAAGAACTAATGTTTAAATATGAAGGTAATGTTCAAAACACTAACCAAGAGGGGTAATCAATAGGTCTCAAGGGACTTTAATTAATCAATTTTCACACTTATACATTTTAATACCATGTAGCTCTCTTCATATGACCTTCTATGATGAATAACAACCTACAAATAGGTAATAATATAGGACACATGAAAGGAAGTTATAAATTACCACTAGCATTCATCAATCACCATGAGAATACACTAGTTACAACATTAATAAGGTTGGAAATCAACATTTATTCATTTCTAAGGCAAATTAAAAGTGTTTTGAGTATGGATTCACCATACTTAGGTTGAGGATCCATTACAAGCCTTTCAAGGTAGTACATATATGAGAAATAATAGAGAAGAGAGAGAAATGATGTTGAGAAAGTCCATGACAAGGGTCATCCGTCATAAATTAGTTACAATTCCAAGTAGGAGGTGAGAGGAAATTCCTATTACTTCCCTTCAACATGTTTTACTTGATGAGATTATGGTCCTCAAAGGTGAAGTAGGAGTTGCTTGATCTAACCTATCTTCTTTTACTTAAGGAGTTACAAGGGCATCTTGCATATAACTATCCTCGACTTGTCGTTAGATCTTCTTGACACTTATTATAAACTGGGAATCTTCAAGAAGATGTTTTAGAGGTGTCCCAAGTGTTTTAAAATTCTTAAATAACATACTCCAGTTGTTACAAGGTTTCTATGAGGGACTTGATGTAAAACAAGTTCTTAGTACTCCTTTCTAAGCTTCTTGGAGGAAAAACATGGATTTTCCATCTCTTCACCACTCATTACTACCTACAAGTGGATATTTTAGAGTGAAAACATCTTGAGACAAGATTAGGAAGATTAATGGAAGTTTGGTCTTTATTTGAGAATTCTCAACATCTTGTAACTAGTCACTTGCATGTACATTAGACACCTCAAGACTATATTTAGTCATTAGAATGACTTTTTAACAAATTGAAGAGAATTCTCAAGAATGGTATGATATTATTAGAGAGATGCTTGGAATTTTCCATGTCTCAAATCACCTTGAAGACGTTTTCAACTCAGTCTTTATCTGGAAACAAGGAGGAACCTTCATCTAGACCTATTATTATTGCTTGAAGTCAATCTTGGCACCTTTAATATATTTTAAATGTATTTTTTAAGGGAAATTAGGCCTCTTCCTATTCCTATAATTTATTTTCAAGTGGTCAAGAGCCTTCATTAGTTCATATCCCTATAAATAGGCCTGAAACTATCATTTCTAGACCATTTTTGTAACTTTTCTTCCCACATGTGTCAATATTTTTCTCCACTAGATGATCAAGAGGTCCATATATGTATTCAAGATTTTTATATGGAATTTAGAATGAATTAGATACATTCAAACTACCATTTTTCTCCATCTAGTTCCTTGAAGGGTTAAACTAGCAATTTTAGGTGTTACCTTATTAACAATTATTCATAAAGTTGAGGACCTCAAATTATGAACCAATACCAATAATTTAGAGTATGGTAACTCTAATAACACATCCAAAATTCAATGTACCCCATGCACATCTTAATTTAATTTCTTATCAAAAAAACCATGTCTTTTTGAGCTCCTAAAAAGGTTTTAGGGAGGTTTTGAGTGCTTTAGTTTGTTAAGAATTATTCATAGAGAACAACCCATCTCTCCTTTGATTAATGCCATGAAGTTAAATTATGGGATCCTATTAAATTTTAGATAATTTCATTTTTTACCATTCAAATTCTCAAGTGACTTCCATGTGATATTTAGGCCTTCTTGGGTTGGTAGACATGTATGTAGAGACCGAGGAGGGGTTTTTAGGCCTAAAATCCTTTAAAATGAATATTATTGGTTATAATTGTCTATAATAGGTATAAAAAAACCCATTTCATTCTTTCATATTATCCTTCATATGTATTAAGACTCCATGTTTCTTAAATCTGACTTTTTTGCCTATAGGTGTTTGAGTGGGGTTTAGGCTTGTTTAAGCTTCTCATACCTTTTATTGAATTTTATCACTTTGATAACTTATGAATACCTTAATCACCTTGATAATTATGTGTATATGTCTCTCTAAATATCTACATGTCTCACTATCTTCATCCAACACAACAAGTGTACTCTTCTATCATTTTACTTGTGACAAGCTTGTAGGTCTCTTTAATGCATGTCACCTTGTCAAGTCTTGATATTACATCCTTATTTACTATTTATTATTCCTAAACGGGATTAAAAACCTTAAAACATTAACCTTAAGGCCTCTCACACCTCACAAGTCTCCAAATCATCTAAAAATTGCATATTCTCTTCTCATTTGTATTTACAAACCTATAGATGCATGTTCTCAACTTGGTATCATTGTAGACGTGCTTTGGAGAGAGTTAGTGTTGATCTCACCAATATGTTAAAGGATTTTAAAGGCATGATAGATAATATATAATCATAATAAACCAATTTTACTATTGTTTTATGAAATCTCCATCTTCTATTTTCATATTGACCCCTTAGGTTTTTTAACAAACCTATAAGTGCACAATCCCTTACTAAATCCCATTTTAGACTTTCTCTCAAAAAATATCCTATCTCTTGCATATATTTTGGAACCAATAGATATTAAATTACTAGTTTTATCATCTTCCCAAAAGTATAACACACCTATCTTGTTTAGGAACCTCCTAACTCTGCCTATAACATATGCATTCCACCTATGCATGTTTTAACACTTTGTATTTTAACATATTTTTCTATGAATGATCTTGAAAATGATATAGAGGGTTTTTTTAGGGTATAAAAATCAACATGAAATTATAAAAATTTGTTAAATGCATCATTTTCATTCACAAGTTTATTATTTTCTTGCTCACACTTGGACCTTGTTCAAGAACCTCCTTCTCAATAGTCTTCGTGGCCTGTCACTTCACATTTCCCTCATGCATGCATGGTTAATCCCTTGGATATGATGTTGAGGGTTTAGACACATTTATATCCTCAATATTTATTTGCTTATTATAATATTGGTACCTATTTTATACCTATACTTGTAAACTTGTCACAATCAAATCTTAGCTTGCATGCTTATGTTGTAGCATTGTAATTCTACTCTTGTTAGTGATTTTGAAATGTTTGAGAGAGCTTGGGGAGGTCTAGGTGGAATCAATGGAGTTGATAACAATTTATAAAACATATTTCAAACTATCTTCAAGCATTGAAACAACTTGTAGCTTAGAAACCTTGACTATCCTACCAAATTAATGAAAATGTATCTCTCTCAAGCTAATGCATGTATGTGTTTGAGATTCTTGAACTTAGCTTGATATTGAAATGCCCATATAAATTTTGATATCACTTTATAATCACCAAACTACCTTCATCAACTCTGAGATACCAATCCAAGGATAAAATAGAACTCATGGGGTTTGGCAAGGGTTTTAGACCTCTTATCTTATTAATAATTATTCATAGAGCTAGGTCCCCTAAAACCTGAACTCTTGCCATAAGTTTGAATGGAATAAGAGAAACCATAAACCCCTAAGATATCTATTTCCAACTATCTCTCCTCTATGCACCATCTTTAACATGGTTGGACTTCCTTAAGTTTTCAAGAACTCGATGGAGGTTTTGAAAAGGTTTTCTACCTATTTAGACCTGTAACACCCTCCTAAGCATGGATTTGGATTCGGGGAGGCTAGATGATGTTGTAGAGAAGCTTCATTACCTTGAAACTTAATCTAACTAGATGGGGATACTCTAATCATACATATAAATCTAAAAAAACTCATCAAAATATCTTCTTTATGAATTGAAGTTTAATCATTTGAAAGAGTGCCCTATTGGATCCTTGTGAGAGATGTTAATGGAGTCCCCCTTGACATGCATAGTGTAGTTGTAACGTATAAACCTTTCCTTCAACATGACTTATCTTGATAACACTTCACATTATTCCATGATTGGACTTGAATCAAGGAGTAAAAGAGGTTTCAACCTTGATATATGTTATAAGTGGGTGTTTTAGCACATTTTAGAGATTGTACAGACATGATGGGGTGTTACATAGTTCCCAATGAATGAAAAATGGCCTTAGAGGACTCCTTGATCTATAGACTAACTTGAAGCATATGGGTTTGATAGTTAAATTGTATATTTTAATTATGACAATTACCATAACTTTTCCAAACTTACCTTAAATCATGATAAACACCTCATAAAGGATCAAGCCTTGCATATTGGTTAAACAATTGAGTTTTATGATTTATCATTTTAACTAGACCACCATAGAAGACCTTGATCACTACTAGGAAGAACACTACATGTCACTAAGGGTAAGACACGATTTAATTAAAAAAAAACCTCTTACAAGGATATCGACAAAGTTAAACAATCATGAATAACAATTTTTCAAATGTAATGGATTATGATAGCCATTTTAGATAACATTTTTGGTGACCTTTAGGGGATGTATGATTATTATACACTTAGACCAGTAGTATTATGCATCTATGTGGATACGGTGTCTCTCATCAATGATTTTTTACGATCAAATTGACTTGAACACACTTGACATACCTTAAATCCAGTTTAAATAGTTGAGTATTAATTCTAACACACACAACACAAAACAAGATAACACACAACATGAAGCAAATGTAAAACATCACATAGAGGAAGAAAGACAACTAATCTACCCTACACTAACCTACTCTGATAACTTGACATATCCCTAAACACAATCATTGACTAATTACATAAAGTTGCTACCTTTTCTCACCAAGTTCATGTAGCCAATAAGATTAATAAAAATGATGAGAGAATATAAAATGGGAAACTATATGCTGGTCTTGATAACCTCTTCTCCTTCAAAATAAATCCTATGCACCTCCTTTATCTTTCTTGAAGCATTAGAGATCATAAGTGTATGTTTAGACTAATCTTGGACATGTTTACGTTCATCTTCATGTTCTGAAATGATCATGATAGGTAGTGAATTCTCCTTATTAGCCTCTAGTTGAGCTAAGTAGATGATATGACATGCTATAGTGATGATATACACCTAATAATTCATCACCTCATGACAAAATTTTACCTCTTTATAAGATGATTGATCAAAATGAATGGATTTATATGCCTCTTGTGACATATTTATATAATTGGCTTCAAGAGGAAAAACTTCTTGCTCTTTAAGAGGTTGAGGCAAATAGAGGTTTTTTTTATCCTTCAAGAGAGAACAAGTGTCTACAAATTGGTTAAAAAGTTGATATACCACCTTGAATATCTCAAATAAATAATCATCAAGTGGAATGGATTGTTGGAATGGTAGGATTGAGGGACTACTTTCTCCTTGTTTATTAGTTTGCTTGATAAAGTTTCCCTCCTCAGTCTTGATCAAAGCATAGTCTCCTTGTAGAAGAGTGAAAATTGATTCTAGTACTTCAAAAAAGTATTCAAACTACCCTTCATTTTTTTCATCTCAATTAGGTCTTCTTGTGGCTTTTCAAACTCCTCTTGGTCATTTGAAACTTTTTGAGAAACATTGAATTGTACCCCTACTAATGCAATGACATCATTTGAAATTTTCTCATGGTGTATGTCCTCTTCTTGGGGTCTACCAGCTTATGCAACTTCATGTTGGGGTTCATAATCATACTCTAGAGGAGCTACATGCTTGCCAAGCACCTCAACTTCTTCCATGAAATTATGGTACAATTGCTGCCATAACTAATTAGAGTCTTCTTTTTATAGGTTTGTATTTTGTTCATTAGGAGGAATATCATCTCTTTCAATGTCTACTTCTATTTGATCAAGACCACCTCTTTCATGCTCTTCAAGATTGTCATTTTGAAGAGAGTTTGATACCATGTTACCTTGTACTCCATCAAGATCATCTTTCTCCTCATCTCTGAAGACTAATTTGATTTCTTCTTGATAACGAGGATATATTTATCATACAAAATCAATTCGTTCTCCTCATATCCTTATTGATCCTCACTTATAGATGACTATTTTTCATCTAGATTCCATATGACATGCTATAATGATGTCTTTATGTGTGTCACAGGTGCTCTTAGTGTTTAAAGAACACTTCTCATTTTAAAATTTTGGGAATTCAAAGTATGAGTAATAAGTTTTAGTAACCTAATTACCTATGGTGAAATAGAGGTAGATCAAATTAAACTATTCCATGAATTTATATTGATTGGTGGTTGGGAGCCATTATGGTCTTCTATGAATTTGAAGTATCTATGTTAATTGTAGTGAGTTATGATCAAATTTCTACACTAAAGCTAATCTAGATGAATATTTACAATGTGATCTAAACTAAAGTGATTTGATAAAAAAGAATCAAAAGGAAGGGTATGGTAGAAATAAATTATGTGATTTCTTATCTTCACCTTAAACACCATGACAAGGTTTCAATTTCATTTGAACATGTATTTAACCAATAAACAATGTGAAATAGTAGATGCTCAAATCCCACCATATACTAGGCAAATATCTAAGGAAAACATAAAATAATACAAGTATCAAATAACTTTGTCTTAAAGGTTTACTACTAAATTCAAATAACATTTTTACATCCTAATCCAGAGTAAGTAAAATGAAGCAAAGTTTAAGAACATTCAACTAATCTAGCATAAGCACAAATTTGCAACCTTGGATTAAAGATGCACATTCAAAATTCATAAAAACATTCAAATTCAAGACCTAGAATAAGTAATTGAGAGATAAACCATGTAACAATTGATAAAAACAAATTTGGAAAAAAAAAATAGTATTCCTTTCTTATATTAATTTCTCAAAGTATATAAGTTTTAGCTAAAAACTCTCTCCCTTTACAAAATGGTAATACTGCCTTTTATAGAAGACTTAGGTAGTATACCAGTCAGTCATAAGATTAAACATGTAAAAATATATTGATATTTGTCCTTATTTATAGTTATATAATACACTTATCTTTCCCAAATAGACTGACCTATAGGCAAGTATGTTAACAAACTAGCATATGCCTTTACAAAAGAATATTCCACATTCAAATATTACAATGCTTTACAAAATGGAATATTAATTAACTAGTGGGACCCTATGCTGAAGGAATCCCTTATTTTTATTAGAGGATTTCCATAGCTCTTTGATGCTACTATTTGAAAAAATCTAAATCAATAGTTGGCTTCAAGAGATAGACATCCTCTTGATCAACCAAGTCACCAAGTTATCTATCATTCCTTGCCATGGCCTCCTTGATATTCCTTGCTTTTGCAATCTTCTCTTCAGAAGTAAAGATCATGTCCATGATTTGGTTGTTTTCACTTCTATATTAGCCTTGTATTTTTATTCTAACTTCTTGCATCACCAAAGTGACTCTATATGTGTAGTCTTCATCATAAATGATGCCTAGGGCATTCGACTTTGTAGGATTGGCCAACATGGTGCCAAGGAGTTGCTTGAATCTGGTTATTATATCCTCATAATTCCTTAGGATTCTATCCAAGCTATTTGACCAAACACTTAAACCTTGGATATTATCAACAACTATCCCAAATATTGCATTCAAGTGGGCTAGGTTGATGGTTTTGAAGCTAGGAATCCTACCCTTGATTAGTATGTCAATAAGATCTCTTATTTTATCCTCTACATCCTACCACTGGGCCATTAATCCTTTGGCTATCTCACTCTACTGGGTAAATGCATCCTTCCTAAGCTTCATGTACTTCAAAGATTCAAACATGTCAAAGAAGGATGCCTCAAACATCTTTATTATTGCCTTAAAGACTGATAAGATAACCAATGTCTCTAGATTCTCTTTTTCTTTCTCCAAGTTATGTATCTTCTACTTTATACCCCTAATGCCTATTTTGATCTATGATAAATGAGCCTTAGCCAATCCTTCTATGTCCTCCTCATGGATAGGATGCTCACCAGGCTTTTGACCTCTAATGGGGGTTAGATCAACAAAGGGCTCATCTCTTTAAAAGGTGAATTCCTCACTTCCAACCATGGCCTTCTTGGTTGTCACCCTCTCCAATCCTACTATTTTTGGATTGAATTATACTCTAGTTGATACCTATATAATATTAGGAGGCTCATGAATCTCCATCTATGTGTTTATCAGGGCTCCTAGAGTGTCCACTTGAATGCCACTTGATCTTGCTATGGACACTAATCTTATCTCCTCCTCTTTTTTCATCAAAGCTAATATCCATGGTTTGATTTCTTCATGAACATCAATTTGAATTATTTAGGTAAAGGCCTAAGAATGGGATAAAGTGGGAATCATTTGCATTTTTCTATAAACAAACCATTTAGGGATAATGGGTCCATGAATGGGGTGTTCATCACTAAATATGATGACCTCAATCATGGGGTGAGTAAAGGTTAGCTTGGGATTCTTCCTCCCAACTGGGACCAATGCCAATTCTACTTTCCTTTTTTATGGGGGTGCTATTAGAACTAGGTCCAAAGCAACTTCTTTCCCTTTGTCCTACTTTATTTCCTCAACCTCAACTTGGGGTTTCATAGTTTGTTCGTTCTCCTCTTTTTATCCATAAGCTTCAACAAGCACCTTAAGTGCATCCTCTACTGTCTCATTAGGTTCTAATGTAATCATATCCAAGTACTCTGTAGGAGACTCTAGTCTTTCAAGTGGGGCTAATGATGAGGTTTCCCCAATTATCTCTTCCAACTTCTCTTTATCAGGTCCTTATGTTATTTATCCTTGGCATTGTTATAGTGGTTGCTCTAGAGGGGTCCTAGAAGAGGGTCCAAGATAATACGTGATAGTGTAGGGGGCCAATTTACCATATCTCACCCAGTGTCTTACCATCTCCCCTATCCAACCTATGCTCAAGCTTGATGTTATGCCTTTTCAATTTGGATAATACCTCTGGAAAAATAGAGGATATGATGTAGAATGGGTCATGGACATTGGGTTGGTGCTCATATGTCTTGTTTATGGTTTTGGAATTTAGATGTTGGTTGATCACCCCATTAGGGTTCCATTACCTCAAATCATCTTTCTATAGGGTGAAGGAGTCCTTATGTCTAGCAATAACATTTATATGCTCCCTATTTTGCAACACAACTATGCTGATTATTAAAGGAAAGGGATGAGGGAGGCCTTTCATCTTATCCTTTCAAAATCCATCTATACTATGAATAAGCTAGTAGGCCACTTATTATTCTACTAGCTTAGTTTGTACATAGATGGGTAACCTAAATGGTTGTGTCAATGTCCCTTCAATCCTCATTACCATGCAACCTAGGTAAAACCATATATCCCATATCAAATCCATTTTAATCAAGGGGATGGCCCTACTCATGGGGATTCTTATGATGGCTTCCACTAGGGTTGGATAGACACAATCAAAAATGAACTGCATGTTGTGTTTTTACTTGAAAATGTGAAGCTTGGAGTAATGATGGGGGATAGTGGGTCTTCCATCAGGTGACCAATTCTTGATGTTTGGGATCTAGGTTGAGGCTAAAAGGTCATTTAATAAATAAGACATCATGAAAAAGTGTTTGCTTGTTTTCTTCTTGATGGCTATGAATTATGATTTCAAATGGATATTGAACATCTCACCCAATGGGGGAGAGAGTCCTATCTCTGACCATGAAGTAAACAAAGGACACCTAGACTTTATCAATATGTGTGGTGGAGGGGGTTCCACATAACCTATTTATTAAGCTTATTAACACCCTGATCCCCTCCCTAAATTAGACAATTAGTATTTTTCCCGTGGGATTTTGGATTACTTGGTCCCTAGTAAGCAACCATGGGGACAAGATTATGTTCAAGTTTATGCTCTCCATTCCACTTTTTAATGGTGGGTATATCTATTTAAGGCTTACATAGTTTATAATAGTTCTTAAAAGTTAGAGCATAAATGTAATCTACCTTCTTAAATCTATACTCATACATAATCCAATCATTCTCAATTTTATAATCCTATAAAAGAGGAGCAAGGACATCAATGCAATATAGTACCTTAGGCTTGGTGGTAGTATAGTGTAGGCTAGTCATATGGACAATGACTAGGTCATTATATCTTCATAAGATGGTAGAATTCTTCGGTTCCTCCCTAGTAAGAGATTACATCTCATAGATGGTCCAAAAGAGTTTGGAATAGTTCTTATTCCCAGTACTCAATATTATATTATCTAATTTTGTGTCCTTAAAAACTCTCCTTTCATTATTTAAGGTCAAGTATAAATCTGTCTCATCCCTTTGTTGTTATCTATGAGCTACCATGACTATGGAAGTTGCAATGACTTGCCAATGGATTGAAAATAATCTCTTACTTGACTTTTTCTCACTTATATTATAATTAAATTTTTCTCAGTTTGATTGTGATTAATTTGAGATCAAATTAGGGATTTTATGGATTCTTAGAGCTAGTTTGAAGCTTTAATGGCAATGGCAATTCAGACTTAGGCTCATTCATGCCCCAGATTTGATTGAGACCTAGGCCTTCATACCTTTACCTTTTCGAGCACAAAAAATCCCTAAATTTGTTATTTTATGCTTACTTGACACTCATGTGACATCCATTTGACACTTTCACAACATTTTTCATAAATGTCTTACGGGACTAGCCATTGTATTTTAAAAATCAAACTTTTTCTTCACATCATTGGATCTTTGCTTATGGATCAATGTGGACCATTGATCATGATCATGGGGCTTGAAATTCATTGGCTACTTTATGATGGGTCTTGTGGTTGTGACACTTGGCACTTTCATGGGACTTTTGGGTTCTGTATTTAGTGTATTAAACACATGCTTGTCATGTGTTGATCCTACGGGTCTATGGGGTTCATTGAAAAGTATTTGGAAGCTATGCTTCTTTTGATCATCCTCTCACGAGTAAGCAAGGACCATTGATCTTAGTCTAGGTAGATGCATGTGATTGGTCTGATGGATCAAATGCCTTGAATTCATCAGGTCTTTTCACTCAGTTTGAACAATATCCATAATGAAGCATGGGCCATTGATTCTACTAAAAGGGTGAGAAATTTAATTAGTATTGTGATAGAAAGGGACTTAGGCTTAAATAATTTAGGCTAATGATTATTTCATGTTTAATAAACACATTATAAACTTTAGGCTAAAGTATTTTATCCTAAGTTTTCATAATGCATAGAATGGGAACCTAAGATAAATATTTTAGGCTAAGGTTTATATTCTGTTGATAAATATGACGTATACTTTAGGATAAAATATTTATGATAAGTTCTTAGAACATGTCCAAAGGGGCCAAATAATACAAGGACCAAATGCTAGGTTTTAACCTAGGGTTTTATCGTATTAATAAACATGAGAAAACCTTAGGCTTAATATAAGGCTTATTATAAACAAACACAATTGGAACCTTAGGAAATAGACTAAGAATAAGTCCATGTATTCATATATTTAGACCACCAAATCATTTTATTATCTAGATTTCAAATATTTTAAGTGTTTGAACATCTTCTAAGGGGTCCCATTGATCTACAATGAAATCCATAAACTTTTATCAATATTTTGAAGTATATCCCTATGTCTAAGCAAAATAATCAATTAACTTAAATTTCACGATCTCATAGACATCAATGACAACCTCAAAGACATCAAATTTAAGTTAGTATATCATTATTTAATGGGATTAAAGTTTATGGTATTATATACTTTAATGATGACCTCATAGACATCAAACAACAGTCACGAGAACGTCAATTTTAATCTCATAAAACCCCTTTTGGTTCATAAACCTTGGGTTTGAAACGCTCTGTTAGATTAATCTCTGTGATGAAGTACATATCGATGATCATAATCTAAGTAGATGTATACCATTGGTTTAATTTAATGTGTAGTACCCTTTATTACCAAGCTTTGAATGTAAGAATGCCACATGGTAGATTCTTGAGGCTTCTTGAGCTTTAAACTTTTCAGTGCTATGTTTGCTCCATTGGATTAATTCTTTGCGAGTAACCACAGATCATTGATCTTAACCCACATAATTGCTTCTAATTAGCTTAATACTGTACAGTAAAATGGGATCCATTTAAACTTGAGGATTATTTCACATCATTTGATCATTGGTCCCATTGAAGCATGGACCATCAATCCCGATACAGATGTTTACATTTGATTGGCTCCTTTTGTATATCAAAGTCATAGCATAAGTTTTAACCTAAAGTTTTGTTGTATTAATACATATAATGAGACCTTAGGGTAAAAATTATGCTAAGTCCATGTTTAATAAAAGGGTCCCTTAAGCTTTTATGATGATTTTGTGTCATCCTATCCCCAATTCTGTTTATGCACAAATCATTGATTGTGATCCTAGTGATCTTATGGGATTAGTCTAATTGAGCAAAGATTTGATTTTATCAATCTTCCTATGCTCCATTAGATCATTCCTCATGATGAATCATAGTTCATTATATTTTCAAAGAAGCAAGGTGCTTAAGTTAGGATGTGGGTAAATATAAGAACTTAGGCTAAAGCTTTAAAACTAAGGTCTTGTTCATGTTTATAAAATATGAATGGGGCCTTAGGGTTAAAAATTTAGGATAAGAATATAAAAAATGGGACCATGCTAAAATAAAGTACCCTACAAACATAAACATTAGACCATGTTAAGAACATAGGGAATGAAAAGGGGGAATAAAAGGGGACCAATGCATGATTTTTAGGCTAAGGTTTTGGTTGTGTTGAAATACACAACCAAGCCTCAACATAAAAATTAGGCTTAAGTCTAGGGATAATTAAAAATGTTATTACCAAAATGTTTCCACCAAAATTTGAATTAAAGGTCTAGGCTAGGGTTTGCTGAAGGAGGGTTTTATCACATGAATTCAACTATGAGCTGCCATAAATTTGAGGCTAGCAAAAAAGAATGAACAAGGTTAATCTATAAATTTCAAGCATGATACTTTGAAGAGAGCTCCATGAAACCTACAACTTAATATATGAGGATCAACTGTTAGAAAAATTAGGCAAGTTTCAAACAAAACCATGAATAAATGGGATAGTTTCATTAGGCATGGATGATCTTCAAATTCTAATAAATTACAGAATATCAAGTTTTAGTATTAAGGTTCAAAGTAATCAAAAGGGTCCCTATTTTCCAAAAATGGGGGTATTTTGACCTCAAAAAATGGTGAATTTTTGGGTAAACATAAGAGTATGTCAGAACTTAGAGACTCTAGTTTAGAAAATAACTAGTCATTCATTCTACTTGATCAGTGCCATTATCAAGATCAATCCATGATTGAAACAAACCTTACACATGAAAAATTAGGAAAATCATCAAGACACAACCATGTTGTGTGTGTGATTTGATTCCACTTACTATTTTTCATGGGATTCAGGGGATAACTTCTAGGTTTCATACCTTTAATCATTAACATTGACTTGGAACATGTTTATATATTCATTAAGAACCACGTTTTGAGTTTAACGAAGGCTTGGGTATTGCTCTGATACCATCCAAGCATTCATATGCCCAATAGAGATGCCTTTGGATCCACTCATGACCTTGTTCCACTACTATCCAGGCATCCATAGCCCTGATGGAGATTTCTAGAATCACCTTTGCTTGAAAATCTTTTAATTTTACAATAAGTTCTTATTTTTTATATTTTGTGGTCTTTTAGGATTTCAAAAAAGGTTAAGAACTAGGGTATTCATGTTTAAGGATTTGGCCAAGTGTATAATCCTATGAAAATCACCTATGGTTACAATTTTTTCCTAGGCAAGGATGTTTATTAAGTGTAAGCATGATTATACCGTAATGGATTGAACTTTCTTCCAATAAGTGTAATTTTTCTTAAAACCAAGTTTAGGGCCAAACAATGTTTAAGGTCTTATAGAATGGTTAACCTATTCATGGGCAATTACTAGTTTCTACAAATCATAACATCAAGGCATATATCAAATCCATGGTCAGCATATGTATGAAGTTCATACCATCATTTTTGAACTTTTGGAGTTTCAAGAAAATGAAGGAACTTTTACCTAAGGTCTATCCAAAAATACTTATTGGGAGAAAAGAACAAAGCAACAAGAAACTAACACACAATAGAAAGCAACAAAGCAAGAAGAAAAAGAGAAGCAAACAAATATATACATGCTTATGTATAAACAAGGGACAAGAAGGAAAAAGTTGAAGAAAACTAACTATCCTACTTATACTAACTCTAACCATCTTACATATTTATTACATAAAGACCCCAAGAGGAGTGGTAGAGAAATAATTCTTGAGGTACTGCCCATTGGTGGGCAGTGTGAAATTTTATCCTTATAGATATTTGAGTCTAAAGGTGTTATCTCCAAGTGTATCTATAATCTAATAGGGGTCAATCCACAGATGTGTGAACTTTCCATGTTTGTCCTTAGGCTTAGATGCTTTATCCCAAAGAAGAACCAAGTCTCCTTATCTGAACACCTTGATCTTTGATATTTTTTCAAACCATATCTTTATTGTAGTTTGGTTTCTTCTAAAGTTATCAAAATACTTCTCTCATGCATCCTCCATCTGAATAATATGTAATAGCCTTGAGTTTTCAAGTTCTTGATCTTCCTCCATATACTCTTTCATAAACTTTTAGGTTCGCAGCTTGAGTGTGATGGGGAATATAGGTTCCTAGCCATATACTAGAAAGAAAGGAGATGATTTAAGAGCCTACTTGAATCTTGTTTTATCTACCTAAAGGGCATATTTGAGAATCTTATGCCATGTTCTAGGTTTGTCTGTAGTAGACTTCATAATGGCTTTCATCAAGTTCTTATTCATTGATTCAGACACTCCATTACCTTGAGGGTAATGGTTAGATGAAAACTTGAGAATAATTTTGTTATCATATGCCCATTATATCATTTCTATGGATGTGAATGCTGATCCATTGTCACAAACCAAAGAGACTGGAGTCCCAAATCTGATGCATCTGCTTTCCTCTAAAAACTTGGTCACTTCTTCTGTTCTGCATTGTTTGGTGGCTACTTCTTTAGTCCACCTAGTGAAATAATCAGTAGATGTTAAAACATACTTGTGACCTTATAATGAGTTGGGGTTGATTACCCCTATAAGGTCTAGTCCCCACTAGGCAAAGGGTTTGTCAATCATGACTAGTTGTAAAGGTATTGTTGCCTTTAGCTCCTTAGTGTTGAAGATTTGACATGAATGGCACTCCCTTACATTCGTATGAGCATCTTTAAATATGGTGGGCCAATAGAAGCTAGTCCTGAGGATCTGTAAGTTTTTTTCTTCTTAACGGATGTCCACTTCCTAAATTTTCATAAAAATTGCTCATTGCCTTAGTAGCTTTCTCTTGGGAAACACATCTCAGGTATACACCTTCAAAGTTATTTCAATTTAAGACTCAATTTTTATGAGATAATGAGCTTATTTAAGCCTTAGGGCTATCCTCTACACCTTGGTTAGCCCTGTAGGACAAGTGCTATTAATTAGTAAGTGAAAAATGGAGTCATACCATTCACTAGCTAGGAAGCTTTGTTGATCAACTTGCATAATTCTTAGGTTAGGGCTGGTATTGACAATCATTTGAATTAGGCCTTGACACCTTACCAGTTTTGTAATCGTTATTTCTTTGTCATATTATTGGAGAAAAGACATTCACTTACCTCTTCACTCTCTAATATCACAATGGCTTAGCATTAGCTTAGTGGTTAGATCTATCAGAATAGCATGCACTTTGTTCCTAAGAATGTAGTGCCTAAATTTCTTCATAGTTTTGACCAATGCAAAGGCTTGTTTATCAATTAAAGGATAATTCAACTCAAGATTGTTTAGATTAGTACTCATAAAATCAATCAGGTGGTTATACCCTTCTATTTTTTGAGTCAAGACTCTAGTAATAGTGTGATCAGAAGAAAAAGAGTAGAGATAAAATATTTTGAAAAATTAGGACTTATTAAGACTAGATCCTAGTTGATTACACTTTTGATGTCCTTAAAGGCTTTCTTTAACTCTTCATTCCATTAAACTTTGGAATCCTTTTTTAGCATATCATTTAGTGGCTTGATAATCTCTACAAAGCCAAAAATTAATTTTCTCACAAAGTTTATTTTACCAAATAAATATTTCAGTTCTTTTTTACTATTGGGAGTGTTAGGATAAAATAAAACATAGATTTATCCTCAAATCACATACAAGAGAAAAAATGAAACAAATAAATCAAACATAAAAAAAATAATCATAAATTGTTAAAAAATAGAAGACACCAAATTTAACGTGGTTCACCCAAGATTGGCTACATCCACCAAACTTGACAAGTATATTATTTCTAATAATACAAGGGAGAAACAAATCTTATAACAAAACTTGTAACACCTCTCTACCTTTTCAGCCTCCTCTCTATGTATAATACCCTTTTTTTCATCTCAGCCATATAATAATACATTTTAGGGTAAAAAACACCTAAACATAACCTCTACCGTCAGATCTAGAAACTTTTAATCAATGGTCTAGATTGACTACAAAATTACAATTTTATAAATCAATTTTAATCCCCACTTGCAACCCCCCCACACCATCATGGATACAAAGAATGATCCAAAAACCAAGTGAAAGACAATTAGGCTCCACACCTAATAATATCTGACTTAGAGACTAGTTACAACAAATACACCACTACTGCATCCACTATACTATCTAGACCTGGATAAGTTCATTAATTTAATTATCATCCATGAAGACCAATTGAAGTTGAGAAAATATTCAACTTCTCTCTAGTAACTACCTTGGTCATCATATCCATAGGTTTTTTACTGGTATGTATCTTCTCTAATTTTAGTTACTCTTCCTCTATCACTAAATGAATGAAATGATACCAAAATTGAATTTGTTTTGTTTTAGAGTGAAAGGATGAGTTTTTGGCTAGATAGATTGAATTCTAACTATCACTATATAGAGTACATATTTCTTTAATATGTCTCATTTCTTCCATCAACCTCTGTAACCAAATTATTTCCTTGCTTGCTTTTGTAGTAGCAACATACTCAACCTCTATGGTTGAAAGTGTCACAACCTTTTGTAGTTGTGATACCCAACTAAATATTTTACCACCTATTGTAAATACATACCCGATAGTGCTTCTTATACCATCCAATTGACCTACCATATCTAATTCAACATATCCCTGTAATTTCACATCTCTTCCACCATAGCTTAATATTGTATCTATGGTCCCTTTTAAGTAACAAAGGATCCAATTGACTACGTTCCAATGTTCCTTTCCTAGATCACTCATGAACCTACTCATCACTCCCACTGCATGTGAAATTTTTGGCCTCATACACACCATTGCATACATTAAATTTCTAAATGTTGATGAGTATGGAATTTTAGACATTAGGTTATTTTTTCTTGTGTTTTAGGACATTTTTCCTTTGTTGATTTAAAGTGTGCAACCAAAGGTGTCCCAACTAGTTTTTCATTTTGCATATTAAATATTTCTAACACTTTTATAATATACTCTCCCTGTGATAATTCTAGCTTTTTATTCTTTTGATCTCTAGTTATCCTCATATTGAGGATCTATTTAGCTACACCTAGATCCTTCATAGAAAAGCTATCACTTAACTATTTCTTGAGTATATTAATATTGTGCATGTTGGAACTAGATATAAACATATCATCTACATATAAAATAAAAAATAAATTAGATTCCATTTTCAAAAAATTTAAAATATACACAATGGTCTGAATGACATCTATAATAACCCTATTCTATCATAAAATTGTCAAATTTCAAATACCACTATCTTGGAGCTTGTTTTAGGCCATATAAACTCTTCTTCAACTTTCACACTAGTTTCTCCTTACCTTTGACTTAGTATCCCTATGGTTGATCCATATATATTTCCTTCTCCAAATCACCATGAAGGAATGTAGTCTTCACATCTAATTATTCAAGGTGAAAATATTCTATTACTACCAAACTTAAAAAAACTCTTATAGAAGTCATTTTAACTACCGGAGAAATTATTTCATCAAAGTCTATAACTTTATTTTGTGCAAAACCTCTAACTACCATTCTAGCCTTGAATTTATGTTTACCTTCATTATCTTCCTTTATCCTATATACCCACTTATTCTGAAATGCCTTCTTTCCTTTGGGAAGCTCCACCAAATCCCATGTTGGGTTTTCCATTAGAGCACCATACTCCTCATCCATAGCTTATTCCCACTTATCCTTAGCATCAATCTGCACTGCATCTTCATATATTTCTAGATCAGCACCATTAGTAAGTAATAAATAATATAAAGAAGGATAAAAATGATTAGCTGGTATATTTACTCTTGCAAATCTTCTAACAGGGGTTTGAGGTACCTATTTTTTTTGCACGTTTTGATCAAGAACTTATGGGGCATGTCTTTTTGTAATGTCTTCTAATATTGTATATTCCATTTTAGATTTTTCTTGCTTCTTTTCTTGCAACTAGTCTCTATACATGAATTTTTCATGAAACACATCTCTACTGATTATTTTATTATCTTCCAGATTCCACAACTAGAATCTGTAATCATTAGTTCCATAACCAATAAATGTGCATTTTTGAGACTTAGCATCTAACTTATTCTTATGATCTTTGTCAATATAATAAAATGCCTCATAACCAAAAAATCTTAGAAAATAATAATCTATTTTATTTTTAGTCCATGCCTCCTATGGTATTCCACCATCCAAAGCACTTGAAGGTCCTCTATTTATTAGATAAACTACAATGGTTACAACTTCTACCCAAAACTATAATTGCAAACTTATATGCAATATCATGCATCTAGCATGCTCCATAATAATCTTATTCATTCTTTCTAAAACACCATTTTGTTGTGGTGTTTCTAGAACTATTTTTTATCTATAAAATTCCACTTTTTAAATAGTGATTTTTAAAATCATTACTATAATACTCATCTCCATTATCTAATTTGAGACATTTTAGTTTTAAACTTGTTTCATTTTCAACTAAAGTTTTCCATTTCTTGAATGTATCAAAAACATTAGACTTCATTTTTATACAATATACCCAAACCTTCCTAGTTGCATCATCAATAAAGGTAATTTAATAATTTTAATCACCAAGTGAAGATACCTGAGTAGTCCCCATACATCTATATGCAAAAGCTCTAATTTTTGCTCCTTGCTGGCTAGTCTAACCTTGAAAAACTTCACATGTTTTTATTTTCCATATACATAGTGCTCATAAAAGTCAAGATATAATTCTTTTATATCTAATAGTTTATCTTTTGCATGTAGGGTCTTAATTCCCTTTTCACTCATGTGTCCAAGTTTGTAATGCCATAAAGTTGTGTCTTTACTTGTAGCAGCTACAACACAAGATGAATTAACATTATCTATAGACAAATATAAAGTGCCTACTTTCTTAACTTTTACAACCACTAAGGAACCATTTGTAACCTTCCATGATTTGGCTATAAATGTGACCATACAACCCTCGCTACCTAGCTACCCTATAAAAATTAAATTTCTCCTTACGCTCAAAACATGCCTGACATCCTTCAGTACCCAAGTGTTTCCATTCTATAATTTAACTTGAACACTTCCTTTTCCAACAATACTATAGGGTTCATCATCATCAAGGAAAACATTCCCATAATTACCTTGAATGTAATCTATAAAATAATGTTTATGAGGGGTAGCATGAAAAGAAACACCTAAATTTAAAACCCAAGATTCAACAATATTATCTAAAGAAAGTATAAGAGCATCTTATATTACATCACCTGATACATTTTCTTCTTTGTTACCTTCATGTTGGTCCATACTCAATTTATCCTTTTAGAACCAACACTCTTTCTTTATGTGTCCTAGCTTGCCATAGATCCAACAATACATCTTACCACTTGATTTAGATCTTGCACCCCCTTTTTATTTTTCATGGTTTCCTCTTCCTCTATTCTTTTGGCTTCCTTTGTTCTCCACTGTTAATGATTTCTAGATATGGATGTTTCACCTATGTTTTTCCTTTTGCATTTCCTCACTTAGGATAACACCCACCACATCTTCAAACTTTAGTTTAGCTTTATTAGACACAGAGTTGCTTGCTATCATTACCAAGCTATTCTAGCTTTCAGGTAAGGAACAAAGAATGAGAAAATCCCTAACTTCATCATCAAAATCAATATTTATGAAATATAATTGACTAGTAACCATGTTAAAATCATTTAAATGATCTGGTACTGAATAATTTTTAGACATTTTCATATTGAATAATTTTTTCATCAAAAATGTTTTATTTGAGGAAAAGGGTTTTTTATATAACTTGCCTAATGCACTCATAAGACCTTATATTATATTTTCTTGTGATATGCTCAATTTTATAGAAGATGAAAGGCAAAAATGTATGGTTATAAGGGCTTTATGATCCAATAGTTTCCAAGCTTCATTTAATATTGTTGATGGCTTCTTGGCTTGCCTTCCTAATGGCAAATACAAGTCCTTCTAGTAAAGGTAATCCTCCATTTACATCTTCCACAATCCAAAGTTTTGTCCATTGAACTTCTCCACCTTATATTTATTTTCATCCACCATAGCTCCCACTTGAGGTCAAACCCTTTTCTTCTTATGATTTAAAATTATGCAAATAAAACCTTTGCTCTGATACCACTTATTAGGATAAAATTAAATACAAATTTATCCTCAAATCACATGCAAGAGAAACTATGAAATGAATCAATCAAATATATAGAACATAATCATAAACATGCACAAAATAGGAGACACTAGATTTAACGTGGTTCACCCAAGAGGGGATAAATCCACCAAACTTGTCCAATATATTATTGCTAGTAATATAAGGGAGAAACAAATCTTACAACAAAACTTATTACACCTCTCTACCTTCTCAGCCTCCTCTCTGTGTACAATACTTTTTTTTCATCTCATCCATGTAATAATACATTTTAGGGTAAAATACACTTAAACATAACCTTTACCGTCAGATTTGGAAACATTTAATCAATGGCCCAAATTGACTACAAAATTATAATTTTACAAGGTAATTTTAATCCCCCATTGTAACGTCCCCACGCCATCATGGATACAAAGAATGGGATTCAAAAACTTGCTGAAATAACATCATATTTTTAACCTTTGATCCTAGAAGAAAATTAGGCTCTATCTTGGATATAGTTTCCACTATTTTAGGATCAATGAAAATCTCATCCTTAGTGATGACATGCCCTAACAATTTACATTCAGTAACACAAAAAATGCTCTTTTTAGGGTTAAAGGAGATCCCATTCCTTTTTCACCTTTCAAATACTTGTTGTAGATGCGTGAAATGATGTTCCCTATTATTATAAAAAATAGTTATATCATCCATATAAATAATGATACACTTACCAATCAAGCCTTGGAAAGCATGGTCCATGGCCCTTTGAAAAGTGGTTCCTATTTTTATTTGTCCAAAAGGCATTCTCTTAAATGCAAATGTGCCCTACTTAGTTGTGAAAGTTGTCTTCATTATGTCTTTTTTGTCTACCAACACCTAATTGTATCCTTAAAAATAATCAAGAAAGGACATCATGGCTAAACCTAAAACAACTTATATTACGTGGTCAAGAGAGGGAAGAGGATAGTTATCCTTTTCAAATGCTCTATTTAGATTTTAAAAGTCAATACACAGTCTAATTTCTCCATTCTTCTTCCTAATTGGCCCTAGATTGGCCACCCATGTAGAGTGCCTAATGGGAAACACAATTCAATAATCTATAAATCTCTTAACTTCTTTGAAGATCATGTGTTCCAAGATGGGGATCACATGTCTTTGTTTTTACCTGAAGGGTTTGCAATTTTCCTTCAGAAGCATACTATGGGTGATGACTCTTGGGTCAAATATCTTCAAGTCATCATAAGACCAAGATATGACATCTTTGTATTTTGTCAGCATCTCCTTGGCCTTCTTATTCTCAATACAAGTGCAGGCCTTTCCAATATTAACTAGCTGAGATTGATCTTGAGGCCTAAGATCAACTACATTGTAGTTTATTCCACTTACTTTAGAAACCTTAGAAGCTTTAGCTAACTTGTCTTGATCAAACAATCTTTCCAAGGCAATCATCCCTTTGGGGATTTTATTTTCATTTAATTGAATGACTTTGCCATCAAAATTGTCTTCTCTAAATGCATTTTCATCATCCTCATCAATGATATGAGACTCAAATGCTCCTGAACTAGTCATAAAACTCAAGATCTATTGATCGTCACTAAAAACCTACATATGGTTCATATTATCTAGGATAGAAGGACAAGGTATCATCTTGACATTAAAGTTCAAGGAATCTTTACCAAGCATGAGATTATTTATAGCAAAGGCAAGCTCATTAGTAGCTCTTTTTTCTTCCCTAGGGATAGAAATAATATTAAAGGCATCAAAAGATTCCCCTAGATCCCATAATCTAAACTTGTACCTCTTGAGGTATGATAGTTTGTACTGATACTTGTTCCTTACTTGATTTACTACTAGTTCTAATTCACCATAGACCAGTAGTTTTTTTACCTTGTTTTTGATGGAAAATTATAGACCTAACATGAGGGCTTCATATTCTGCAAGGTTATTGGTGTAAGGAAACTAGAGTCTATAAGAAGCATGGTATTTCTTACCAATAGGGTTAGTTAGAATAATACCTACCCCAGATCCAAATTTACACCTAGCCCCATTGAAATGTAACTTCCATAACCTAAGCACAACCTTAGAAGGTTTAGGATCATATACCTTGGTAGTTTTTAGGGTGAAAAATCCTAAATCAGAATTAATTATGTTGACCTTTTCATTGACAACATTATACTCAGTGATCATGTGCTTCATCCTTGGCTCCCTTCAAACCCTGATTTGGTTGGGAGCTCCTTTTCAAGGCAATCATAGGTGTGAAAAATATGTGGACATATATCTATTTAAATTTTTTTTCCATTCTCTACTCAAGAGTAGACCATATGCATTATGGATATCTACCACTTAGATATCAATAAATTGTTGGACCCTTGGCTCAAAGCCAATTTCATGTAGACATTTAACAATTCTCCAATCTAGTTGACCTTATACTTATCTAATTGGGTGAAAAACCTATCAAAACCAATGGGGGTCAAACCAAGTTGCTTATAAATGTTTACATTGATGATATTTGTAAAGGCACCAAAATCCAAGAAATAGTTATGCAAGCTTTTACCAAACATTTTGACTATAAGTAAGAAGGGTGGGGACTCTATTTTAGCTTTGTACATGGTTTTGTTGGCATTATCAATCTTGGAAATCTTTCTATGATTTTTGGATAAGGACTCTGAAAATGGATTTCTTTGTTCTATAATTTGTGTTAATTCATGCAAGGTAATATTATCTTTAATTTTATTCATGTCCTATACAATGTTATAACTAGTCCTATTGAAGAATTGGAAGCATCAACATTAGGTTAGGAGTCCTTCCCTTTGGAGGCTCTACATTATTATCTAAAGTGGTATATAGAGGAGTACCAAAGTTGTTTGGCAGAGTAGAATTTGTCAAAGGCTACCTCTATTCTTTATTCCCTAGAGGATATGTCTTCTTTAAGAACTAATAGAAGGTATGAACTTCTTTAGGTACACCATCAAGGTCATTATCTTCTTGGAAGGGGAAATCAAACATTTCCACCATGAAGGTCTGGTTAATAGGATTGGATCCTGAGGTACTTGCACCATTGACTTTGTTAGGCACTACCTTAAAAGTGTTCAACTCTTTTTAACATGATTAAAAATCTTTACAAAACTCAATGCAATCAATCTCACCATGCTTAGTAATACAATGGACTCTATAATAATCATGCAAAGCAATATCAATAAGATTTATATCCATAGTCTTCTTTTTAAAATATGGTTCACTATTCTTATTGTTGTGGAAACTATCATTATTAACCTATTATTAGTTCTATTGAATCTATAGAAAGAGAAGTTCCTATCATAAGTTTATCCTTATATTACCAACTTGTTTTTGTAGCTGAAGGAAGTCAATGCTCAGATTTTGGACCATTTTTAGAATGGACTCATTCTCACTTTTGGGGGCTTCTAAATTATGGACCTAGTTTCTATTAGTACCAATGGCTAGTACTAAGGTCCTTTGATTATTTACATTAAATCCATTATTAACATGGTGATTAAAGAACCCCAAATTTTGGTTAGGAATAACATGTCTAAGAGGTAATTAATTTAGATTTGGGAGAAGGTTGAGAGTAGGTACATTCTCGTTATTATTGGGAAAGACATTCAAGGTAGGAATATATGTATTAACATCTAGGATAGAGTAGGTGAAATGAATTTAAGGTTGTATTTGGTTATTAATGATCATAGTGTCAGCATAAGCTAAAACTAGCGTGTTCATTGGACCTACAACTCTCTTGATGAACACTGAGGTCATGAGATCAAGAGCATCCTTATAGATTTCTAATGCTAAGGCCTGATCAGGTTTATAAGGGTCAAAGGTTATGATGTACATATTTTGGAACCCAGCATTGAAATATCTTATAGGTTCATTGGCATCCCTTGTCAGGGTGGTAAATTACTAGTACAAGACATAGGCTGATTATTTATTTTACCAAATTAGTCAATGAATATGTTATTGAATTCATCCCAGATGGTGATGTAATCATTCAAAAAAATTAGGAACCACTCATATGTAACATCTTTAAATGTGATATAAAATAACCTACATGATATATCCTCATGAATTACATATAATAATCTTAATGCAACCTTAAATGACTTGACATGTTCTTCTACTGTTACAATACCACTATGACTAAAAACAAGCAAATACTTTTCAAGATTGCAAGGGAGGTCATGAATTTCACCTTGTATATTAACAAGAGAGATTACCAACCAATCCATACCTTCATGAAGTTTTAATGTAGGATTACCTTAGAGTAGTGAAGTTGGCAAAGACTTTGAACATCTATGTCTACTTTTCTCTCATCTAGTTCTCCTATGGACTTACAACTTAAGTAGAGGCTCTCTTATCTTTGAATGTGATCTTTTTTGAATTATTGGTAGTTTTAGCTTAATAAATTTAGATCTTGTTTGAAATACGATGTGTCAAATCAACCTTTACAAAGAGCATGGCTCATATTTGCACATTAAGCTAATTTTATAAAGATATATGTAAGGAACAACAAAGGGCATCAAATTTTAACTAAGCTAGCTAAAATATGTGTCTAATTACATAAATATGGTTAAAATTTATAATTATAAGCCCAAATAAACCTAGATCTATGAAAGATATACTAATCTTTGATCAAAACAAGCTATTCTAACCTCAAATACTGTGGATTCTTAGATATTAAGCTACATTTACCATAATTAAGCATCTATCCTCAAAGATATTTGATCTTTGTCTAAAATAAGCATAAATATGGGTCAAAGACCACAAATATCAATGATATTTATGCTTTTGAGAAAATAAATATATAAAAGTGCAAAGATAACACTAATCTTAAATCAAAACACACCAGAATTAACAGAGATTTAATAAATTCATAGGCCCTCCTTCTAGTTCCAGTGGACCTTATATTGTTTATGCCTCTATGTGTATCACATGTGCTCTTGTGTTTAAATAACACTTTTTATCTTAGAAATATAGGAATTCAGAGCATGAGTAATAGGTTTTGGTAATCTAGTTACCTATGATGAAATAGAGGTATAGCAAATTAAACTGTTCCATAAATTTATATTGATTGGTGGTTGGGAGCCACCATGGTCCTTTGTGAATTTTAAAGTATCTATTTTGAGATTAATGAGTTATGATCAAAGTTCCATGGAAAATATAATCTATATTAATATTTACATTGTGATATAAACCAATGTGATTTGATAAAATAGAATAAAAAAGAAGGGTAGGATAGAAGTAATGTATGTGATTGCTTATCTTTGAGTTAAACACCATGACAAGGTTTCAATTTCAACTGAACATGCATTTAACCAATAGATAATGTGAAATAGTAGATACTCAAATCCCACCATATATCAAGCAAATATATGAGGAAAACATAAAACAATACAAGTATGAACTAACTTTCCCTTAAAAGTTTACTACTACATTCAAATAACGTTTACACATCCTAATGCATAAAAAGTAAACAAATCAAAGTTTAAGAATATTCAACTAATCTAGAATAAGCAAAAATTAGCAATCCTGTATCAAAGATGCACATTCAGAATTCATAAAACCATTAAAATTCAAGACTTAGAATAAATAATTGATAGAGAAACCATGTAACAATTGATACAAACAAATTTGGAAAAACTTTTCAGTATTCCTTTCTCATATTAATTTCTCAAATTATATAAGTTTTGGCTCAAAACTCTCTCCCTTTAAAAAATGGTAATATTGCCTTTTATAAAATACTTAGGTAGTATACCAGTCAATCATAACATTACACATGTATAAAGATAAGGATAGTTATCCTTCTTATAGTTATAAAATACACTTATCTTTCCCAAACAGACTAACCTATAGGAAAGTATGCTAACAAATTAGCATTTTCCTTTATAAAATAATATTCCACATTCAAATATTACAATCCTTTACAAAATGGAATATTAATTAGCTAGTGGGCCTTATGTTGAAGGGATCCCTTATTTCTCTTAGATAATTTCCATAGATATTTGATGTTGCTCTTTGACAAGCTCCAAATCAACAGTTAGATTCAAGAGATAAGCATGCTATTAATCAACCAAGTCACCAAGGTCTCTATCATTTCTCACCATGGCCTCCTTGATGCTCCTTTCTTTTGCAATATTTTATTTAGTAGTGAAGATCATGTTCATGATTTGGTTGTTATCACTTCCAAATTGGCTTTGGCTTTTGTTTCTAACTTCATGCATCACCAAAGTAACTCTATGTTTGTACTCTTCATCATCAATGATGCCTAGGGCATTGGAATTTGTAGGAATGGCCAACATGGGCTAAGGAGTTGCTTGACTCTAGCTATTAGCTCCTCATCATCCCTTAGGAGTTTGTCTAAGCTCTTTGACCAAGCACTTAAACGTTGGATCTTATCAACAACTATCTCCAATATTGCAATCAAGTGGGCTAGGCTGATGGTTTTGAATCCAAAAATCCTACCCTTGATTAATATGTATATAAGATCTCTTACTTTGTCCTCTATGTCCTACTACTAGGCCACCAATCCTTTGGCTATCTCACTCTACTAGGTCAATGCATCTTGCCTCAGCTTCATTGACTTCAAGGAGTCAAATATGTCAAGGAAAGATGCCTAAAACATATTTATTATTGCCTCAGAGATTGATAAGATAGTTGGTGTCTCTAGAGTCTCTTTTTCTTTCCCCAAGTTATGTATCTTTTGCTTCATACCCTTGATGCCTACTTTGATCTGAGCTAAATGAGCCTCAAACAATCCTTCTATGTCCTCCTCATGCATAGGATGCTCACCAACATTCTAACCTCTAATGGGAGTTAGAACAACAAATGGATCAACTCTTTGAAAGGTGAATTCCTCACCTACAATCATGGCATTTTTGGTTGTCACCCTGCCCAATCCTATTATTTTTGGATTGAATTATACACTGTTTGATGACTCTATGATCTTATGAGGCTCTATAATCTCCTCCTATGTATTTTTCAAGGCTCTTAGAGTGTCCACTTGAGTACCACTTGATCATGATGTGGCAACTAATCTTCTCTCTTACTCTTATTACACCAAAGCCAATATCCATGGCTTGATTTTTTCATGAGCATCAATTTGAATTATTTGGGTCAAGGCCTAAAAATGGGATAAAGTGGGAATCTTCTACATTTTTCCATAAACAAATTATTTAGGGATATTGGGTCTATGAATGGGGTACTCATTACTAAACAGGATGACCTCACTCATGGGTGAGTGAAGGTTAGCTTGGGTTTCTTTCTCCCAACTGAGACCAATGCCAGTTATACTTTCATATCTTATGGGAGTGTTATTGGAACTAGGTCCAAAGTAAGTTCCTTCCCTTTATCTCTGATATATTTCCTCAACATGGGCTTGGGGTTCCTTAGTTTATTCTTCATCCTCTTCTAATCCATAAGGTTCAGCAAGCACCTTAAGAGCATCCTCTACTGTCTCATTAAGTTCCAATGTAATCATTATCCATTTACTCTATAGGAGACTCTGGTCTTTCAGGTGGGGCTAAAGATGAAGCTTCCCCGAGTCTCTCTTCTAATTTCTCTTTACCATGTCCTTGTGTTATTTATGCATGGGGTTATTGTAGTGGTTACTTTAGAGGGGTCTTAAAAGAGGGTTTAGGTAATAGGTGATACTGTAGGGGCCCCATTTTCCATATCTCACCTAGTGTCTTACCATCTTCCCTAGCCAACCTAAGTTCAAACTTGATGTTATGCCTTTTCAATCTAGATAATGCCTTTAGGAACCTAGAGGCTTTAATGTAAAATGGGTCATGGAAACTAGTTTGGTGCTCATATGTTTTATTTATGGTTTTATACTTTAGATGTTTATTGATCATCCCATTAGCATCCCATTACCTCAAATCATCTTCATATAAGGAGGAGTCCCTATGTATGGAAATGACATTTACACGCTCCCAATTCTATAACATATCTCTACTAAATATCAAAAGAAAGGGATGAGCAAGGCATTTCCTTTTCTCCTTACAAAAATCATCTATACTATGAATAAACTGGTAGTCCACTTCTTGTTCTACTAGCTTGGTTGGCACATATATGGGTAACCTGAAGGGCTATGTCAAAGTCCCTTCAATCCTCATTACTATACAATCTGGGTAAAACCATATATCCCCTATCAACTTCATATATTTTTCAATCAAGGGGCTGACCGTGCTCATGGGGATTTTTATGATGGCTTCCACTAGGGATGAATAGACACAATCAAAGATGAACTACATGTTATTTCTATACTTGAAAAATGTGAAGCTTGGAGTAATGATGGGAGATAATGAGTCTTCCATTAGGTGACCAATTCTTGATGTTTGGGATCTGGGTTGAGGCTAAAAGGGCATCAAGTAGATAGGACATCATGAAAAAGTGTTTGCTTGTTTTTTTCTTGATGGTTGTGAATTATGATTTCAAATGGATATTTATCATCTCACCCAATGGTGGAGTGAGTCCTTTCTCAACCATGAAGTAAACATAGGACACTTAGAATTTATCAATATATGGGGTGGAGGGGGCTCTATATAACCTATTCAGTAAGGTCATTACTATCTTTATCCCCTCCCTAAATTGGATGATTGGTATTTTACTTATAGGGTCTTGGATTACTTGGTTCTAAATAAACAGCCATGGGGCCAAGGTTGTGTTCAAGTTATACCATCCAGTCCACCTTTTAGTGGTGGGCCGGTCTATTTGAGACTACATAGTTTATAATAGTTCTCAAAATCTATAAGGTAAATGTAAGATACCTTCTTAAAGCTATGATCATGCACAATCCAATCATTCTCAATTTTATAATCTTGGAAAAGAAGAATAATGATATCAATGCAATGTAGTACTTTAGGCTTGGCAGTAACATAGTGTAGGCTAGTCATCTAGATAATGACTAGGTCATTATATCTCTGTAGGATGGTTGCATTCTTCTGTTCCTCCCTAGTAAGATCTTGCATCTCCTTGATGGTCTAAAAGAGTTTAGACCAATTCCTATTCCCTTTGTTCAATGCTATAGTATCTAGGACTGTGTCCTTAAAAACTCTTCCTTCATTATCTGAGGTCAAGTATAACTCTATATCATCCCTTTATTGTTGTCTATGAGCTTACATGGCTCTGAAAGTTGTAACTACTTTTCAATGGATTGTAAATAATCTCTGAGTTAACTTGTTCTTACTTAGATTATAATTTAAATTTTCTCAATTTGATTGTGATTGATCTGAGCTCGAATTAGGGATTTTATGGATGCTTAAGGCTAGTTTGAAGCTTTAATGGAAATAGCAATTTGGACTTAGGCTCATTCATGTCTTATATTTGATTGAGGCCCAACCCTTTATACCTTTGCCTTTTTGAGCACACAAAAAATATAAATTTATCATTTTGTGCTTGTGTGGTGCCTATGTGGCATCCATTTGACACTTTCATGACATTTTTCATAAATGTCTCGAGGGACTAGCCATTGTCTTTTAAAAATCCAACTTTTCCTTTACACCATTAGATCTTTGTTTATAGATCAATGTGGACTATTGATCATTATCATGGGGCTTGAGAGTCATTGGCTACTTTATGTCAGGTCTTGTGGGTGTGACACTTGGAAATTTTATTGGCCTTCTAGGTTTTGCATTATATGTAGTGAATGTGTACTTGCCACATGTCAATCCCAAGGGTCTTTAGGGTTCATTTAAAAGTCTTTGGCAACTACACTTCATCTAATCATCCTCTCGTGAGCAAGTGTAGACCATTGATCTTAATCTGGGTGGATGCACATGATTGGTATGATGGATCAAATTCATTAGATTCATTGGGTCTTTTCACTCCATCTGATCAATATCCATGATAAAGGGTAGGTAGTTGATTCTACCAAAGGGGTGAGAAATTTAATTAGCATTGTGATAGAAAGGGACTTAGGCTTAAATACTTTAGGTTAATGTTTATTTTGTGTTTAATAAATATGTTATAAACTTTAGGCTAAAGTATTTTAGCCTAAGTTTTTAGAATGCATAGAAAGGGGAGCTAAGCTAAATATTTTAGGCTAAGGTTTATGTTGTGTTGATAAACATTACATATACTTTAGGATAAAATATTTATGCTAAGTTCTTAGAACATGTCCAAAGGGGCCAAATAATACAAGGACCAAATTCTAAGTTTTAACCTAGGTTTTTATCATATTAATAAACATGATAAAACCTCATGCTAAACTATTTTAAGCTAAGATTTATGTCACAAAGACCTTTTAACATAAGGCTTAATATAAGTCTCTAGCCTATGGTTTATTAAATTCAAACAAACACAATTGGAGCCTTCGCAAATAGACTAAGACTAAGTCCATGTCTTCATATATTTAGACCACCAAATCATTTTATTATCTAAAGTTCAATGATCCTAAGTGTTTGAACATATTTTTAGGGGTCCCATTGATCTAAAATACAATCCATAATATTTTGTCAACATTTTGAAGCATATCCATATGTCTAAGTAAAATAATTGATTAGCTTAAATTTGAAAGTCTCGTAGATGTCAATGACAGCCTTGAAGATGTCAAATTTAATTTAGTAGATCATTAGGTTTAATGGGATTAAATTTTATGGTCTCATATATTTCAATTATGATTTCATGGATGTCAAATGATGGTCATGAGAATGTCAATTTTAAGTTTATGAAACCCCTTTTGGTCCATAGACCTTAGGTTTGATATGCTCTGCTGGATCAATCTTTTTAATGAAGCATAGATTGACTATCATAATCCAAGAATATGTATGCCATTGGTTTAATTTAATGTGTGGGACCATTTATTACCAAATTTTTAATGCAATAATGCCACATGGTAGCTTCATGGGGCTTCCTAAGCTTTTGACTTTTCAGCACTATGTTTGCTCTATTGGATTAATTCTGTGCAAGTAGACATGGACTGTTGATATTAATCTAGATACTTGCATCTGATTGGATTAAGCCTATATAGTAAAAGAGGATCCATTTAAACTCAAGGATGATCTTTCACCATTCGATCATTGGTCCCATTGAAGCATGGACCATCGATCATGATCTAGATGCTTACACTTGATTGGCTCCTTTCATATATTAAAGTCATAGAATAAGCTTTATCCTGAGGTTTCATTGTATTAATAAATATAATGAGACCTTAGGGTA
The DNA here is from genome assembly GCA_037957365.1 of Torreya grandis. Classification (NCBI taxonomy): domain Eukaryota; kingdom Viridiplantae; phylum Streptophyta; class Pinopsida; order Cupressales; family Taxaceae; genus Torreya; species Torreya grandis. Next base: position 2,034,084 of record JARHVA010000555.1, read on the forward strand.
AAAATCAGGCTAATTACATGTTTAATAAAAGGGTCCCTTTATCTTTAATGATGATTTCACGTCATCTGATCCTTGGTCCTGCTTAAGTGTGGGTCATTAATTTTGATCCTAGTGATCTTACAAGATTGGTCTGATGGATCAAATATTTGATTTTTTTAGGATTATTAAACTCCATTAGATCATTCCTCATGATGAAGTGCAGTCTATTGGATCTACAAAGAAGCAAGGTGCTTAAGTTAGGATGAAAGTAAATATAGGAACTTAAGCTAAAGCTTTAAAGCTAAAGTCTTGTTCATGTTGATAAAATATGAATGGGGCCTTATGTTTAAAACTTTAGGATAAAAATATAATAAATGGGACCATGATAAAATAAAGGACCCTATAAACATAAGCATTATACCATGTTAAGAACATATTGAATGGAAAGGGGAAAATAAAAGGGCACCAATGCGTGATTTTTAGGCTAAGGTTTTAGTTGTGTTGAAAAACATGACCAAGCCTCAACATAAAAATTAGGCTGAAGTCCAAGGTTAATTCAAAATGTTCCCACCAAAATTGTAATTAAAGGTCTAGGCTAGGGTTTGTTGAAGGAGGGTTTTATCACGTGAAGCGAAAATTTTGAGTTGCCATAAATTTGAGGCTAGCAAAAAAGTATGAACATGGTTAATATATAAATTTCAAGCATGATCCTTTGAAGGGAGCTCCATGAAACTTGTAACTTAAGATATGAGGATCGACTGTTAGCAATATTAGGCATGTTTCAAATAAAACCATGAACAAACGGGTCAGTTTCATTAGGCATGTGTGATCTTCAAATTCTAATAAAGTGCATAATATAAAGTTTTAGCATTAAGGTTGAAAGTAATCACAAGGGTCCCTAGTTTTTAGAAATGGGGGTATGTTGACCTTGATAGGCTCTTCTTTCAAAAGGGAGATGGTGGGAGAGAAAGGGATTTCATTAGTTTGTTTGAAGCTTGAAAGGGTGTCTTTCCAACTTGGGATCTTGAAGGACTTCTTTGCGAGCTCTTGGGGAAGGGGAAGAGAATTTTGTGTTAAGGATTATTCATTCTTCTCCTTTAAACTAAAAATCAACCCCTCATATTCTGATATACCTTGTTCTTATGGATAGCTCCAACTTGAGGGGTGGGTGAAGGACTTGGGATAATTAAAAACTCTCTTGGTTTGACCTCTACAAACTTCTCTTTTTAATGTTTTGGGATGATCATGGGAGAAGTTTCTTTCTCAAGGAATGACATGATGAAATCAAGGGCCATAGTCTAAGAAAGTCTCCATGATGGAATGGTTTGAGGTTCTTGAGGAAGAGTGAGTGGAGGTTGCATGGTCATAGTATTTTCTTGATGGTATTTTACAACTTGGGCTAGGTTGGGAGTAAAATAAGGCTGATTTGGGTTAGGAGAGAGCACATAAAGATAATTATATTGAATTTTTTTCCCTCTCTTCAAACACTAACCTATTATCCATACATTGAATTAAGCCTCTTATATCTAACATGTCATTGATAGGTATTTGTTGATTCTTCATCTCAATAACTACCTAGTCACTCTTAACCAACTGTCATAAGTCTCTCCTTCTTTGAATGATTTCAATTTGAATGGAAGGGTTAGGTATAATTAGTCCAAGCTCCTTTTCTCTATTAGTCTCTCTCATTTTCATTTCATTCTCTAATAGGGTTTGTTTGAAGTAGAATAGGAATTGAATAAGATTGTGACTATACTGAATAGGGGAAACATAGTTTAGATAAGGCTAGTTATAGGGATAAGTAGGTTACCAAAGAGGTTGAGTTGGGGTACATGGGGAACAAAAATCATAATAAATATGATATGTTTCTAGTTGAGGCCTACTTGGGGTGAATCCATGAACATTATTAGCTTGATATGAAGGACATGAAGGTACAAAACATGAATTTTGACCAAATGAGTATTGTGAATACATACTAATTAGTCTCTTATAAGCACTTAAGCTTCTTAAACTAACTATGATTCACTTGAAATCACCATTGATTCTTGATTTCATTCCTCAAAAGGTTGATGTATTGAAATACAACATCAAAAATCCCTTAGTCGATGATAATTTATCGCACTAGATGTTGACGTAGTGGATTTCACCTTGGGAAGGAGGCCAAGCTCCTAACTTCCACACGTCAAAATGGAAACTCCCCTCTCACCTGTGGGACTGACGAAGCTAGAGGGGAGAGTCTCTAGATAAGGGCTAGCTCCCTTTTATGCATCTGGGTTATTCCAATAAGTGCTAATACATACATGCATGCATACATACATACATACATACATACATACATATATACATATACATATATATATATATATATATATATATATATATATATATATATACAATGGGGGGATGAGAAGGGAGAAGGATTATAGGAAAATAAAACCTACTCTAAAAGGGTGATGCACCAACTATCTTTGACCTAATCACACTCACACTCTGAACCATAAGACACATACATACACTTTAACTGGTTAAAGGACCAGACTGCAGGAAGCTTAATAGGGAGGCTTTAATGGAACACATAGAAGTAGGGACTCACCATAGGTGCTGTAGAAAAAGCACACTGTATAGTAGCTTCCTTCTGTCTCTGCACTTCCAAGTATAGCTCTTCTTGTCACCTACAGGAATGGCACCTTATAAATACTAGATGCATTGGTGTCAACCCTGTGAAATCATTAGAAAACAATGACTAAACACAAGACTAACACTCAAACACACATAGAGACATCTTACTAAAATAGAGGTAAAAATGCATTTTACTGATTCCAAGTGAAAAATTGCTAGGGCTTTGCCTTACAATGTGAAAGATCCTTCTCTAAATGAGAAGTCTACAATATATAGAGGAAGAAAAAGAGGCCTTTTGGTACCCTTTTTACAAATGACCCATGTGCATTCTGATCATTGGGAAGAGCAAGCTGCTTAAACATCATATGAGAAATTATGGGCCGCATTGTTTGTCTGCAAACAAGACCGCTCCTTCAAGGCAATTACGTGGCTTGTCTGCTCATTAATGCAAAATGAAGAAAATGGGTCATGCCATTAGCCATTTTCACCTCTTAATGATCAATTTGTAGATACTGTATCACGTGTTGGAGTAACTACTTGAGTTGACACCTTCTTTCACCACTTGGATTGCTTTGTCCATTTTTGCACTTGGTCTTTCTTCTGGCCTTAAGCCTTTGAATTCCTTCGAGTTCGCACTTAATTTTGTGAATATCAAAAACTACTTCATTTCCACAAATTTTATGTCCTCGGGTCTATCGTCCTTCTTAACAATTTGTTCGTGTCTTTCCCACTTGCCTTGGCTATTTTCCACTGATTTCAATAAGTGACATGTGGCATGTTCCACTGCTAAAAAAGGTAGGACACATGACAACATCTGTTGAGTTTATAGAATCTTCAAGCACCTTTTGAGAGTCCTACAAAAGAGGACACATGGTGGCTTCCACTCTCTTTAGCAGTTTGTTTGGGGCCCACCATAGTTCTCATAGGATAAAAGAGAGAGATTGTAGGTGTTGACACTTGTTAGCTTCCACTGAGCTTTGTAGGAGACACATGGTGCATTCTGCTTCTTTTAGAGAAAACATTTCAAAGCCTTCCATGGTTGCCACTTGGTGCTTTCCAAGCTCTAGCTTTTCTTGGTGTAAAATTGATGTTCACGGGCCCGTCACTATTTGAAAAATAATGGCTAGTCTATTTTCTTGAAGTTGATAGCTTCGAAGACGTCACCATCCTTGGCAAATTCCTTCAGGCCTTTCCCTCTGATTCGGCCTTTTGTTTTAGACCCTCCCAAAGGGGAAGTATCCCTTCAAATTTAGAGAAGTGCCCTTCGTTTGGCAGCTGAGAGTCCCCCACAAGGGCACCTACCCTTCAGAGTCCTTTGGTGGCCTTTTCCCCTTGGCTATTTTCTTGCAGACAAAATGTCCACAAGAATGTTTTGCTCGCATCTTTTCTTTGAAAATTTTCCCCACGGACTTTTTTTGTGGACATTTTCCCATGGAAAAAAAGTCTGTGAGAATTGCCTTGTCCGCTTTGCCTTTGCAAATTCTCTTTTAGGCTTTCTGTTGCAGCTTCCCAAATTTCTTTAGACTTTTTGTCTGAAGGAATTCCTTCAGACAAAAAGTTTGAAAGAATTCATTTCTTGCCTTAGTCTTTTCTGTGCCTTTAAAAGTGCCCTTCGAGAAAGTTGATGATGACCCTCCCAAAGGGTGCTGTCACCAACCAAGTTCCCTCCACGAGGGCACTTGTCCTTTGGGAGGCTCTTTTGAACTTTTTGATTGAATCGCTCCTTTGAACCAAGCTTTGAACCAAGTGATGGTGCAATTTCAAGACAATGTCTCCTTTAGAGAAACCTTTTGATGAATATTTCTTGTTGAAGTATCTCTTCATTTGCTGTTGGTGGCTGGTCATATAAGCCATAGCCTGGTCCCTTGTCTCTTGGAGCTCCATCAACACGCATAGGTGGATTGCACTTTCATTGGCTTCCTTCAGAGCAACAGCCTCTACCTATGTCATTTGAATTCCTTTGAAAAAATCCTCTATCCTATGCTCAATTCCATGATTTGAAGTATGGGATACTCTTTAATGTTATAAAATTTAATTATTTCCCATTCATATGCTCAAGTAAGTTCCATGTGAAGTTTAGGCTTTTTTATGTTGGCAAACCTATAATTAGAGACTAAAGAAAGGCTTTTAGGCCTAAAATAATTCAAAATTCATAGTATTAGTTATAATTATCTTTAATTGGTCTAAAATAACCCATATAAATATTTTACATTCTCCTAAATATTCATTGAGACTTTATGTTGCTTAAATCTAACTTTTCTTCCTGTAGGTGTTTGAGTGGGGTTTAGGCATGTTTAATCTTCTCATACCTTTTATTGAATTTTATCACTTTGAAAAGTTTTGAATAACTTAATAATATTTATAATTATGTGTACAGGTCTCTATAACTCTCCCACATGTATCACTAGCTTCATCCAACACAAGTGTATTTTTCCCTCATTCTACACATGACGAGCTTGTAGGTCTCTTTAAGACCTGTCACCTTGTCAAGTCTTGAGATTACATAATTATTAATTATTTATTATTATTAATAGGTAATTAAAACCTCCCACCATTTCCCTTAAGTCTTATCACACCTCAAGAGTCTCAAACTCATCTCAAAATTTCATATTCTCTTCTTATTTTTATTTGCAAACTTGTAGATGCATGTTCTCAGCTTGGTATCACTGTAGACTTGATTTGGAGAGGGTTAGTATTGATATAACCAATATTTTAAAGGATATTAATGTCATGATATATCATCTATAATCATAATAAACCAATTTCACTATTGGTTTATGAGCTCTCCATCTTCTATATTCATATTGACCCCTTAGGCTTCTTAACAAACCTATAGGTTTAAAATCCCTTACTAGAGCCCATTTTAGACTTGATCCTGGAAATTATCCTATATTTTTAATATCTTTGGGAACCAATATAGATTAAATTTCTATTTTTATCATCTTCCCAAAAGGATAACACACCTATCTTATCGAGGAACCTCCTAACTCTTCCTACAACCTATGCATTCCACCTATGCATGTATGAATAGTTTGTATTTTACCCTCTTTTGCTATGAATGATCTTATAGCATATACATAGGGTTTGGTTTTGGTATAACCATAAACATGTAATTACAAAAATTTATTAAATACCCCATTTTCATTCGCAGGTCTATTGCTTTCTTGCTTACACCTGGACCTTGTTCAAGAACCTCTTTCTTAATGGCCTTCATGGCCTATCACTTCACATTTCCCTTATGAATGCATGGTTAATGCCTTGGAAATGATGTTGATATTTTATACAAAATTATATCCTAAATATTAATTTGGTTATAACAAGATTGGTATCCCCTTTTTTCATGTACTTAAAAACTTTTCATATTCAAGTCTTAGTTTGCATGCTTATACTATGGCATTTCAATTCTATTTCTATTAGCGATTTTGAAAGCCTTAAGAGAGCTTGGGGAGGTATATGTGGACTTAATGGATTTGATAAAAATTTATACAACATGTTTCCAACTATCTTTAAGCATTAAAAAAACTCCTAGCTTAGAAACCTTAACTATCCCACCAAAGCAATGAAAATGTGTCTATCTCAAGCTAATGCATGTATGTGTTTGAGCTTCTTGAGCTTAGATTGATATTACAAGGCCCATATAAATTATGAGATAACTCAAATCATAAACCTACCTTAATCAATTCTGATATACCAATCCAAGGATAAAACTGAGCTCATGGGGTTTGATAAGGGTTTTAGACCTCTTATCCTGTTAACGATTGTTCATAGAGCCAGGCCCCCTAAAACATAAAATATTTCCATAAGTTTGAAGGGAATAAGGTAAACCATCAAAACCTAAGATATTTTTTTCAAACTTTCTCTCCTCTGTGTACCCTCCTTAAACTGGTTGGACTTCCATAAGCTCTTAAGACCCTGATGGAGGTTTTGAAAAGGTTTTCTGCCTGTTTGGACCTGTAACACCCTCCTACATGGATTTGGATTTGGGGAGCCAATATGATGTTTTAGATAAGATTAATTAACTTTAATCTTGATCTAAATGGTTTGGGATCCTCTAATCATTCATAGAAACCTATAAAATCTCATCAAAACATCTTCTTCATGCAATGGAGTTTGATCATTTGAATGAGTGCCCTATTAGATATTTGTGAGAGATATTCATGAGGTCTTCCGTGATATGCATAATGTAGATGTAATGTAAAAACCTTATATACACATAATATTTTAAAAATTTTATTCATTATTGACACTTTGTATCTTGCAGGAACTTATCAAGTCTTAATCTCTCTGAGTGCATGCCTTAAGGGGTGCACTGGGAAAGGGGTGAGTAAACCATTGGTGCTTCATATGATTTTTTTTCCTTTTTCCACTTTCCATATACACTCTTTCTTCCTAAAACCATGAAACCTAGGCTTATTCTTCTCTTTTTATCCATTCTAGTCATTGTCATGCTTTATTTCTTTATTTCTTACCTTGTTACCCTTTCAAGCTTTTCAGAAAACTAGGTCAACCTAGTGTGTTTTGGGGAAAATTTATCTCTTTTGGTTTTTTAGCCTCTCGGCTGACCTAGTACATACCTAATGAGTTAGCCTAAAAATGTGCTAGGTCGACCTAATTGACCTAGTATAGCTGACATGTTCGAAAGTTTTTAGGTAATATCCACCTATATATATATATATATATATATATATATATATAAGTTTATTTCATCATTATTACAAAGAAAGAGTTGAATTAAGCAAATAAGTGTGAATGAACATCTACTTATTGACCATTATACTTAAGGAATAAAGCTTTAGGATTCAATACTTTCCTTGGAACTTCGATCTTGTCTTGTAGAGAAGTATTTTGGATGTTTAAGTAGGTTTTTTAGCCTAGAGATAATTTATCTTGGTTATCCTTAGAAAAAAAAACAATCTCTTGCAAAGCACCTTGGCCAAGGGAGAGATTGAGGCTCGACAGATTCATCTTCAAAGGTAAATATTCTTAACCTTATTTCTCCTTTGTAAGAGTAGATAGATAATGAAATATGTATTAATCTCTTCCATGTATTAGGATTCCATATACATTGGCATGAGTATATGTCTCCTATGCATGTTTATCTTAGTTATTTTTTATTTATTTTATTCTAACCCCCACTTTGTGCCACAAGTGTTGGTGTGCACTAGATTAGTTTACTTTTATTGTTATTAGAATAGTTTACTCTTTTATTTATTAGCATAAGGAAATATCAAATCATAAGACTCTTTTAGGGTTGTGTGATTGTGTTAGACTATAGGCCTTGGAACCCTTCCTAACATGATATGTTTTGACAAGTGATACAGGTGATCCCCTAATCAGGTCTTATGGATCCCCATATTAGTCATGCTCCTGCTTAACAAGTGTATACCCAATCAGAAGTGTAGGTGTGCTCTATCTTATCTGCTCCAGGATTAATTCATGTACATCATGCAATTATAATTACATACATTATGGTGAACCCGATGTGAAACTAACCCTTGTAGGATTTCTTTTACTTATTTCATTCTTTTTGTCATTATTTCTATCATATATTTTGACATATTGGTTTGATTCTATCGACCCAATTATTTTTATCTGTGTCTAATAATAGGCAACTAGATTGATCAACTCAACATAGTATTAGGTTTTCATCACTTTTTAGACTTCCAATTTAGCCTACTAGGTTGACCAGGTCAACCTAGTACACTTTTTCAACTTCTATAATAGGTTCCTATATAGCTTGGTCAACCATCTCAACCTAGTTCTACAGATTAGATTAGTGTTTTCTAAGGTTCTTGATCAACAATCTCATTCATTTCCAACTTTGAACTATCAATGTCAATCTTTTATTCTCTATCTCTTTCTATTCTATAATTTCCTTTCAAGTTTGAAGTCTTCAAAATTACCCCTTCACAACCAACTAGATCGACTTGGTTGACCCAGTTCTATGTTCTATGTGTTGTCTAAAATAACTAGGTCAACTTGGTCTACCTAGTAGGTTTTCTAGACCCTATCTTCAATAGTACTAGCTCAAACCTATCGACCTAGTTCTGTATGTTATGCATATAGTATTTTCACTATACCTTGTTTCAAAGTTAGAATTCACCTTGTATGTTAATCACATATTTTATTTCAATTGTTTGCATGCTTATAATAGTTGACATAGTCTAATTAGGATGTTTTTAATTAAACATTTAGTTTCACTATTTTTATTTTATGCACACACAACCAAATCACATAACATCAACAAGCATTTTAACATTTGACTACCCAAGCCAACATACTTGGATTTCATCACAAATGGGGAAACTGAATTGATGCTCTATTCAATTATAAAGCATGGTTAATGGTATATTATGGATAATAACCCAACACCCTTATCATTATGATGTGTGAAGTGAGGGGGTAGGTCCCAATACCAAGCCTCTAACATTGCCACTATAGTCCCTTTCATCCTAAACTCACCTTAAACCATCCATAGATTACTATATAGTACCTTACTTATAGTTGACTCCCTATCATTTAAAATTATTCTTAATAATCTAATTAACATTCTAGGTTTACCAATGAGCTAGGTTTACTTTCCAAGTTGTTTGCTTGCTCTTTGCTCAATTGTGTGTGTAAGAACTTGTAGTAATTAGCATTGGTGCATGTTTTTACTTTGTGTACATCAATTAGATTGGCCAGTGTCAATTCAATTGACTATATGTTTAATTTAAACATTTAATTTCTTAAATCAACTATAAACTATCTTGTTTCATTTCATAAAATTATTAATAACTCTTTATTTTACTTCTTATTCACTATACTAGGTCAACCCTATCAAACTAGCATCTTTTTCAACCCCTGTACACTGCACTAGGTTGATTTGGTTAACCTAGCACTATTTACATATTTTCCCCTCCTTTCTGTTAGTCTTTATTCTCTTTATTGGGTTGATCTTGTGGACCCTGTATAGTTTCACAGTCCCTATTTTTGTACAAGGTCGACTAGGTTATTCTAGTTCTATTTTAGTCACTTTTTGATTCTTTGATTTCTCATCTTATTTATTTTCCTTTCATCATGGACTATCTATTTAGTGTAAACACTGAAGTTCATTCAATATACATGATGAAATTTACCAATCTTAATATGGTCTTTCATAGACAAGGTAGGATTCCTTTCGAGAATCCTATTAATGTTCATATTGTAACCCGCATGATGGACTATGGGACCCCTCCTCATACCTATTTATAACAAAAACTTCCTCTTTTCTTAGAGGATCAACTTGAGTTAGATTATACTCCTGAAACAATTTTATTTATCATGTAATTTCCTCAACATAGAGGGAAGGATCCTTCCACCATCTATAACCTCATGATTAGTCATCAAGTTGAAGAACCTCATTCTCCTACTCCCACTTTATCAACTATATTTGAGGGTACCAATTTATTTTCTTCTCAACCTCTTCCTTTAATTTTGAATCCTTATGTCATGACATCTTCTTATTTAACTTCTTCTACCTCCATGCCTAGTATCTCAACTAACATGGTTGGTTCTACTTCTAGTGGGCCTCTCATATGACCCACTATCCTTAATCCATTCACTAGTTCATTTTTTTACTACCCAAGGCACTCATGCTTCTAGTGCTTCTTCCTCTCAAGCATTTTACTAGTCCATCCTTTTACTTCACAAGCAAAGTTTGCAACTAGTGCTTCAAATTCTCATAGCTCTTCTCAAGATCATATCAACATTAATAGTGGTACCCAAACCACTAATACTAATTACAACACCAGTACCACTTCCAATCCTTCTAATAATAATAATCAAACTCACCAACTTTTATTAAAAAATATCAATGAAATGAATGCTTTCGAAGCCCATCACACAAATCAAATGATGAGAATGTAAATCCACCTTCTCTACCTTCATACACAATCGTAATAAATGGCTTGGGGCACACAACCAAAATGTCCCCCCACCTACTCTTATATATTATCAAGGAAATATCATTCCTCAACCTCCTTTAGTTAATAAAACCATCAATCATATACAAAATGAACCTCTCACTACTCAAATTGCTAACATTGATATAGGAGGTATAACACCTACAATCTCTTATAACAGATTAACCAATCCAACCATTCATCTTAAAATAGTTTGAAATATTTATAAAGATTGGGTTAAATTAAACACCTTTGATTCTACCAAAATCCTTGCCAAAACCCTCTTAGGTGATGCCTTAGATTGGTATAATCAAGTTAGACCTCATTCCATTACTAGTTTGGAGGATTCAATGAATTCCTTAGTACAAGAATTCTAAACTAGTGATCTTCTTTAAAAAACTTTGGCCCATTTCATCAATTGCAAACAAAATGAAAATGAAACCACCCAAGCCTTTGTTAAATGATGTAATACTTTATCAAACAATTGTGAACATAACATGGATGATGATGATGATCTCTTTCATATCTTTACCAATGCTCTTTATCTTAAATTATAATATCGAGTCTGCACCCTCTCTCCATGTACCTTGGAGGAGGCCATTAACCAAGCCAAAAGATAATATTTCCTTATGAATCAATTCAAAACACCCCAACATTCAATGGGTCATCATTTATTACTTAAAAATAAAAACCACAATATTACCAATGATGGTGTTATCAATTCATATGATACTATTCATAATGTTTAAACTATCATTCTTACCCCTTCTTTGGAACCAGTTCCTCTTTGTCAACAATATAATAATCCTAATTTCTCTTCCCCAAATAACATTAATTTTCATAAACCTATTTCCTTATTTAAATTTATTAAACGTCTATCTAGGCATTTTCCTTGAGATTTTGACCCTACTCATACTACGAAAACCTGGTATGATCCTAGCAAGTTTTGTTGGTTACATGCTAGTTGGGGTCACTCTCATGAGACCTATGGATAATTTCATAATTTAGCTAAGGAATTTCTTCTTGGACAAAATTTTGATCATGATTCTATCATTCACAAGAATCAACAATATTATAAAATTTCTCTCAAGGACTAAAATACTCATGATAAAGCTTAAGCTTTGAATCAAGAAAATGATCATTTAGCTATCTATAAAGATCCTTTACCTAATCATCAACCTATTCAAGAAAATGAAGACAAGCCCACCCCTTCCATCAATAATGTAGAAAGTCTTGTTGAACCAAATTCTGAAGAGAATGTGGTTAGCATGAATAATATGCAAAGGGTGGTGGTTTTCATCGATTCTCAACCTATCTACATCCTATCTCCTTTTCAAACAACTCGTGTTATCCAAAATTCTTCTCCAACTCATTTGAATGAGTTGGGTTAAGAAGATATTATAACCTTTAATGATGGTCCAATTTATGATTTTCCCTTGATAACACATCCCATTCTATTTCTACCATTCTTCCATCATCTTCTAATACCAATGTTAATCAATCTTCCAACAATAATCAACATTCTATTAACACTTCTACTTCTCAATATCAATCTAAACCTATTAATTCATCATCTCAATATGATTTACAACCTTCTTTTAAACATTCTCATTCTTATCAACATAAATTTAATGTTCTTCAATTCCTCCTTTTGAAGACCTCATTAACCATTATGTGCCTATATATAACAATCTTCTCATGAGTTATGATAATTGGGATCCCATTGAAAATCTCACTACTCTCCCATCTCAAATTCCATTTCTTGAGTTTATGATGACCTCTCCCCATCATTGAAACCATCTTATGCAACTATTATCTGAGATGAATGTCCCTCACCCTCCCTTAGCAGGATGGGAGGTAACCTCATTTACTTCCAAGGATAGTATCTTGTAACAATGTGAAGAGATGTTCATCAATGTTGATGAAACTATCAACACTTCTATTTCTCTGGAGTTTCCCATCACATCTATGAGTCTTGATGAGATTTTTCTTTGTGAAAATGATCTTCCCTTATTTATTAGCATCTAAATAGGTGATATATAAGTTAAACAAGAATTTATTGATGAGGGTTATAGCACTTGTGTTACTTCTCTTGATTTCATTAAGACCCTTAGACATTCAGAATGCAATCTTAAATTTACATGTAACACTTGCCAAGGATATGATAGAAGGAAAATGCCTCCTCTTAGGTGTGTGTGGCTTCCCATTACTATCCCACTTGTCACTATTTGTGTAAAGGTGATGATCTTTAACTTTCCCCTTTCTTATAACATCTTGTTTGGTAGGCCATGGACTCATCATATGCAAGTTATAGCTTCTTATATTTGCCAATTTGTTAAATTCCTTCATAATGGAGCCATTTATAGGATTTAAGGAGATACTAAACCTTAGAATTTTGAATAATTCCAAGATCATGGTGTTTTCAAGATTCATAATCTTGAGCCTTTGCCTAACACTCCATTCCATGAGTCACAACATTTAAATTTTCCTATCAACTTAACTAGAGGTTAAAATGGGCATCTTGAGCCCATTGGTAACATTCCTCCCAACTTTTTAGACTCTAATGATGATGAGCTTGATGAGATTAACTTAAAGATCAAAACTTATGATCTCATGCTTCATCTCATCTCGCAACTTCTTACTTCCTTGTAACCTCATTCTCACAAACCTTCTTGTGATGACATTGTCATAGTCTTATCCAAGACTCAACATTTTATTCACCATGCTTCTTCCTATGACAAAGTTATTCCAATTTTTGTCATTGATCTTCATACACCATATTATGATGATGGTTATTATTTAGATGATCCTTTATTAGGCAGTCTTATCCAAGCCCATAATGTCGAGATTGTGCATTATCATTCTTCTTTACTTAAATATTCTCATGCATATTCTCATGTTCCAACATTTATAGTTCTTGATTCTTGTATTTTTCCTCTTTATCATAGAGTAGATATGGTACTAACACCTCCAATTTTTGAGGAGCACCTTAGTATTATGCTCATGGATCATGTTATGACTAGACCTTACATTTTGATAGGTTCACTAATTCTCATCATTTTTTTACTCCTAAGATTAGTGTTACCCTCCTTAGTCCTTCTATTGATCCCACCCCTCCCATAGTTGAACCTATGTCAGAACTAGTTATTATTGCTACTTCAACTGTTATTGAGCCTACTCTTGCTTTTTCCACTAGTGCTCCTTCTATTAAGCCTAGTTCCATTCCTTCTCCATCATTACCTTCTCTTGGTGATGGTTTGTTTCCTTTACCTAAGATTGATCCTCTACCCACCAAGTGGGCTGATTCATATCTTTCTTCTTCCATTCTTATTACACCTTCTCCCATGAGTCTTTCTCTTAAAAATACTCACAAGCATATTTGTTGCTTCCATGGGATAGATAATCACTCTTATACCCATTATCATAAGTTACGACAATATATGGATACCTTGCATCCTTCTTCCCCATCAATAGACACAACCTTACCTCCTCCAAATATTCTTCTTTAATATATACCTAAGTATGGTGAGAGGTATTGTCTATGGCACCAATGTGGCACACGTCACACTGATCATTTCTGTATCCTTCAGTAGCATCTTAAGGACAATCTTATAGCTATTCCTATACCTTCTACCATTCTTCCCATAGGTCATTATTGAAATAAGTCCCCCCTTCTTTTCCCATAGCTACATCTCCTATGGTCCCTTCACCACCTTATGTATCTCCACCTATGGTTCCTTCTCCATCCATGGACCCTCGACCCATGGATCCTTCTCCACTGATGATTCATACATCTCCCATAGATCCTATTCCCATGCATTCTCCTAACCATCCTTTACCCAATTTCCCTCCTCAACATGATTCAATGAGTATTCCTACTTTTTTAGTTGATGAGATTAGAAAAGAAGCATTTTCCCAATATTCAACAAAGATTGAGGAAATATTAGTATTAGTTCATATTCAACTTCATAAAGATTTATCCTATGTCTTGGACAATGTGTGTGGATATAATTAACAATATTTATGTGCACATGCATGGTGATTTCACATTTTGGATTGGACGTGTGCTCCAATTTTATTTTCATATATCTAATTATATCATTTGATACTGTGTCAAATTCTTACTTATCTTATATAGGTATCTTCCTTATTGTACTATATTCCTTGCTTATTTTGTCATTTACTTTTCACATCTGATTTTCCTTCCTTATCATTGCTTTATATTTTTATTTAAATCTTTTTCTTGTCATATCTCTTGGATTTTTATTTTATGAGTTACTTTGTAATACCGTGGATAGGACTCAAAAATCCTCAAAAAAAATTCTTGTTTCTTATTTCCTTCTACCTACCATTGTTATTTTGGCATCCCTTGTGGGTCTCTCTTTTGTGAGTTGCTTTGTAAGAATGCATACAAGACCCGATATCACTCACAAAATCACCATATTTTTCTTATTTTTGAGTTGTATATTTTTGATTATTTATTTTCTTATCCCCACTTTTCATAGATAATCATTGTCGTGACTTGGTTATATATATCTTGTTCCCTTTGGTTATTATCTCCTTTTATCATGTGATTAGTTAAAAAATAGTCTTTATCATTACTATTTCCTTTTACCGATCCACCTTTGGATCTCCTTTTTTCTTCTTCATTTTTGAAAACTAAGCATATACATAGTTGAGACTTGAGATCACATACTTGTTCATTGTCAAGCCTAAGTGTCCTAGTTAGTCTTTTATCTTTGGTTAGTTAGCTTCTTTTATCTTTAGCCTATAGCTCATTCATGTGTATCACTATCTCTCTCATGATTGGTCATTCCAATTCCATAAGGAGGAGGAATCTTAAAAAAACCTTCAATAGAAAGTTAAAATCAAAATCATTTAAATAAAAAGGCAATGATATCAAAAGGCAAAAATATGCAATATCTTAAAAGTCAAATCACACTAAAATACATTATTTAAAGCACATATCCTTCTTCTATTAAGATATCAAAATCCACAGTTGACCTCATGATATATTTGAGGTCATTTGGGGTGCGGTTGGCTAGTAGATTAGAAGAGGAGAATTAAAAAAAATCTAGTGCTACCTACTTTCTCACATAAGTACCCAATCTTCATAGTAGACTGACTACTCTGTAAGGGGTCCTAAAGAGTAGGGAACACATCGCGGGGAGGTAGGTCCATTTTAATTTTCTTTGTACCAATATACCTTCATGAGTTGATCTTAGTAGCACACTTATCTACCTACAAAGCTTTGTGTCTATATCGAATAGGTTCTTTTTGTACATAGATAACCACTAGTCACTTAGTGTCTTCTCATGTCTTTAGTATGCCTCTTGACTCCTAAGGTTTTCTCTTGAGATGCCTATGTATTTGATTTTTACACTCCATTTTTCATTCCCTTTCCTCATATTTCCTCTTGAGAGACATTATTTTGCTTTCTGATCACACCCCTTGGGTTTTTCATTTATGAGTTGCTTTATAAAATCATGGATAGGACCTAACATCCCTCACAAATTATCATCTTTTCCATCATATTACCCTTATCCCTAGTGTACTTGGTTTTTCATGCTTATTTCACCCCAATGGGTGTTCCCTTTGTTGAGTTGTAGTGTAAAACCATGGATAAGACCTGGCCTTCCTCACAAAGTTTTCCAATAATCAAGTCACCGTCAAATTACATATGTCAATTATGAGATAAGATTCAATTTATTATGAAGTTACACATCATTTGACATGGTTCCCATCTTGAATTAGTATGTTTTATGCTTACTTCACTTTTATTTCACATTTTGTTTTATTATTTTCTGAGTGCATGTAAGATTTCAACCATTTCTTGAATTTTGTCGTACTTCCTAGCTTGAATTAGTGTGATAAATTTAAGATAAAGTTTTCATTTATTTTTTATTTGTTTTTATTACCATATGTACCCTTGTTCATACCTTCCATTTTATCACTTTATGGTTATACTTACCAATGTGATATTTAGTTGATTTTATTTGCTTTAATTTGGTGTAAAAAACTTTCACTTTGGTTTGAAAATAAATCCCCTTTTTACCATCTTATTTTCCCTTTCTTGGTTCTTTATACTTAGTCATTTTTCATGTTATTACACATTTCCCATCTTGAATTAGTGTGTAGTGCATTTTTGATTGATTATATTTTTCCAAGTCTTTTAGCCTATTTATTTTTAACCATGCATGTGTTTTTCATAATGTAGAAAAGAAACCACATCACATATATTTCTTATAGCATATACAACAAAGTTAAATACATGTGCTAGAAATAAATATATCCAAATCATCCATAAACACAATGATCATAAAGACAACATACAAAATCAAACCCATAAGCCAAAATAATACATCATATGTATGTATATATATATATATATATATATATATACACACACCATTAGTTTAATACAACATATATAATCATATATAATGCTCTAGCTCTTGGGTTGGGCTCCATCTTATCTATCTTGTGGCCTAGCCATGCTACTTAATAAGGCCTTGGTTTGACTCCTATGAATGGTACCCTATAATGAGTTAGTCTGAGATCTTAATCTAAAGATGTGCTATCTACACCTATGCCTATACCAGCTCAGTCTAGGTCACTGCATGTACCTACATCAGCTAGGTTTGCATCACCATATATGCCTACATCATCTATGTCACTATGTCTAGATGTACATCTCTCTCATCAGAATGACCCATGCTAACTAGTCCTCCCTCCATCTCCTCACCCATGGTGACATATCATCAACCACATGGGGCAACCCAATCGGATGATACATAGGAAATCTATCATATATCCATATTATCAGTGGTATGATCGATCCCATGGTATTATATCCTTTGACCCACATCTCAAATAGATCATGTATGAGTTGAACCCAAATGATAGAGCCTAGATCATATAGTACTCCCTCTTCCAGCATCATCTTGCTCAAGGCTACCATGAATAGTGGTACCTTGGCATCTAACTTATGACAAAGCACTTGTTGTGTAACAAGGCCTATCACCATCTTTTAAAGATATAAAATCTATGATATATACACATCATCCATACTCATTTTCACCTTGGTAATATCATCTCTAAGCCTATAGACCACATGGCTAAGGCTCTCCTCTCCTCTATGTTGTTTGGTATCCCTACGGTCACTAGTGCTCCTACTATAGGCAGTCTGAGGATGGCATAGACATTTTCTAGTGTGATTTCCACCTCTATCACATCCCCATCCACCTCCTATCTGAAGGTGTTAATAAGTCATTCTCAGCAACCAAAGAACATGACCAACACATCTGCACTAAGGGGGATCCTGCACATATCTGATATACCTCTTAGACCTATGGATATTAGTCTTGCTCTATCTTCATCTATCAACCTATCTAATAAATCCAACAACCAAGACATGTCTAAAAACCTCCAAAATTGTGGTCATCTCTACAATCAAGAAACAACAAAGGATGTATTAGTTCCTCCATGTCATGTATAATCATAATACATTCTTTATACATTCTATTTTTAATAAAAAAACAAGCACAATTTTTTCATTTTAATCTATTTAATCTTATTTTGGTCCCTTTTACCCTTCTTTGGTCATTTAGGGCCATTCTATCCCTCTTTCATCTTTCAACATGTTTATTTTGGTTCCCTGGTCAACCTAGTTTGACCATAATTTCCTTATTTTGTCTTATTTTATCCTAATTTTCTTATTTTTTCTCTTATCTTCTTCTCCCTAATGTTAAGTTTCCATTATGGCCCTTATGAACCAATTGAACACTTTTCCACTAGGTCTTAGCTTGTAGATTACACTAGGTCGACCATATGAATTTTTACCCTAATTTAACCTACTAGGTAGACCTGGTTGACCTAGCATGTTTTGTGTACCAACCTAGTATATTTTGTTAAAAATGTGTATTTTTCTTATTTTCTCCCTATTTCCTTCAAATCCATTTCCAATCTTCATATTTTCTACCCTTAGAACATAATTTTATTCATTTTTGACATATATAAATGCTTAAAATCAAATTTTATTCAAAATTCACTTAATTCAATACAAATTTCAAAAACTGGTTTAAATTTCATAGATGCATACCTGTAGTGCACCCGTTGTCACTCCTAGAACTCCCTATCACCTAGCATGTCATTCCATCACCATCCTAGATTGTTTTATCTCCAAAGCTCTTTTTATGTTCTCTTAAAATTCAAAATAAAAAAATGAATTCTCTTTTTCCTATTTAAAACTACTTTTCAACAATTCAAATTCTTCAATTATTTTCCTTCAGATTACTTATTTTGATCATATCTTTGTTCTTGCTCATCTATTTTGAAAACCATAAAATGTGTTGGATTCATGGTGACATAGAGATACTTTTACACTACTATATGCCTATCTTCCATTTTTCTTGATTTTTGGCTATTTTTTGCGCTAACTTCTATAGGTTTGCCTAGTGTGCTTTACATTGGATGCCTTCACTTTCTTGTATTCTTATTATTTATCTATAGCATTAAGGTAAGTTAAAGGTATGTTTTTTTCATTTATTTCCTTTTATTTATCGTATTTTCTTCTTATTGCACTTTACTTAGAATCAACATTGTGTGTTATCATGTTCTATTCTGAAGCACCATCCCATGTTGCACTTACATGACACATGATGAGCTTTGGCTGGGGCATATGTATACACATAATATTTTCAAAATTTTATTGATTACTAACACTTTGTATCTTGTAAGAACCTATTGAGTCTCAATCTCTCTCAATGCATGCCTTAAGGGGTGCACCAAGAAAGGGGTGGGTAGACCATTAGTGCTTCATAAGATTGTTATTCCTTTTTCCACTTACCATCTACACTCTTGATTCCTAAAACCATGAACTCAAGGCTTATTATTCTATTTCTTATCCATTCTAATCATTGTGATGCTTTATTCTTTCATTTCTTACCTTGTTATCCTTTTGACCTACTTAACAAACTAGGTCGACTTGGTCGACCTAGTGTGTTTTGGGGACACTTTAGCTCTTTTGGTTTGTTAACCTCATGACCAACCTAGTATAAACCTAGTGAGTTAGCCCAAAAATGTGCTAGGTCAACCTAGTACAACTGACATGTCAAAAAAAAATAGGTAAGATCCACATATTTATACAAGTTCATTTCATCATTATTAAGACGAGAGAGTTGAATTAAGTGAAGAAGTTTGAATGAACATTTAATTATTGACCATTATACTTGAGGAAAAAAATTATAGGATTCAATACTTTATTTGGAGCTCTGATCTTGTCTTGTGGAGAAGTCTTTTAGATGCTTAGGTAAGTTGTGTAGCCTAGAGCTGATTTATCTTGGTTATCCTTACAAACCAAAATAATCTCTTGCAAAGCACCATGGCCAAGGGAGAGATTGAGGCTCGACATGTTCATCTTCAAAGGTAAGTATTACTAACTTTATTTATCCTTTATAAGAGTAGATATATAATGTAATATGTATTTTATCTTCCATGTATTAGGATTTTGTATACATTGATGTGAGTATATGTCTCCTATGCATGTTTAGTTTAGTTGTTTATTTATTTTATTTTAATCCACACTTTATTCCACAAGCTTTGGTGCACACTAGATTAGTTTACTTTTCTTTTTATTAGAATAGTTTACTCTCTTGTTTGTTAGCATAAGTGAAATATCAAATCATAAGACTCTTTTAGGGTTGTTGTGCGATTGTGTTAGACTATAGGATTTGGAACCCTTCCTAGCATGATAAGTTATGACAAGTGATAAAAGTGATCCTTAATCAAGTCTAGTGGATCCCCATATTAGTCATGCTCCTCATTAACAAGTGTATACCCAATCAAAAGTATAGGTGTGCTCTATCTTATCTGATCCATGATTAATTCATGTACATCATGCAATTCTAATTGCATAAAAACCTTTCCTTCAACCTACTTTTTCTTGTTAACACTTTATGTTATTCCATGATTGGAGTTGAATCAAGGAATAAAATAAGTTTTAACCTTGATATACATTAGAATTTGGTGTTTTGGCACATTTTGGAGATTATACAGACATGATTGGGTGTTACATAGTTCTCAGTGAATGCCAAATGGCCTTAAAGGACTTCCTTTATCTCTAGACTAACTTAAATCATGTGGGATTGATAGTTGAGATGTCTAAACAAGCACAGGAAAAATATGAAAATTACCTTAAACTATTCTAAACACCTCATAAAAGATCAAGCCATTAATACTAGTTAAACAACTGAGTGTTATGACTTCTCATTTTGGCTAGATCACCATAGAAGACCCTGATCACTACTATGAACAACACCTCACCTCACCAAGGCTAAGACATGTTTTGACCAAAATAATACCTCTTAAAAGGCTATCAAAAAAGTTAAACAAGCCTAAATAACAAGTTTTGAAATGTAATGACCTATGGTAACTGTCAGGCACCACGAACAACAAACATGCTTAGATGCCACGTATTGGGGAATACGAAACCCAACACCAAAAGCACACAATTGATTACCAACTTCAAGCAACTTAATATGCGGAAATAACCAGAATCAACAAGTAACTAAAATTCAGAATAACACAGAATATGAGAGACAATACATAACTTGTATTAATAACTCTTACAGAAGGAAATACAACAAAGAAGACTGCCACAATTCTTCTTCCTTACACACCTCTAGGGCTCCCACACCTCTAGGACATAAATAATAAATCTTCCCTCAAAGCTCTCTCTACTAGGTCCCAACACCCAACTCAAACACAGAGTTGGTGTTCACCTTACACCTATGCTCCACGCACTCCACAAGTGCTCCACGCACTCCACAAGTACTCAAAGTACTTCAAGTAGATCTCTCATGAACCTGCAATAACCTGCACCTCAACAGACCATACTTATGGAAGGAACTACCTTGCCTTCCTCTTAGCTCTTCATGTACTCCACATACATACCAATGAGTACACACCGTACTCCAAGTAGATCCTGCCTGATCCTGCTCCCTGTTGTGTTGTTGTCCTATCTGATCTCCAACCTACAGATCAATAATGGTTTTGCACACCTATGAACCTTGACCTTGCACACACACACACACACCTGCAGATCAACGATCTTACTTACCATGTAGATCTCTTATAAGGGCCATGCACACCTGATGACCAAGATCATACATACATGAAGAATCCAGCTGACTCTCCAATCCAGCACCCACCTTGGTACTACTGTGGAACTAAGAGGAACACCCTTGCTCACCTCACACACAGAAGGAGCTAACTTTGCTCAACTCAAACTAGAACACTTTTACAATACAACCATGAGTCTATTATATAGAACTCATCCAAACAATAATTAGACACTCAGTACAATAATTAGATCCGCAGCTCTTAGTCTATAATTAGCACTAAGCATGCAAACACTTGGTTCGTCAACCAACTGCCCGTAATAAACTCGCAGTTGAACCACACAGGCGACCGACGCCGGTCCCTATCCGCCTGGGGGTCGCCGATGCCGGCCGATCTCTGACCGACGTCGGTTGATCTCCTGCCCTATCCTGCCGACATCGGTTGCCCTGACTGACGCCGGTGTCTCTGACACTCAGCAACCCTTCTGCACCCTCCTCTGTGTCTGCATCAGTGAAGCTTTTAGCTCCACAACTTAACAGTAACCCTTTTGGCTAATAGTACCTTCATAACATAAACATGAAATTATAGAAAAAATTATTAATGGCATATAATTCAATTAAGTAAATGTCTAAAAAATAAAATTTCCATCATGAAAAAAGGTACATACATCATTGTTTCAATTTATTGGTTACTCACCTTCTATAATTAGTACCTAATGACTAGGGATCCAATTCATCTATGATGCCACCCTAAATCCCTATGAAAGAACTAGATTGACATTTTCCACACATAAAATGTATATAAGTATGATCATATTAATTCTCCAACATCTACTCTATATAATCATATAGAAGGAGAGGTTGATTCTAATGGGTAGATGCATATCATTGTAATTAAAATTTTAAATACTCAAACCTAGAGGTTAGTATTAACATATTTTGAAAATGAATTCTATATGTAAGCTCATCATATATGAGATGAAGTTTAATATTGCATTTAGAATAAGCTTGATTGAGGATTTAAAAGAAAACAAATTTTGATGTCTATTTTATCATGTGAGATCATGTGTTTCATGGCCAAATGTGTGGATAAATTTTAGTTAAGGTCAGTATAAGATCTAAGTATGAAACTATAAATACTTGTATGTACATTGAATAACTCAAATAAGTGGTTGCGTTTTATTTTTATTTTATATTATTATGTTTTCTAATGGCATGGAACCATTAGTTTCTTGTAAATAGACTTTTGCTAAAGCTAATTGTTGTTTGATGCAAAAGATATTCGAAACTTGTAGGTCTCTAATTTTTCATGCCCTTTTTTATATTTTTATAAAAGGCAAAGAATGTATATTGATTTTTTTTTTCACTATTTTGTTTTCTTAATTTGTCTTTGTAATGAAATAATGGTACAATTAACATAATTATATCTTTTAATATTTTGGAAACCATTATCCTGTGGTCATGAAGTAATTTTCCTTTGAAATTTATATTTAATAACATATTTATTTATTTGATCTTTTTTTCCTTGCCATGTGTCAATATCAAAATAATATAATTTCAGCATTTGAATATCTGTCATTTCTTATGGTTTGTTATTATTGCTAAGCATGCAAAAAATGTGATAAAAAAGGCTTCACTATAAAACATTATGATGCAATAGGGAAAAAGTAGCATAATGCTATAGAAAATAATTAAAACATAGGTAATTATTTTTATTATTAAAATAAAAGACATTTTGATTTAATTCTAGCTTGTAATGTGGTAGGAAAATTCATCTTCTCCAATGACCCTCATAACATGTCCATCCTACAAAACCTAATGTGGACTATTGATCAGGTACAAAATACAAGGGTAAAACAACACATTCATCACCTTACATGCCTCTACACAACATTTTGTACCCACAACAAAATCAAAATGATAAATTATTTTGAGTTTTATTGCTTTCACCTTTTCTAGCCAATGACTTTGTCAACAAGGATGGAGACAACCATCCACAAAAAAATTCCATTGTAAACCTTATTGTAAAAATATATAATTTTTTTTAAATGTCAATAATAAAACTTAAAAATACAAAGTATTCTCACTACATTCATTCAAATAAACTAATTACATATTAACCCATCTTATAATGGTTGAAAGCTCAATCCATGGTCTATGCACACATATAGCTATCAAAAAATATAGCCCTTTGTTGTAGCATTGAATAAGTAAAATTAATGTTTCACTATGTGAAAAAAAAGTGTTTTTATAGCCTCTCCACCAATGGAAAATAAAAATAAATGTGATTAATTAATTTTAAATACCTGTTGATCTTACCTACCTTTTATTTAGTTTTTGACAAGCTAACATATCCTTGTTGGATAACTTCAAGCCCTGTGGCATAGCCTCACCATAAAAAATATTTTAAAAAAATCATATTAGTGTTAATAAAAAACTCAAATAAACAAAATATTTTTGTTGTATTCATTAGGGATAATGATTTGACCTTAACTCACTTGAAAATGGTTGCATTACACATATATGATCTACTTTCAAAAATCCATTAAAAGACCAGACCTTTTATATCCCAAAAAATAAAGAAATTTAATTATCAAATTTGTTCTCACAGATGATGAGATGATATGTATATTATATTTTTGCTTCATGTCATTAATGACAACATTATTCTGGGTTAATATCATATCAAGCAAACCTATACATCCTTACATATGCATTAAAATATAATAAAAATAATAATGGAATCCAATGTAGTAGATGAATATCCATAGAATAGACTTCCAAGCATGACACTTATTACCATGGAAAAAGGTACCTATGCCATCAACTCAAATTTTTGACCATTCCCCTTTCTAGTTTATCCACTATTGGCAATAGGAAAACATACCCCACCATCCATCTTTAGGCCTTATGACATGTTCAAAATGATGTGCACCACACACCAAAAATAGATAAATGAAATCATATTTATCCTCCAACATGTAATGTCGAATGCCACTCATGTACAAAATGTAAGGCTCAATCTAACAAGTGCATGTGGAATAATAATGTATTTATTCATACATTGGCAATGCCATATGATGCCACCAAATGAAGGTGATTATATTATGAATACTTTCTAACATTTTGACTAAACATATGATCAACATTTATAAAGAAAAAGGAAAGAAATGATTTCCAGTTATTAGGTTTTTCTTATTTTTACATGCAAATAATATTTTTGTAAGTTTAATAATACTTTGGTTTACTTTAAAAACACAAGTTTCTATATTTGTGACAATATTAGAAAAGCATAAATATTAAAAAAATAAAATATTATAATTAGAATTCTATTTAATGCCGCACCATATTTGATTATATACTTCTATGTTTATACAAGTTACACGTGGAGAACAACTTTGGATTTATTTGTGTGCTCCATTGTATTCATATTATAAGGACATGAAAACATAATGTAATTCACAAATTAATTTTTACCATCATTTTTTTCTCATTTTTTATAAATACAAAAATATTTTTTAAATAAAAGTTATATTATTTATTCATGCATTTTTTCACCTTATATGATATTTACTAAATACCTTTTTTAAATTTATGTCATTTATTACACTTATAGGTGCCTTTGATTTATTATTCAATATATTATTTCCTTTAATCTACATATAGATGCATATAAGTTGTTCAACCAAACCTTTTTCATGGTTTTCTTTTTATAGTTTTCTTAATTTTTACTATAAACTTAAATTGTTATATATATTTGATATCATTCACTAAAAAAAAATTAATCAATTCTCTTGCCACCATATACATCTAGTGGAATGATACTTGGATTTTTTACCTAATCAAAAATCCATATTAACTTTTGGAGAATACAAATGCTCACCCAATACAAATGAGATTATTTCAACCATATTGATGTAGATACTCTGATTTGAGATTATATTATCTAATAATGATTAACACAAGATATAAAGCTTTGAACATGTTATTCTATTATTTATTCATTACAAAACTAAACTAAGCAAACTTAATAATGAAAAACAAAAGCAACATACATTCTTTGCATCTCAAGGAATAGAAAAATGAGCATGAAAAAAATAATAAATTTTGTTCACCACAACTAAGGTTGGTCTGCTTGACCAATAAGAGACCCAAATATTGACATAAAATTTTAAATTAAAAAACAATAAATTTTAATTTAATTAAAAAAAAAAAAAAAAACCCCAAAGCTTAACCTACCTCAAAATGGTTGCATGCCCAATGGCGTAGTGTTGAAGTCTAGGTTTGTAGTGAAGGGACACCAAACCGTATAGCCATTAAACTGATGAAGATATTCTCAAAATAATTTTATTGATAAAAATAGGGTTACACAATACTATGATATTCACATATTTACATAAGGGTACTCAGATCCCTTCTAAGGGCTCTTGGGTCTCTCTCACTCACTATCTCAACTCTTCATTCTGGAAAAGTTTAGGCACTTGGGCCTTGACCCTTTTATCATATAGCCTCACTTCTCAACCCAAAAAAGACTTCAACAACCAATGAATCTTAAAATAAAATAAAAATAACTTTAATAACCTTAAATAGCCTCAAATGGGGCTTGAATCCCACTTTTAAAGTTATTGCAGCCTAGTTACCATGATGTCTAGTCTAGAGACTGATAGTTGTTGCCAAGTAAGCTTGGCCCCCATATTTTAATGCCTACACTAGGGTAGTTAGGATTAGTCAAAAATTTAGATTTGTGGTTATAATAATAGTTAAATAAAATATTAATTCATATATCTTGTTATCCTTTACCATCATATCAATTCCAAATCTATGAGGTGTCATCATTTATAGGTGCTTGATTATCTGGTCATATTTTATATCTTAAGCTCTACATCTATTACATTGTTCCTTGCTTTATATGCTCCTTATAGTGAGTGTTCCTTCATTTTTGACATTTTTTATTTTTTTGGATTCTCATAACTTTTCACTAAATTAATTTTGTTCTATGCATCATTTTCATGTGCTCCCCAACATATCCTTGTGTCTTGATCTGAAAATTCATTTGTTTGACTTATAACACAATTATTTTATTTTTGACATGATCTAAAACTTAGTGATTTAGGATAGCTGATTTTATTTAGATGCTCCTATATACACATAACATTTTCAAAAATTTATCACATATTGATGCTTTATATCTTGCAGGAACCCATCAAGACTCAATATGTCTAAGTGCATGCCCTAAGGGGTACATTTGGAAATGGGTGGGTAAAAATTTTGTGTTTTTTAGGATTTTTATCCCTTATTTCCATATTATTACCAATCCAACCATATCCCAAAACCTTTCCCTAAGATACTTCTCCTCCCTTGAGTATTCCTCTAGTTTTTTCCTCTTGACATTCCTCCTTTTCTTGTCTTAAAATCCTTTTTCTTAGTAAGTTATACTGGGTTGACCTAGTACAATTTAGGGGTATTCTTTACTTTCTTATCTTGTTATCCCTTTGGCTAACCTAGCTTAGACCTAGTGAATTATCCCCAAAAACACATTGGGTTGACTGCATCAACCCTTTATAGCCGATGTTCCTAAAAGGAATTAGGAAAAGATCCACATATATATACAAGATCATTTTGGTCATTATTCATATGTGTAATCAAGATTTATTATTGACTTGTGCTTCTTCACAATCTGCTCTTCCACCATTCTACTTGAGGAGACTTAGCTTAGGCTTCTTATCTGGAGAATCTAGTCTTGTGGATAAGTCTTGGATGCTTTGGCCTTTCTTAGTGATCCTTAAAAACCATAACAACCTCTTGCAAATCCCATTTGGAGAAGGAAGAGATTGAGTCTTGACAGGTTCACATTTAGGTAAGTATATTCTAACTTTGTTCTCCTCTATTTTAATAGATAGAAGTAGCATAAGTGTTGGCTCGAATAATACTATGTTTCATATTTTATGTATAAGAGTGTTACTCTTACTTATTTTAATTTAAGCTCCCTATAAATGTTTTTTTTATTGTTTCTAACCCCCCACTTTATTCCACAAGCTTTGGTTTGCACTAGATTAGATTTAATTTCTTGTTATTAGAATAAAGTGAATGCTTTAAACATTAAAACTAAATTAGGGTTGTTGTGTGATTGTGTTAGACTATAGGCTTTGTAACCCTTCCTAGCATGATGTGTTGTGACAAGTGATCCCCTAATTAGGTCTAGAAGATCCCCATATTGGTCATGCTCCCACTTAAAAAGTGTATCCCCAATTATAAGTGTAGGTATGTTATATCTTCTTTGAGCCAGGATTGATTTATTGACATGATGCATTTTTGATTGCATACATTCTGATGAACTCAATGTGAAAATAACCCTTATAGGTTGTCTTTCACTTTTTCATTCTTTTAGTCATTTTGATCATCATTTTTATCATATATTTTGACATACTAGATCGATTTTATCGACCCAACTATTTTTATCTATGCATAGGTTTAGAGGAACAGATAACTAGATCAACCCAATTGACCCAATATAGGTTTTTGGCCTTTCAAATAATTAGTTCAGGATACTAGGTTGACCCAGTTGACCCCTTATAGTTTCAACACTTTTTAAGTAGGTTCTTATACAACTTGATCATCTATTTACCCAAATTGTAGGTTTCTCAAGCATACTTCAAGGTTCTTCATCATCAATCTTCCTTCATTAAATCTCTAATCCACCAACGTTCCTTTATACATCTCTATTTATTTATTTTTTATGTTTCCTTTCATAGTTTTTAGTATTTAAAATTGCACTTGCGTAGTCAAATTGATTGACATTGTTGACACCATTTTGTGTTCTATATGTTGTCTGAAATAATTGGATCGACACTATGACCTAATTTATTTTTAAACTTTGCTTCTGTAGTATAGTTTTGACCCTATTTTATATTTTTTGCATATAGTGTCAACATTATACCTTGTTTCAAGTTGAAATTAACCTAATATTTTTTATTAATTAATTCACACTTTCTTTTCCTGTTGCTTGCATGCTTAGAATAGTTCACATAGTCTAATTAGGGGATTTTTAATTAATTTATTAGTTTTATTATTTTTATTTTATACACACATGACCAAATCACAAAAACATAAACAAGCACTTAAACATTTTGTCTTCCCTAGGCCAACCTACTTGGATTTCATCACCAAGGGGGAAGTTGATCTGATGCTTTGGTCAAGTATAAAGTGTGGTTAATGGTATATTCTAGCTAAGCACTCAACACCCTTATCACTATGATATATGAAGTGAGGTGGTATGCCCCAATACCAAGCCTGTGTCATTGCCACTATAGACCCTTTCAATGTCAGGCACCAGGAAAAACAAACATGCTCTGATGCCACGTGTTGGGGAATACGAAACCTGACACTGAAAGCACACAATTGATTACCAACTTCAAGCAACTTAATATGCGGAAATAACCAGAATCAACAAGTAACTAGAATTTAGAATAACACAGAATATTAGAGACAATACACAACTTGTATTAATAACTCTTTCAGAAGGAAATACAACAAAGAAGAATGCCACAGTTCTTCTTCCTTACACACCTCTAGGGCTGCCACACCTCTAGGACATAAACAGTAAATCTTCCCTCAAAGCTCTCTCTCTACTAGGTCCCAACACCCAACTCAAACACAGAGTTGGTGTTCACCTTACACCTGTGCTCCACGCACTCCACAAGTGTTCCACGCACTCCACAAGTACTCAAAGTACTTCAAGTAGATCTCCCATGAACCTGCAACAACTTGCAATTCAATAGACCATACTTATGGAAGGAACTGCCTTCCCTTCCTCTTAGCTCTTCATGTACTCCACATACATACCAATGAGTACACACTGTACTCCAAGTAGATCCTGCCTGATCCTGCTCCCTGTTGTGTTGCTGTCCTATCTGATCTCCAACCTACAGATCAATAATGGTTTTGCACACCTGTGAACCTTGACCTTGCACACACACACATGCTTGCAGATCAACAATCTTACTTACCATGTAGATCTCCTATCATAGCCATGCTCACCTGATGACCAAGATCATACATACATGAAGAATCTAGCTGACTCTCCAATCCAGCACCCACCTTGGTACTGCTATGGAACTAGGAGGAACACCCTTGCTCACCTCACACACAGAAGGAGCTAGCTTTGCTCAACTCAAACTAGAACACTTTTCCAATACAACCATGAGTCTATTATATAGAACTCATCCAAACAATAATTAGACTCCTAGATCCGCAACTCTTAGTCTATAATTAGCACTAAGCATGCAAACACTTGGTTTGTCAACCAACTGCTCGTAATAAACTTGTAGTTGAACCATACAGGCGACTGACACTGGTCCCTGTCTGCCTGGGGGTCACCGACACCGGCCGATCTCTGACCGAAACTGGTTGCTCTCCTGCCCTATCTTGCGACGTCAGTTGGCCTGACCAATGCCGGTGTCTCTGACACTCAGCAACCCTTCTACACCCTCCTCCATGTCTGCATCAGTGAAGCTTTTAGCTCCACAACCTAACAATCTCCCACTTGGAGATAAACAGCTGCACTGTACCTGTACCTATACCCCGTCTAATCTATTTCTTGGTTTGTATCCCTCTTCAAGATCAATCCTGAAGACAACCCACCACACATCTCGTGGTGTACCTCCTGTCATCTGAGTACCCTACCACATCCGAACCTATGAACACATGTAGTGAAGTCCTGACCCTGCATGTATACCTGCTACTGGTCCCTCTCAAGTCCCTGAGAACTCACTTCCCCAAATTGGCTCCTAACTCTCTGACAGCTCCCACTGCATGGGAAAACTCAGGTCTATACCAGACCTCATGTGATTTCAGACACTATACCTGTCCAGCCCTTAGTGTGCTTCGGCTCTACATCCTAAACCTCGCCAACACCTGATTCACATTAGCTCCCACTGGAGACAAAAATCTACCTATGATTTCCATGCCTCCCATGTCAAAGAATTCTGCTGCTCCAAACTCCTCATGACATGTCACTGAACTAATCTTACCCTTAGCTCAGCAAAACCCTATATGTCTGAACCTATACCAAGCTCATCCTCCACATATAGCAACAAAATGATGTTGCGACCATCATCCACCTAGTAAGACAAACACAATGGTTATACTGACATTGACTAAAGCCCTGCTTTATCATCCACCTGGTACCACCTGTCAGTCCTGTCCCACTGTCCTGCAGCTTCCTCAAGACCATATACCTGGTCTTCCATCTCACATGTCCGTTCACTCTATTCTTTAACTAAGGAATCCATTCGTCTCTGTGCTTTCGCACCGGCTGGCAACCCTACCAAAACTCTCGTTTGGTTCTGCATCATATCCCTGCCATGCTCCCACCTATTTCCTGGATCCTTCCTACTCTACAATCAACAACAAGTATAAAGAAGAGGAACAATGAATTTGAGGGCCTACTTACGTCTTCAGTCCTTCGTATGGGTGTTTGAGACTCCTTGACAGCGTGCTGTCCACCCAAAATCTGTTACAGTGATCGACCTTGGTCACTCCACAGTCTGCATCCGATCGACGTTGGTTCCCATGCGTCTGTCCCTGACTACCAACCTGCCATCATCGGTGTCCCTATTGCTGATGTCGGTCCTACTAACTGACGTCGGTCTTACCTTGCCCGACATCACCGGCTTCGGTCTGCACATGACCAACCTCGGCACCTGTCTGTTCGACGCCGATTCCTCCTGATCGACGTCAGTATCTGTGTTCACCTGTGAGTGATGACTTTTTACTTGCAAGCTCCTTTGAATCAAAACCCATGTCCAAACTACTCTACTCAAAAGTATCCAGCACCATCCACTGGTTTCTATCCGCCATCTCCTCCAAGAACACCAAGGCTTTCCAGTTCTTAAGCCTGTCAAATACATCTGTCTTCTGCTTAAGAACATGCATCTCCTTCTTTCTCATGTGACCAAGCCTACGAAGCCACATCTCCACTATAGAAGAAGAATCAGTAATATAAACAAGTAGATAAAGAGTACTTGTTTTCTTACCACCAGCTAATTCAAGTGCACCCGCTGTGAGAGTTCTTGTGCATCTCTCATCACCCAATCTTTCTGAAGAATTTAGCCATATCTCCAAACTTGGGACCTGCATGACCTTCATCAACACCTGTGTGTTGGCCGCCTGCAATTTCAGCTTCACTTCCCCTTTGCCAATTCTTTGGCAAGGCTCACCAGCTCCTCTACCTGGGGTTGCATGGAAAGAGGCAACTGAATCTTTTATCCAAGATTCAACTTTATCCAAGAAACCTGCCAACACAACCTGTGCAACAACACCTACGACATCTGCATCTTCAGTTTCTTCATGCTGATCTACTACCAACCAATAATGTTCTTTTACCTGCTCTTTCTTTCCATGGGACCTTAAGTAACCATCTGTGCTTTTCAACTCCTCCATCCTTAGCTTACTTTGATCTGCCATTGCTCTACTCCCACTCAATCAGAAACCCCTGAGAGTGCCCTGTAACCAAACAAAAAACCTGCTTCCTGCAACCTTAGCTCTGATACCACTTGTCAGGCACCAGGAACAATAAACATGCTCTGATGCCACGTTTTGGGGAATATGAAACCCGACACCGGAAGCACACAATTGATTACAAACTTCAAGCAACTTAATATGCGGAAATAACCAGAATCAACAAGTAACTAGAATTCAGAATAACACAGAATATTAGAGACAATACACAACTTGTATTAATAACTCTTTCAGAAGGAAATACAACAAAGAAGACTGCCATAGTTCTTCTTCCTTACACACCTCTAGGGCTGCCACACCTCTAGGACATAAACAGTAAATCTTCCCTCAAAGCTCTCTCTACTAGGTCCCAACACCCAACTCAAACACAGAGTTGGTGTTCACCTTACACCTGTGCTCCACCCACTCCACAAGTGCTCCACACACTCCATAAGTACTCAAAGTACTTCAAGTAGATCTCCCATGAACCTGTAACAACCTACAATTCAACAGACCATACTAATGGAAGGAATTGCCTTGCCTTCCTCTTAGCTCTTCATGTACTCCACGTACATACTAATGAGTACACACTGTACTCCAAGTAGATCCTGCCTGATCCTGCTCCCTGTTGTGTTGCTGTCCTATCTGATCTCCAACCTACAGATCAATA
Organism: Torreya grandis; assembly: GCA_037957365.1. Classification (NCBI taxonomy): domain Eukaryota; kingdom Viridiplantae; phylum Streptophyta; class Pinopsida; order Cupressales; family Taxaceae; genus Torreya; species Torreya grandis. Next base: position 2,066,891 of record JARHVA010000555.1, read on the forward strand.
ATGGTTATGCACACCTGTGAACCTTGACCTTGCACACACACACCTACAGATCAACGATCTTACTTACCATGTAGATCTCCTATCGTAGCCATGCTCACTTGATGACCAAGATCATACATACATGAAGAATCCAACTGACTCTCCAATCCAGCACCCACCTTGGTACTGCTGTGGAACTAGGAGGAACACCCTTGCTCACCTCACACACAAAAGGAGCTAGCTTTTCTCAACTCAAACTAGAACACTTTTCCAATACAACCATGAGTCTATTATATAGAACTCATCCAAACAATAATTAGACTCCTAGATCCGCAACTCTTAGTCTATAATTAGCACTAAGCATGCAAACACTTGGTTCATCAACCAACTGCACGTAATATATTCGTAGTTGAACCATACAGGCGACCGACGCCGGTCCCTGCCCGCCTGGGGGTCGTCGACGCTGGCCGATCTCTGATCGACGCCGGTTGCTTTCCTGCCCTATCCTGCCGATGTCGGTTGGCCTGACCGACGTCGGTGTCTCTGACACTCAGCAACCCTTCTGCACCCTCCTCTGTGTCTGCATCAGTGAAGCTTTTAGCTCCACAACCTAACATTCAACACAAACTAGCTAAAATCATACTTAGATTGTTATCTAGTACCTTGCTTATAACCAACTTATAATCACATTTAAAATCATTCTTAATAATTTAATAAACAATAAAGTTAACCAATTAGTTAGCTTTACTTTTCAAGTTGTTTTATTTATATTTATTCAACTATGTATGTAGAATCTTCATTAGCCAACATTAGTGCAAGGTTTTGTTTTGTGTGCCTCAATTGGATTGGCCAACATTGATCTAATTGATTGTTTGTTTCCTTGCATCTCTTACTTTCCTAGATTATATATAAAAATTTATCTTATTTAAATTCAGACTTTTTATCATATTTCTTTTTATTCTTGTCTGTTGTACTGGATCAACCCAGTTGACCATGTACCTTTTTTAGGCCTTCTTCACGATATTAGATTGACCCAGTCAACCTTGTATAGTCTATAGATTCCTTTTCCATCTTTTTCCTATCTTTATTTCCTATACTGGATCGACCCTATATAGTTTACAGGTCTTGTTTTTCATGCTTTATTGACCCAATTGACCCTATGCTATTTTTTGCTTTCCCTATTTATCAATCTAATTTCTTATCTTTCTAATTTTGCATTTTGTTCATCTCTCTTCAATCAAAATGAAATCTCCAATCTAAATTTTCTTGGATAGCTTGAATCCATTTAGATACTATATGAGATGTTCATTTCTTCCTCTCTTTTCCTCTGAAGAACACCATCACTCTTAGGGAACCTCTTCTCCTCCTTCATCCATGAACTATAACATGGTGCAAATAACACCTCAATATAAAGTTGATGGATCTGATCTTTTCTATACTCACTAAGAAACTTCTAAAAATATTCAAACTAATGTGAGAGTGATTGATACAAGTTTACATAACAATCTCACTAGTAATCCTTCTTCTAGCAATCCTCCCCCTAATACCAATATGGGGAGTACTCCTACAAACACCAACCCACCTCCTGATATAACCCAACTTTTAGCCCAAGTTATTCAACAAATGAACATTATGCAAAATTATAATACCAACCAAATCATGTAACTTCAACAACACTTAATCAATGTGGCTAATCAACCTCCAACTATTCATCCTCAAGCTAATCCTAATTATATTCGTCCACTTCTTAGGGATGCCTCAAGTAATGTTATTCCTCAACCCATAATGAATAACAAGATGCTTAAAACTATTCAAAATGAGCATTTATCTCCCTTCATTATTTCCATTTATATTGGTAACATATCTTCAACTATCAAATATGATGAGACTAAAGACCTTCCCTCATTTCTTAAAGCCTTTGGTAACCTTTACAAAGAGTGGGTCCAAACTAATACATTCACCACTACTAAAGTATTAGTCAAAATTTTTACCAGTGATGTATTAGAATGGTATAAAAAACTTCCCCAATATTCTATTTTATAACTTGAAGATTTGGATAATCCTTTGATTAAAGGGTTTCAACACAATGATCTTCCTAAAAATTGTCTTAGCCACTTCATCAATTCTAAACAATCTCTCACTAAATTAGCTCTTGACTTTATCAAAATATGGAAATATTTAGCTCATAAAGTGGATCATAACATGAATGATGATAATATATTCAAACTCTTTATCACGGCTTTAAATCCTACTCTCCAATATAAGGTTCAAACCTTTGCTCCTCAAACACTTAATAATCAAGCTAAACATCAAGAATTTCTTATGAAGTAATTCAAACCTAATCCTAATCTAGTTAAATGATATTTCCAAAAATCTAATGTTATCACTATGAATACTCTGCAAACCAAACAAGGGGTTGACAAAATTGATATTTTTTCATCTTCTCATATCCCTCTTTTAGTTCAGCAAATGAAACAATTTTTACCACACTCAAATCCTTTCATCTATCCCATTGTTCCTCCTAAGTGGTATGATCCTAATCTATTTTTCTAGATCCATGCCAAAATTGGGAATTCTCATGAATCTTGTAGAGGGCTCAATAATTTTTTTATCTCTTATATGCTTGGTGATTCATTCAATCATGAAGCTATGATCAATCTTCATCATCAAGAATACACTATTTTTGCCCAAGAATGACAAAATTTTAAAGCTTCTACCTTGAATAACCAAAAAAATTCTTCTAATAATCAAGTAAATACCAAAGATGTTTGTGCCATTGACACTGATTATGACCAATATTATAACAAATCTCAATATGTCAACACTGCCAAGGTTAATTATCATCATAAACTGGCTCACAAAGATCCTGTTACCAAGCCTAAAAATATATCTTTAGAAGAATAACTTCTTAAATATACTACCACCTCTAATATTGATTTTAAATCACCTAAGGAACAACTTCCTCCTTCTGATCCTCCAACCACAACTATACCTTCCAAGAATACTTTATATTCTAAAACTCATGTTGGTTCTTCTAAATATCATTGGAATTTTCTTGAAGAACTCAACTCTATGCCTTGAAACATTCCACTTATAGATTTGGTTCACACTTCATCCTATCAACATACATTCCTTATAAAAATTTAAGAAATTAAATATCCATCCTTCATCAATGAAGAACCACCTTTTATTGATTCTCAACATACTAATGTCAACACCATTGAAACCTCATGTCCTTCTTCCAAGCCTTCTATTGAATTCCTTATAGAAGACATGATCAATGATGAAATTTTTTGTGCCAATGATCTATCACTCTTTTTAAAAATATCTATTAATACCACTCTTATCTAAAAAGTCTTAATTGATGAAGGCTCTGGTATTAATTTGACATCCTTGTGGCTTATATAACTTGGTTATAACAAGGATCATCTCAAGCAAAATCCCCCTGATTCTCAAGCTTGTATGATTTCCCCAACATATGCTGACAATTATATCATGGTCCAAACTCAATCAAGAGACTTGGATGTCCAAGATTACCAAAAAACTTTAGTCCAAATCCATGCTTCCAATCAAGATGTGCATACTATTTATATGAATCATACCTTAGATCTTGAGGGTCATATGCCTCCCATCAATCCTCCTCTTATTGATACTCCTTAGGTGGTAGAGCAAATTTTGCCTTTTGAACCTCCAAAAATATCTACATCTCCTTTACCACCCATCAATCCAATCATTGCAACCAATCCTTCTCTCATCATTGAATCTAATGATATACCAATCTCTTATATTTCATCTACTTATTTTTCTCCTTAAATGACACTAGATGCCAAGGCAATCGATGTCTATTATATTCATTTTGAGTATGATAACCATGGTAATAAAATTATTGATCTTGAATTAGATGTCAAATATTATGGTCCTCTTCATACCTTGCCTAGTGATGAATCTATTCTTGAGTGAATTAATTCTTGGGAACCTCAACTTCCTCGACAACATCATAAACTTGGAAATTTAAAAACTAAAACTCCTTTCTTTTAACAACTTCATTGCTAACATTGATCCTAAAATAAATCAAATTTAAGCCTTACCTAATTCACTATACCACTTTAAAGAAGCTAATGCCATGCTTATTGAAGAAACCACTCACATTAAATATGGTACACCATATTGTCCTCAACTGATTATAGTCTCCCAAGAGATTTCACCTAATAAACACGATAATTTTATCTCATTCTTTGACAAATATCATGAAGATTTCACTTGGTCTTATGAGGACATGCCTGGAATTGACCCTAGCATTGTGGTGCATAATATAATTACTTATCTAGATGCCAAGCCTATACATCAAAATCAAAGAAAATTTCTACTTGAAGTTTCAACCTTATGTCATAAGGAAATCTTCAAATTACTTGATGCTAAATTTATTAAATTGGTGGATTATTCTGAATGGGTATCCAACATTATTCCCATTCAGAATAAAGTCACTATGGTTATTCACATTTCTATTGATTTACTCAATCTTAATCTTTCTTATCCCAAGGACAACTTCCCCTTACCTTCAATATATGCCATCATTGATTTCATAGCTGGTTATGAAATGTTATCTCTTATAGATGGTTTCTCAAGATACAATTAGATTCATATCACTCCTAAAGACCAACATAAGACTAATTTCACCATGGAATGGGGTAGTTATTGCTATGTCAAAATGCTCTTTGGTCTCAAAAATTTTGGATCCACTTACCAACATGCAATAACTCACATCTTTCATGATCTCATTCACAAAGTTATTAAAACCTATGTGGATGATCTTATTGCTAAATCCAAACATTGTAAGAATCATCTTTCTAATCTTGTTATCATCTTTGACCATCTCCTTAAATATAAAGTTATACTTAATCCTTAAAAATGTGTCTTTGAAGTCACATCTATAAAATTGTTAGAATTCTTAGTCTCTCTCCATGATATTGATGTTGACCCTGCCAAAATTAGTGCTATCATCAACATGCCATTCTTCATTCTATTCTTGACATTCATACTTATTTAGTCAAGCTTGGGATAATTAGATGCTTCATCCCTAAAATGTGATATTTAATTCACTCCATCAATTCCCTTCTCAAGAAAAGTATTATTTTAGAATGGATGGATCCATGTCAAAAAACCTTTGATAACATGAAAGAGTCTTTGATTCATCCACCTACACTTCATCCTCCTTCCAATGATAAACATTTGATTTTATATATTTTATTTGGGGAAATGCTTTCCCAATGATATGATATAGGAAGAGAGTATGCTATATACTACATTAGTTGAGGCCTAATTAACTATGAAACACGTTATACCAAAATTGAGCATGATTGCCTCATTATCTATTTTATGGCTAAAAATCTTAGTCATTATATGTTTTACCAAACTACTTATGTCACTATTCATTCTGACCCCCTTCATCATTTCTTCTCCAAAGCCTTTCTTTCTAGAGATATAATTGGAAAATGGATGGCCATCCTTATGGAATTTGATCTTCACATCATCACTCAAAAAGCTATTAAAGGGAGAGTCATAGCTGACCAACTTGCTTCAACTCCCATTCTAACCACTTCTTCCCTTCAATATGACTTTCTAGATGACAATATCCTTTAAATTAAAGGTCTTAATCAAACTACCTCTCTTAAATATTATTTTCATAGCTTTAATATCAATCTTGAAGCCAATCACCATGAAGAATCTTCCAATCCCTCCATTACTACTAAACCAAAGGTAGTTATTGAGGAGATCCTTGAAATCAATGTTGACTTGCATGAGGATACTTGTACCCTTCACTTTGATGGTGTTAAATGCCTTCAAGGAGCTAGGGTAGGTTGCATTCTCACAAGTCCTTTTGGTAAAATTACTCCTTTAGCTTTTTGCTTCACCTTTGATGCCACCAACAATATGGCCAAGTACGAAGCTCTTATCTTAGGCATGAGAGCTGATATTGACTTAGACATTCAATAACTTAATGCTTTAGGTGATTCTTAGCTTATTATTCATCAAGTTAGTGTTGATTATCAATGTAAAATTGAAAAAATTATCACCTATCATCAAATTTCAACCACTTTTGCTAAGTATTTGATCTCTTTTACCATTGAGCCTATTCTTAGAGAAAAATTCCATTATTGATTCTTTTGGCTCTTCAACTATTCTATTTCATCCACATCAAGTTCTTTTCAATCCTTCTTTTCTTATACAAATAAATAAATCTCCATCTTCAACTTAACTACCATATTCACTTATTTATCATATTGAGGCTGTTACCATTTGAAAGCCTTGGTATAAAGACATCATTCATTTCTTAGAACACCAAACTTATCCTCCTAATTTAGATTCTCATGAAAATACATGTATTCTCAAACAATATTTCAATTATGTATTTTGACACAACATCATTTACATCACAATGCTAAAGTTGTCTTACTCCATTGTGTTATGCAATATGAGGTCCCTCCTCTTCTTGAACAAGCATATGGGGGCATTTGTGGTGGTCACTATAGCAGACATACTACAACACACAAATGACTATGTATGGGTTACTTTTGACCTGCTCTCAAAAAGGATGAAATTGGATATGCTAAAAAGTGTACTTATTTCCAAATTCATGAAGATATTATCCATTCACCTCCTACCAAAATTTAAACTACTTAATCTCCTTGGCCATTTTACACATGGGGATTTGATCTCATTGGCAAACTTCCTCACTCCCAAGATGGACATGTCTTTATCATCACTTCTACTGAATATTTTACCAAGTTTGTAGAAGACAAGCCCCTCATTAATTTCACTAGTCCTATCATTTTTAGATTTATTCTTAACCAAATTATTTTCCACTTTGGCATTACCCATACCATGATTTTAGACAATGGTGTTAATTTCAAAAATAAACATGTTAAACATTTTTGCAACTGATTCAAAATCAATCACAAGTTTTCCATGACTTATCATCTATAATGCAATGGTCAATTTGAGGCCACCAATAAAATTTTGAACAAAATTCTCAAAATAAAATTCATGAAACCCACATGAATTTTCATGTTCATCTTTACCCTGCACTTTGGGCCTATTGAACTAGCATACGCACTGCCATTGGGGCAACTCCATTTTCTCTAGTCTATGGTTCTGATTTAGTTCTTCCTTTAGAATTTGAGCTTCCCTCTCTTCATATATCTCTCCATGGAATTATTCTTGATGAAGAATTGTGTGAATCTCACCTTCATACCTTTGATCTTCTTGATGAACATTGTCTTTCTATCTTACAACATAATCGCCAATACAAGGTTTGCATCACTTGATAATATAAAAAATGTGTTAAAGTCCACACTTTTAATGATGGTGATCTTGTCCTTAAATTATATTACACCCATGACAAAGAAGGTAAATAAACCCAAAAATGGTGGGGCCCATATTTGGCTAAAGACATTCTTTATCCAAGCACTTACTATCTTCAAACCAATGAAGGCCATGTTCTTAAAGATCCCACCAAAGCTCAATTCCTTAAATATTACTTTGCCTAAACATTTACTTCTTGCCATGTATACTATCTATATCTATCTAATAGTTTTTTTAGGTCACTTAAGCATGGGTCTCTCCCTCTATAACAGTTCCCTCTTTTTCACAAACCTTTATTCCTCCCTTTTGGTCTTTTGGTTTCTTGATGTACCATAATATTCTTTATCTTCTTGTATTTCTCTTGTTTTTCACACCCCTTGGGTTTTTTTTTGTGAGTTTCTTTGTAAGACCACAGATAGGATCTGACATTCCTCACAAAAGCACCATCTTTTATCTATTTTTATCTTTCATTGTTTCCACTTGCCAATGTTATTTTGGCATCCTTTGGTTTTTGATTTTATGAGTTGCTTTGTAAGACCATGGATAGGACCCAACATCCCTTACAAAATACTATTATTTCTTTTCTTACCTCACTTTACTTCTCTCTTATTTGTCGGTACCCTCATGGGTCTATCTTTTATGAGTTGCTTTGTAAGACCACAAATAAGACCTGGCCATCCTCATAAAATTACCACCCTTTTCATGTTCTTTATCCTTGTTCTCAACTTTAGCTTTTACTTATTTGGCTAGATGAAATATGCACAACAATCTATGTTAGCATGTTTTCTTCCATTTCCCTCTTTCTTACAATAAGGAATCATACTTTACTATCATTGTATCCTATTTTTTCCTTTGTCACATTTTTTATGATTTGAAGCAATTCAAATTATTCCATGCATCACTCCTCCTGATTTCCCCTTTATTTCATCACCACATTGGATAAAATAAGGTTGAAGTCAAGATATCACTTTTGTTTCACCTTGACTTATGAGACTCTTAGATCCCATGCTCTTTAAATTTCTCTCTTAGCAACCTTGTCCTAATTATTCAAATGAAAGTCATCTTTAGCACCCATGTTTGGTTTTCCAAATCCATATATAGGAAGAATATTAAAAAATCCATCAAGAAAGTTAAGCCAAATCATTTGAAACAAAAGGAAATGATATCTAAAAAGTCAACATATAATTCTCAAAAGTCAAAATCACATCAAAAGACATGATTTCAAGCACATCTCCTATTTCTAATCAAAACTCAAACTCCAAAGTTGGCCTCACATAGATCTAAGGTCCTTTGGGGTGAGATAGGATAGGAGATTAGAAAAGGGGATTCCAAAAATCTCTATGGTACTACCTACTTTCTCATGTAAGTACCCAATCTTTGCATTACACAAAAAAATCTATAAGGGGTTTTGAAGAACAAGGAAAACATCATGGGGAGGTAGGTCCATTTTAATTTTCATACATATAACCTTCATGGGATGATCTATATAATCCATTTCTTGACCTAAGACTTATGTCTCTAAGATAAGTTATTCATAGTCCTTAAGGTCGAAAGTCCTCTTGTTTTGACAAACCTAAATTGAGTGTCTTGACTTTGATAAAGAGTTACTCTATCTTGGTTTTCACTTAATTTTCCCCTCCACCCATTTCATTTACCCCCTTGATAAAAAAAATTGTGATTCAAAATCTATTTTCCCTTCTTTAATTCCTTCTTCTTCATCTTTTAAAAATATGCTAGCACTACTTTATTTCAGTTTTATGTATCCTTAGAGTGAACTAAAATGTTTGAGAAACTATGGATTTATTCTTTCTTTACACCATTTATTTACATTACCTACACTTACTTTACTTTCCTTTTACCATTTATCATGATTTTGTTGTCCTGCTATTATGGACACCTGAGTTCGTACCCTTTTTCCATTGTTTAGTGTGGTTAGCTTGTTACTTCTCAATCATCAATGTTGTTTTACCATTTTTGTTTCTTCTTTTTATCATTGATTTATTTATTTTATCATGTTGTTTGACATGTATCCTTGGTTTTATTTGGTGAGTTTGCCTTTCTTACTTAAGGATAATTTATTTGAGTTTTTTAATCTTTAGTAGCCTTGGCTTTTTGGTTACACAATTTAATCTTATTTTTGACTTGGTCATTTGGTCTAATATAGCACTTGCCACCCCAACTTGCCAAATTTTCCAAGTACATCCCATCATTATAGCACCAACTATCTTGGCTTTTCTTGTGTTTATTTGTTTTTTCTCTTTAGTTTTGTATTTTTGGGTTTGTCAAAATTAGTCTCTGCACCCTATACAATCAAAACTAACAACACAATAGACAACCATCCCATGATAAAGGTAATTCAAGGTACGCATTGCATTCACTTTTTTTAGTTATTTAATTTTTATATTATTTTCCCTTTCAGTCATTTACTTTTAGTTATTTTTTGCTTTAAAATAATACAACTTTTTTTTAGAATCAACATTGTGTGTTACTATGTTCTTTCTTGAAGCACCATCCCATGTTACACCTTAGTAACACATGTTGATCTTCAAGTGGGGAATATGTATACACATAATATTTTCAAACTTTTATCACATGCTGATGCTTTATATCTTGGAGGAACCCATCGATACTCAATCTCTTTAAGTGCATTCCCTAAGGGGTGCATCGAGAAAGGGCTGGGCAGACCTTTGGTGATTCATAGGATTATTGTCCCTTATTTCCACATTATTACCAATCTAACTAGATCCCAAAACCTTTCCCTAAGATACTTCTCCTCCCTTGAGTATTCCTCTAGTCTTTTCCTCTTGTCATTTCTCCTTTTCTTGTCTTAAACTCCTTTTGGTTAATCGATTGTACTTGATTGGATGGGTCGACCTAGTATAGTTTAAGGGTATTCTTTACTTTCTTATCTTTTTAACGCTTTGGTAGACCTAGCTTAGACCTAGTGAATTATCCTCAAAAACATACTGGGTTAACTAGGTCAACCCTATAAAATTGGTGTTCTTAGAAGGTTTTAAGGCAAGATCTACCTATATATATATATAAGATCATTTTGGTCATTATTCATATGTGAAATCAAGAGTTATTATTTGTTCATGATTTTTCACAATCTTCTCTTCTACCATTCTACTTGAGGAGACTTAGATTAGGTTTCTTATGTAGAGAATTCAGTCCTGTGGATAAGTCTTGGATGCTTTGGCCTTTCTTAGTGATCCTTACAAACCATAACAACCTCTTGTGAATCCCCTTTGGCCAAGGGAGATATTAAGTCTCGATGGGTTCACATCTAGGTAAGTATATTATAAATTTATTCTCTTCTCTTTTATTAGATAGAAGTAGCATAAGCATTGGATCGAATAATACTATCTTTCAATAATTACTTTAATTGAAGTTCTCTATACATGTTTTTTTAATTGTTTCTAACCCCCCACTTTGTGCCACAAGCTTTGGTGTGCACTAGATTAGATTTATTTTCTTGTTATTAGAATATAGTGAATGCTTTAAACCTTAGGACTCCATTAGGGTTGTGCAATTGTGTTAGACTGTAAGATTTGGAACCCTTCCTAGCATGATGTGTTGTGACAAGTGATCCCCTAATTAGGTCTAGCAAATCCTTATATTCGTCATGTACCCACTTAACAAGTGTATCCCCAATCAGAAGTGTAGGTATGCTCTATATTCTCTAAGCTACGATTGATTTATAGACATGATGAATTTATGATTGCATACAACTCTTACATCACTCAATCTCTTATCTATCTTTTTAGAGCTATCAAAAAAGCCAAGTCTTCATTGTCCTAATGAATATGATTGTTTTTTATATGTGAAAATTTTAAAAAAAAAAATTGCATAAGAACTTGTCCATCAATGAGAAAATAAATAAATTTAATTTGGAAAAACAAATTTGTCACCAATGGAAAAATTAAAACCCATTTTTAATATCCACTGTCACCCTTGTAAATCAACCATTTCCAACACAATGATAGGGACATATTTTCAAATAAAAACCTTATTGAAAAAATTAAATCAATACTACCAAAAAAATTAGAACAAATAAATTATATTTTTTACCTAGTCATAAATGAATCAAAAAAACTATCTAAACCCCTTTTCAATCTACATTGTCACCCTTGAAAAACACCCTTTCCACCACAATGCTAGAGATAATTATTTAGATATTATTTTCACTACAAACCATATTGAATCATTTTTACCAAAAAAATTAAAACAAATAAAATATTCTAATCACAATTACCTGACAATGGATGTATGCCCAATCTTTGGTCTATACATGGTGAACCATCAAAGATACACAATGTTTTAAACCCAAAACATATCCTTACATAAATCTAAGAAAGAGACATGAACCTATTTTTTATTTGATTATATAAGATGACCAACAACCTAAAAAAGAATCACAACTAGAAATATTTTCCAACATTTATGCCTCTCACCCTTGTAAACTGGGGCCTTTCTACCATAATGATAAAGACAACTATGCATAGATATTCCCCCTCCTATAAAGATTATTTTAAATTTGATTTGAAAATGAAAACATGCTCAAAATATAATAAATGCATGTAAAACTATCAAAACTACATGATATTTCAAACCCATAATGACATGAAAATATGATCTAAAATTGCTTTTCTATCTCCACTATCATCTAATAGAATAAAAAATACTGCATCACCTAAAACAAACATACAAAATCATATCTAGAAATCATTTAGCATTTATGACACAATTATATAGACAAATAGACACATATACATTCTATCACAAACCTTATTTAGAAAATACCTAATAATGACCATATACCCAAACTCTAATTTATGTATGTCAAGCTATCGAAACTACAAGGCATTTCAAATTTAACCCATTTTTCAATCTCCACTTTCATATTATAAAAATGAAAATACCACATTACCAATAGACAATAAACAAAATCATAACAAATCATCATTTTGAGGTTTATGAATCTCACCTTTGCAAACTGATGATTTACATCACGAGGATAGAGACAACAATCCATAAATATTTTCCACTGCAAACCTTACTGCAAAAAAAATGTACCATTGCCAGAAATAAATCTTAGATATACAAATATTAACATGAATTCAAAAAAAAAAATAGCTTAACTCACTTCATAATCAGTGTATACCCAATCCATGATATATGCATACAGAACTATTACACTAAAAAATAAAAATGATTGTTTTATTATGCAAAAACTAAAAAAATATTTTTCTTAGATTTTCCACTAATGGAAAATCAGAATGAATATCATTAATTAAATTTAGTGCCCTGTCAACCTTTTGTATCATCCACGTCATCAACAATGGAACCAAAAAATTATCTAAAACCCATTTTGAATCTCCACTATCACACTTGTACCAATGGTCAATAAACCAAAACATAAGCTTGAATAGATCTAGAAATTTCCTTGCTTCTAAAAACATAATCAATCTTACATTTAGTGTAATATTGAACTTGCTCTCATAGATGACGAGTTCGCTTATAGATTAAATTTTATTCAATATGTTATTAATGAGACTTTTATTATGTATTTGATCAACATTTCACATTAGATGTTGAAAAATGAATACAATTATATGTCCTTAATTTTGGTGTGTGACACATATTTTTGAGGCTACCTCATATGGTTTACAGGTGGCAAAAAGGATGTGTTGGATCCTTAGTGACGAGGTGGTATATACGCATGGTGAGTGAGGGTCTATTATAAGATGTGTTGGATCCATGACAACTAGGTGGTATATATGTATAGTGAGTGAGGGTATCTTATAAAATGTGTTGGCTACATGACAACCAAGTAGAAAATATGGAAGGTGAGTGGTCAATAAATTGAAACAAAGACACGAGTACCTTTTTTCTCAATGGAAAACATTTTCAACAAATATTTATTTTACTAAATTAGATACCATTAATATTTTTTCCATACATTTTAATGTAAATTTAATAAATCAAAGGTTTCATTTGTAGACATCTAATTCCTAACACCATTATGTTGAAATTGTCAATTTTACTCAAAATTTGTGAAAATGCATAATTTGGGCCAAAATCACTTAAACATGCTAAATGGTTCGAGATTGTCATATACAAGTTTCAATTTAGGTTAATGTATCCCTAAATGGGGCAATGAATTTTATGTGATTATTAACTTTGATCAAATCATTTTGAATCAAAATGACAAAAAATGCATTTTGATGCTTTGGATCACTCTTTTTTTCTAATTCAGAAGTACATGACATGTGCATGTGTTATTTTGTGTCGACAACATCCTAAATGGGATATTGGTCCTTACGTGACTAACATTGCCTTCTAATTACTCTCCAATCAAATTATGACCTATTAATATGACATTCTGACCAATTTGATTAATGATGTGCAACCAAATTCTAAATAATTGCTTCAAATTTGATTGATCTCACTTAGGCAAATCAATCCAAATTAATATCTTAAGTGGAAAATCCATGGAAGTTATTCAATATATTTTAGTTGGAAATTGATTCCTAATATTTACATCATCAAATGACATCATTTATAGGGTGACATCCATAAGCCATAAATGCAACAAATATCAAGTTTAAGGCCTCCCATGCCTCTTTAATACCTCTTCATTCTAAATATTTATGAGGGTATTTATGAATTAGTTATATATAATTGGATTAATTCATGGCCACGTATATTGATCTCAAGATTGATGGTCATTATTGATCTTGATTAAAATCAAAAAATCTATAAATAGGAGGGCCAAGACCACCATTTTTAAGCTTCATTTGTGTAAACTTATTATGCAAAATTCTCTCCACAAGCCATTTGGGTGTGGTGTTTATTATGCTTAATTTATAATAGGATAACTTCATTGATCAACATACATTTGATTTCATATCATGAGCATAGTTTCATTAGTGCATAAGAGATGATAGAGGATCATTGCCTTGTATCATTGATGAAGACTTGAACACCAAATCAAGGGGAAAATAATGTTTTGAGTTGCATTTGGATGATGGGAAGATCTTAGGAAGATATTGTGTATGATTTCTTTCAATAGCTCTTAATTGTCATTTGCCAACCTTGTAGAAAGAGTTGGCTTAGCTTATTATGTTCTTATGCATTTTTTATTGAGTTTTATTGACTAATTCTTGATCTAAACATCTTTGTAATCCATCCCTACATCTTGGCATGCCTAGTGGGACCGTGCATCCGATTCAATCAACCCAACTTGGCAATCTTAGATTTCCTAAAAAATCATTAAAAATCCTTAGAAATCAAAATTTTATCATTATTTTCCCATGTTTTTGAAATTTTTATTGATACATCAATCCCATAATGAATGATATAAACTTTGTGTAACCAACATCAGTCCTAGATAACTAACATCAGTTCTATTATAGGGCATAACATGGAGAAAAATTGGATTTTTAGAGCTTTATTCAAAATTATAAGTTATCATTTTGGATTTTTAAGTCTCTATCTGCACTTTTTATTCCATGATCTAGAGCTTTGTTGGAGATTTTATACTAACTTGGGTTAACAATTATTTTTTATGAAAAACATTTCTTACCTAAGGGTTCACAAATAACCAATATCAATCTTTATTGATCAACATCGGTCTTATTGCAATTGACATCGATCAATGTTGACTGATATCAGTCTCTATGTTTTAAAAATAGAGAACTTGAGAGCAAGATTTTGAAACTTGCTTGTTTCATTAACAATTATGCTTTAAAGCAAAGGGAAACCCTCTAATATTTGTAGGTCACATGCATGGAAAAGTGACAAATTTGAGCATGCTTAAGTCTTGAACCTTCACTTTTGTGTTTAAAAGGAATCTATATGTTTTTAAATTAAATTATTCTATGAAGTTTTTCAAAGTTTGAAACTAAGGCCAACGGGCCAAAAATTTCACTCAACACTTGACTTTGGTGCTTAAAACTAACACTCACTTAAATTGAATTTTTTTTATAAGTGTGCTATTTTATGAAAGAACATCTATTACTTGTTTGTTTTTTGTATAAAATGAAGAATGTGTGTATGCTCTCCCCTATCCCTTTTAAATAACTTGGGTGACTAAAAGCACCTTTTCCTTACAATTGTGCCTTTTGTTTTAGGCATAAAAAGAATGTTGTTAAGGCTCTCCCCAAACCCATATGTTTTGGGTGATCTAAAAGCAACCTCTAAATTATTTTCACTTAGTTTTATTTTATGCAACTTGGATTGTGCAGGGGAGTTCATAGCTTCTTCATGACTTATTTATTTAGGGAAAATTTAACCCAAGGTTTTATCTCCCATCATTATTTCAACCCTGCTCAACCATGGGGTATATAAATTAGGACACATATACTATGAGACACAAGGGATGAATAGTTAACCTCTCCTTTTTTAAAGAAAACCTGAGTCATGTTTAGTTAACTAGGGGATTCCACTAAACAATACATGAATGGAATCACTATGCAAAAGAATAGACCCTTGCATAATAAGTTAATAAGTATGAACTCAATTGACGTGAGGTATCTCTAGTGTTAATCATACTTGGGACCATCTAGATAGTCAAAAAATTAAAATTTAGAACAACCCCACTTTCCATGAACATATTGTTGATGCAAGGCAAGTATCTCGAAGGTTCATGTCACCGTACAATCTCTTGAGAGAAGGGGGTGTAAAAACCCTATTACTTCATGCACTTTTATTTTTATATTAACACTTTAAATCCTACCAAGATAATGTATATATATATATATATATTAATTTTAGTAATACAAAGCAACCTTGTTAGTTTAGGGCTTAGGACGATTTACTTAGTTGTATGTGTCTTTTTCCTTTACTTGTTTAGTCATTGTTTGAGTTTAAAACTTGTTTGTAAATAACACATCAACCGAACACATTTTTTGTTCACCATTTTATTTTAATAAGAATGTGTTACATTGGTCAAATCAAAATCATCTTTTACCTTTTTTAAATCCTCATTTAGAACATTTGTGTTTGTCTTTGCTTTAACAATGTTATTATGCTATCCATTTGAGTCTAAACCATTTTCCAGAACTCTCTAAGTCCTTCACTTTTTAATTCAAATTCAGAATCTCACCTTTTTAATTTATAAGCCAATGTGTTAATTGGTTTACCATTTGATCTTGGTTTTAGTTAACTTGGGTATGATTTCTCATTTGAGTTGAAGGTCATTTTATAGACTCATTATAATATGATCATTGTGAACTTAGGTTATCTTGCATGTCACTTACACTCTAAGTTTTAGAACACATTTTATTCTACTTCCTATTACCATGTGGTGGCATTGTGCTACCTATTTGGTTTTAGTTTTATATTTAGAAATTGTTGACTCTTTAAGTCACTCATGGGTTAGTGCAGGGCTTCCAAAAGCTTATAGAGATATATCACACTTGTGAGGACCCGATCATTCTAAGTAAAGTAAGTGTAGATGATTCCCATTTGTGGCTGAGCTCAATGAGGAAGGCACAAGTTTACATAATGAAGTAGTGATGACTCACACCTACATAAAGATTTCAATACATGATCACACATAGGATTTTATCGTATGCATGTTAAAAACACACAAATTTAGGATGCAGGACCCCTAAGGTCTAGGTGGCTGAGTAAATAATTTGGCATAGGAAGTAGCTATTAATCACATGGGAGATCCTTGGATCTTTGATCTTTTCATGCACCATCATATAAATGACCCCTTCCACCATTACCACATGGCATCTCAATGCTTGCTCAAACATAAAGAGGTTCTCAATTGCCCAAGAGTAGTATTAGTCTTCCATGTGTCACATCTATGCTAATCCTACCTAAAAATATAAAAGACTCCTCTAAGATCCTTCTAGGGTGACATGTGTCCCCATAGTACCACATATGAGACTATTCAGGAATCACCATGTGTCGAATAACTTCTAGATATAAAGAAAGTAGCTAGAGGTCACTAATAGGAGATCAAGGTGTTGTAAAAATAATTAAATGTAGAAGTGGCTATCAGAATTTGGGACTTGAGTACACACCACTTTCTAACTCTTTCAATAAAACATTCCATTCCCCTATGAACTTGTATTTAGCAATGACCCTACCACCAAATTTAAATCCAATCATCGAATAGACTTTAAGAAGTATGGCTATAGTGCCTCAAAATAATTTAATGATATATCCACCACCCCAAGTTGTGAATTTATTGGAAAATAGACTTGAACACTATAAAACCCTAGTTATTTCATTGTAAAAGGGTTGACACATTGCTAGAAACCTCACACTACTAAAATTTACCCTCCATGAGCACTTGTATTGGCTAAATCTTATAGATTAATGAAAATTAAGCTCACCTCATTTTATTATTTTGATGATCTATGTGTTATTTTGTGTCTATTGATCTTTGTCTATGGGTATTGTTTACCCCTCTCATCATCATCCATTGCCAACACCTCTTCATTGAACTCAAAGCTCACTTTTAAGTTGTATCTTGTGTGTACCAGGTTCTTCATATGCCTTATCTATGGATAACCTTTATCCCTATCAATGTTTAGTTATGTTTTCATGCCTTTAAACAAAACACTTTTGCATTTGGAGTGACTTGGTAGAAACTATGTGATATTATCTTGTTCTTAAAGGTTTACACTGTGTTTACAACAGTTAGAGTGCTCTCTCTATTATGGGTGCATCACCTTTTACTTTCAGTATTGTCTTACCTTTTCCTTCCTTTTTCCTCTTAAAGATTCTAGGTTTAGATTTGTGGTATTTTACATTTCTAATTTTTAGGCTTATGCATTAATCTTAAACGAAGTGCATCTAGAATAGACGGAATTTGGCCTATTCTAGAGGCTCATCCTAAGGAGTGTAAGGGTCCCACACTTTGAGGACATTCCCATCATTGATATGAGATAACTAATGCTTGCATTTATAGTTGATCAATAATACTTATATTCTTAGTACCTTAGACTCTTATGCTTCACACAAGTCCTTCACACTCAGTACCCTACCACCAATATTCCCCATTCTATGGAGCATCCATGGGTGCACATTTTGAATGACAATAGTTTCTAGCATGCCCAGTGTGACCATTTGAATAAAATCTAAGGAATTGATGTTATCTTTAGCTAATAGGTGTAGTAGACACTTAGTGACATCACCTGGTGACTCCAAATATCTCTAGTCCATAAAGATCATCCCCTTACCTACATACTAAGAAGAACAAGAACATCTATAAGAGGCATTGATTTCCTTTTTAATGAGCTTAAAATTCCTTCAAGAATAATGAGAGTTAGAATATATTTGTCCCCTATCAAAAGACATAGTGTAAACCAGTCGCATCCTAGAACATAGTCTACACCTTCATTTAGAAGGTTTTACATAAGAAGGTGAGGTCTATTCCCCATTTCATTCACAATGCTATCAACGAATCAGGTGTTTATGCCTTTTAATGTAGTAGTCCTTTAGTCTTAGCATAATATAATGAAATTTTGATGTCTACTCTTAAAATCTTGTCCTATTTCAAAAGTGATAATTTAACCTCCCTTGTGGATCATATCCAAGACATTACAAACATCTGCTCAGTGCACCATGTCACCCAAGACAACATCACAGTCAAGTTATTAGTTTCTTCCTTTAAGGGAAAATATCTTCAATGGTACCAAGGATTGAAACCAAAATATATTCACAACTTGGATGAGATTGATGAAGAATTATACAAGTAGTTTAAATATTGGAGAGATCACTTATCCCTGATAGAACAACTCATGACTATAAAGCAAGCACTGCATGAAATAATGGTCAACTTCAAATTTAGATTCTAGAGAGTCTGGGATAGAATCCCACCCTTATTAAGCCTTTTCCAAATACTACATTATTTTATTTCCTAAAATCTCTTAACAATGATATAATGGTGATTATTCAATCCATGGGAGTCATGGTTCTCCCTAATGCCTATGAAGTGGTAGTGCATATATAAAATTGTTTGATTCAAGAAAGCAAGATTGTCCCAAGACCCCCCATGCCTATATTTATAGAAAATCTCCCTAATAAATAAACTACGCAACCTATGATAATGCCTATCCCTACTATAGTGAGCCCACCTACTCTATCTATCATCTCTTCTAATAAATTACATGAAGTGAATATGCTATTAGAAAGTTTTGGGAATGAATTAGTTGTCCTCAAAGGGTAACAAGCATAGTATCCTAGACATCATCATCCTTTTACTAATTAATATTAGTCAAATATACCTCCCTACCAAGGTGACCACAAACCCAAAATTAGATCACCTATAATAGAGCACCTTATGAACAAAATATTGATGCTGTCAGTACCTCCAAAGCCCTTGTTCTATTACAAAAAAATATATTATAGGATTTCAAATGGTGCTTCCCATTCAATTAGTCACATAATCAAACCACTTACACAAATATAATCTTAAACCAAGCACTCGTAGTGTCAATCATACCTTAGTTACAAGAGCAAAAAACTAGTGCAGCCCCATAAGAGGAAGGTATCCAATCACCAATTCAATCATAAGAAGGGTCCACTTTCCTCAATTGGCAAGAAGGGGAATTTATCTACATGAATAAAAGTAACACACCTAGTGGAGGAAACACTCTAGTCACTTTCAACATAAGATTCAAAAGGAGAGATATAAAGGAAGTTACACTAGCTTCAATGCCTTTGCCTTCAACACCCCAAGTCAATCGCATAGTTGCACAAGCTAAGGCACTTGTAAAAACTTTGTGCCTAAAAAAAATATTGGAAAAGGTGGGACCATCTCAAGTCAGTGTGCTAAGACTAAGAGAGGCTGCTATTCCAAATCTAAAACTAAAGGCATCTTAGGTTCCCTTCAATATAGTAGAACAAATGAAGAATACAAGCCTCAACATCATAATGTCGGATGCACTCACTATTTTGTTTTAATAAAATTTTCTACAAGATGTGTTGAAAGGTTTTTAAGAGTGTCGAGCCCCCCAACTGACACCCATTACCTCTAATATTTTATGTCAATCGAGAGGAAAATAATCATAAGTGAGAAATACCAATAAGCTACCTCCATTCTGTCTCCCTAATCATCAGATAACACCTTTTACATAATTTCATGATTGAATCCAACACAAAAACTTAGTAATGACAAAAAATATCATAGATATGCTTGGAATTGTGTATGCCCCTATTTTAAAAGGAGTAGTCCAAATCAATGGTATGATAGTCAAAGCTGTAAAAATAATCAAGGGCCTAAATCTTACATTACATGTGTACCCAATCCTCTCTATTGCACATGATATTGTAGTCATTGACTTAATTCCCTACTTCACCATTTTCCTCTCTCAAGACTTCATGACAATGATGGGTGGGTATTTATCTTTAGATTGGTCACATATTCTATTGAGAAATAGATATGAGACCAAAGTGACTATTAGGGTAAAACCTGTCTTCAAAATCCATGTTGTTCCATACTCCCCTAACCTAGTTGAGAAGAATTATGTAATTTTCAATCAGGAGGATCCTATTCTCCTTGAAATCACAACATTGCTTGAAGTAATCCTAAACAATCTTATGGATAAATGGGCATGTGAACTCTTTAAATGTGACCCATATGATATTGTAGAGATGGGGCTAGGCATATATTACATCATAGAAGATAATTATACACTACCTGAGCTAACAAAATCATGTAAGGACCTGAAAGGTACATGGTAATTGTACTTTGATGGCTCTTAAAGTAGGAATAGTATAGGAGCTAGTGTCATGTTGGTGTTCCCCCAAAATGAAAAATATTTACATACCTTTAGACTATAATTCTCTTACATAAAAAATTCTATTGAATATAAGGTGCTAATCCAAGGCCTTCAACTTTTGTAGAAGAAAAGAATAAAAGTGCTACAAATGATGGGTGATAGTGAGATAGTTATCAACCAAGTTAGAGCACAGATCTTGACTAAGAGTGGCTTGATGAAAGCCTATAAACATAGAGTGTGGGATCTAATAGAAGGCTTTGATGCATTCAACATCATTTCCTTATCAAGAACATAGAATGTTGATTTTAGATAGGCTTGTGACTGTAGGTGTATAGTATGCCATTTTATGCAACATAATGAAAGAGTCTAAATAACTCATCAAGCTCATGGTCTAACCGGTAGTTCTTGATAACATATAATATTGGTAAGTGTTCAAGAGTGATAAGAAAATCATCAACTTCCTATAGGATGAGGAATATTTTCATATCATGAAATAGGCATAAAAATGAGCCAAATATTAAGATCAAATCATCTAATTAAAAGGAAATAAGTTTCTAAGAGGGATACTCACCCTAGAAAACATCTTCAATTATGATGACCAATTCAAACGAGAGAGGCCCAACATGATAGCCAAGGAATATATCTCAGTGCCTATGATCATTTTAGAAAGAAAATCTCTTAAAGTTGGTAAGGTATGCTCTAAACTAAATATTTAAATATTTATTCAACATAGAAGGATATATGATGATATCTTTACATGGAGATACAATGATATAAGAGGCTTTGATCCAGGCTTAGTGTAGCAAACAAGTGAGCTAGATCTTGGCACATAACCTATGCACCAAAATTAGAGGCCCATTAATCTAAAGTTAGATCCATTAATGTGTAATTATCTCTCAAAGATAAATGAGGCTAGCATAATACTTATGGTCAATCATTCCTCATGGGTCACTAACTTAGTCCTAGTGCATAATAGAAATGGGGAGATTTACCTCTTTGTGGACTTTAGGTACATGAATAAGGATTCTCACAGAGGACCATTATCCTTTCCCTCTCATAGAGAAAATATTGAAAATGTTCATAAATTTAGAGAGATTATCATTAATATATGGTTACTTAGGCTATAACCAAATTTAGGTGTAAGATTATGACTGATACAAAACTGTTTTCACCACTAAATGGGGAACCTTTGCATACCAGTGCATGCCATTTGGTTTGACAAATACATGTGAGACCTTCTAGAGATCCATGTATATGGAATTAAAAGAGCTCATCAATAATATCATCTTGGTTTACCTTGATGACATAACCATTTTCTCTAAGAGCATAGAGGATCACTTGGGTCATATAGATCAAGTCTTTTATAAATGTCATGAGTTTGGAATATCTCTATACCCTAACAAATGTATCTTCATAGTTCATGAAGGATACCTCCTTGGGAACATAATTTATAAAGAGGGACTCAAAATTGATCTCGAGTGAGTCAAGGATATCTCATATCTTCCCCTTCTAAGCCACAAGAAGAGTCTCCAAAGTTTCATGGGGAGAATCAACTTTATGAGAAGGTTTATGCCTGGTTTCTCTATCTTGGTCAAGCCCCTCACTATGATGTTAAATAATAATGATACATTTAGTTGGATGTGCAAGTTAAATAAATTTTTTGAGGCCATCAAGCATTCCATTGTGAAAGCTCCCACCTTAATTAACCCAAACTACAACAATGATTTTATCTTGTATGCATTTAGTGGAGTTGAAGGCATCTCGACCATCCTAGTTTCATAGAGAAGCACACACTCATAGTTGTGAGAAAACTAAATAAACTAAGGAATATGATCTATAAAAACAAGATCCAACTCATGGTCATGCACATAAATATCAAATATTTTATTATCAATAAGGACATTAGTGAGAAAAGAGCTAGTTGGATCATGAAGATGATGGAATATGATGTGTATGTTCAGGTCACTGAGCTAGTGTGAGGGAAGGGACTCTATGAGAAAATAGTGAAATAAAAAAGACCAGAGGATAATATATAATTATTTTCATATGATAAAGGGTGTAAAAATAAATAATCTACAACTAACTGGGTGAAGGATATGAAGACTTTCCTTCAGCATAACATATTCCCTCCTAACCTTGATAAGGCTAAACATAGCCACTTCCAATTGTATTCCATTCCCTATGTTCTTGTAGAAGGTGTGTTATTTTAAAAGGACATCAATGGAGTCTTGTTGAGATGTATTGAAGTGGAGAAAACAAGCATAATTCTTCAATAATTTTATGATGGCCTTGTAGGAGGCCATTACTCAGCTAAGACCATTGCTGTGAAGATCATGCAGGTTGACCATTATTAGCCAACTCTATTCAAATGTGTGCATGTGTATGTGATAAATTATAATAAATGTGTCTTATTCATAGGAAAACAAAGGCTCATAGCCTTACCACTATGCCTAATTCAAGTTCACTAACCTTTTGTGTAGTGGGGCCTAGATTTTATAGGCATGATTAACCCACCATCAAGTGATGGGCACAAATGGATTCTCATAGAAACTGACTATTTCATGAGATGGACATAAGTGATTTCACTTAACTAGGCTAATGAGACATCCATCCTTAACTTCTACAAAGGCATTGTAATTATATTTGGTGTTCTTAGCCACCATTATCTCCAATAATGTGTTGGCTTTCTTTAGAACCTAGATCAGTGAGTGGGCCATCAAGCACAACATCTACATGAATACATCATCAAAATATTACCCTAAAGGTAATGTTATATCTGATTCCATATATAAGAACCTGATTCACATTATAAAAAGGACTCTAGAGGATAACCAGTTAGCTTGGCACACTAAGCTCAGAATTGCTCTTTGGGCTGATTAGATCATGCCTAAAAAAGTGCTGGTAAATTCACCTTTCATGTTAGTTTATGGAAAAGGAGGATAGATTATCAACATTCCTTGAGTTTACTTCATTTAAACTCATGCATTAGTAAGATATGATTGAAATTTATCCCCTTAAATTAAGATTAGCCAAGCTAATGGAGCTAAAAAAAACTAGAGTACAAGATGCACACACCATAGAATTCCAATAGGCATAAGTAAAGAGGGTCATTGATAAGAAAACTAGTGACAAAAGTTTTTGAGAGGTAAACTTAGTGCTCAAGTGGGATGTAGACATATAAAATTATTGAAGTCACACTAATTTTGATGCAATATGGAGTGGTCCATAAACCATAACCAGCTATAAGCCATCTAATGCCTTCCAACTTGCTAGATTAAGTAGAAAAAAGTTATGTATCCCAGTTAATGGGATTAATCTTAAGAACTATCTCTATTGAATCTTGTATATATATGTAAATAAGTAGGTTAGAAGTTTTTAATTTCCCTAAAGCACCTAGTGTACCCTTTTTTAGAGTAGTTTTAATTCCTCTAAGTGCGTGTGCATAGTGTTTCTTAGTTTAGGTATTTTATTCCAAGCACCTTTGGTGCATTTATTATTTTTTTAGGTGAATCTCAATTATTTATAGGGATAAAAGTTAAAAAGGCTCTATGCCCAATCCATCATTCAAAGGCTACTAGATTCTCACTTAATAAGCAAGTGGCCTATAAAGGTTGCCAAAAGTTTTGAATCTTTAAGTCACCCCTAGATTGATTTAGGGCTTCCAAAGGCTTACAGAGATATATCTTACCTGCGAGGACTTGAGCATTCTAAGTAAATTAAGTTCAAACACTTCCCATTTGTACCCAAGCTTAAAGATGAAGGCAGCTTGTGAAACAAAGTAGTGATGACTCGTTCTTGCATAAAGATTTTAATATGGACCTATGCATAGGATTTTATGACATGTAAATTAAAAGGCACATGAATTGAGGATGCAAGACCCATAGGTTCTAGGTGGTCAAATAAATAATTTGGTGTAGGAATTAACTATTAATCACATGGGAGCACCTTGGATCTTTGATCTTCATGTGCACCCTCATCTAAAGGCTCCCTTCAGCCATTGCCACATGGTAGCTCGATGTTTGCTCAAACACAAAGAACTTTTTCAATTGCCTAAGACTAGTACCATTCTTACACATGTCATGTTTGTACTGATCCTAACCAAAAATCCAAAATACTGCTCTGAGAGTCCACTAGGGTGACATGTGTCCTTGTGGTGCCACATCTAAAAATGGTTAGGAAGTGCCATGTGATGAATAGATTCCACATATAAAGAAAATAGTTAGAGGCCATTGAGAGGAGATCAAGGCACTATCAAAATAATTAAATGCAAAAGAAACTATCAAAATTTGTGACTTGAATACATGGCACTCTCTAACTCTATTAGGAAAATCTTTCATTCCCCTATACATGTGTATCCATAAATGATCCTACTACCAACATTAGATCCAATCACTAGATAGACTTCAAAAATCATGGTCACAATGTTGAAAAGAATTTAATGATATATCCACCACCCCAAGTGGTGAATTTATTGTAAAATAGAATTGAGCACTATAAAAGATTGGTTATTTCATTATAAAAGGGTTAACACATTTATAGAAAACTTATGCTTCTAAACTTTACCCTCTATGAGCACTTATATTGGCTAAATTTTGTAGATTAATGAGAATTAAGTTCACCTTTTTTTTTTTTGACATCTATGTGTTATTATGTGTCTATTGATCTTTATCTATGGGTATTGTTCAACCCTCTCATTATTATCCATTCTGAGCACCTCCTTATTGAACTCAGAGCTCACTTGTAGGTCATATCATGTGTGCATCATGGTCTACATAGGATTTTTTTGTGGATAAACTTCATCTGTATCAATGATGTACTATGTTCCCATGCCTCTATGTGAAAACTTATGCATTTGGAGTGAATTGGTAGAAACTGTGTGATATTGTCTTGGTCTCAAAGGTTTTTACTATGTTTACAGTAGTAGGAGTGCTGACTCTATTCTGAGCACATCACATTTTAATTTTAGCATTATCTTACCTTTTCCCTCCCTTTTCCTCTCAAATATCCTAGGTTTAGATTGTTAGTAGTTTACCTTTCTACTCTTTAGGCCTATGTGCTAGTCTTAAACCATGTGTGTTTAAAATAGAAGGAATCTGGCCTACTCTAGAGGCTCATCTCAAGGAGCACAAGGTTCTGACACCTTAGGGATGTTTTTATCATTATGATAAGATAAATGATGCCTTCATGTATAGTTGAGTGATAATACTTATGTGCCTAATGCATTAGATTTTTACACCCCACGTAAGGTCTTCATCCTCAACGCCCCACCACCAAGCTTCGTCATGCTGTGGCACATCCATGGGTGTACTTTTTTACTAAAAATAGGAATTCTTGCATGTTTTCACATCTTGAGTTTCTTATTTTGCATTTTTACCTTCCTAATTTGAAGGACTTTCTTCTAATTTTCTAGTAGTAAC
This sequence comes from Torreya grandis, assembly GCA_037957365.1. NCBI lineage: Eukaryota > Viridiplantae > Streptophyta > Pinopsida > Cupressales > Taxaceae > Torreya > Torreya grandis. The sequence goes on from JARHVA010000555.1 coordinate 2,093,397, forward strand.
TCATTGATATTGAACTATATTTTATGGTATTGATGTAAATCTAAACCTACCTTTAGTGTAATAGTTTACACTTAGGTTTTTGAGTTATCATACTCTATTCTAATTTAAAAATTTCAACCCACCAAAGTTAAGTAAATTTGTAAACCATTTCTTCCAATTCACTTATTTGGAAAAAATTGTAGTATCTTTACTACTCTAGTCTCTTTTGCCTTGTCACTTATTTGGAAAAAATTGAAACTTTGAACATCACCCCTTGAAACACTTAAAAATCAGGAATTGATTGCCATCAGACTTTCCTATGGAATAATTTCATACCTTATTTAGGGTAGCAATAGAGAGGAAAATTCCATATTGTAAAAACAAATGTTACTTCTTATAGCGAAGGAAGTGTTCATAGAGTCAAAACCTAATGATCAAGATCTCATCACCAAGAGCTGTAATGAATGGAAAGAAAAACATGAATTTTGGAGAATTTTGTAGAAAGGAAAAGTTACGAGCTACTTGGAAGGGCTTCATGGATCGAAACCGCATATCACTACGGCTTTTTTCAAAAATTGGAAGGATGAAAGGGTCACCCTGCATGGTGTCACTGTGAACTTAACAGAGGATTTTATAGCTGAGGTTTCTGGACTGCCTATAGATGGACTCAGATTCTCCAAACAAACAAGCATTTTGAATGAGGCCTTCTGTAGGTTCCCCAAAATGGAAGTGGAAGAGTAGAAACTAGTCAAGAATGGGGATTTCTTTGAATTAGATCAGATTAAAGGGATATGGAGGGATGTCTTAAGCTGCATAAGGGAGTACTTTATTCTGGATGAAAGAAGTAAGCGTGTGCACAAATTCCACTTTGTCTTCCGTAACCATTTCAGGCACAAGGTTAGTTTGTCTTTTCCCTTTTATCTACGTTTCTCCTTGGTCCAAAGTTTATATGCTCATAGGAAAAAGGAAACGCACCCTATCCATCATGAAGGCCTTATTCTGTTAATCGAAGGCTACTGTAAGAATAATGCTATGGTTAAGCACCCTAAACAGGGGAAAAACAAGGAGTCAGGGAATAGAAAGAGTGAATGTGCTACTGAGAAAGGCAAAATCAAGCTCCCTAGTGCTAAAAAGAAGATTGCAGAAGAAGATATGGAGCAGGAGAGTATTGATAAACCTAGTGAGGAAAACTTGGAGGAAGAAGAAGGAATTGAAAGTCGGGCTACAAACTCTAATGAGGATGAAGAATGTCCTGAGAAGAATGAAAAAGATGATGTCAATACAGAGGAGGATTCTGCAAACAGAACTGAAGACACTGAGGAAAACCAGAAAGAGGCAGAGTCTGATTTTGTCCAAGATGACCCTGTTGAGGACCCAGCATCAAAGAACAAAAAGGAAACTACAGGGTAGGATGAGATATAATTTCATGGGAACATAAGGGTCGAGAAGATATATTGTAGAAGATAGGAATAGTCCTAATAAAAATTCTGAGGAATGAAGGGGGAAAAAAATGAATGATGAAACACATACACCAATGAATTGGGGCAAAGCAAATTCAATTTGATTCTTGGATGTGCAAGGTTATGAACCTGTGGAAACAATGGAAGAACCCTAAAAGAGGTATTACAATATGGATAATCAGATAGGAGAGATCCCAGCCAAGCTCAAAGCCTATGAGAGAAAGGATTAAGGGAATGAAAATGGAAGAAGCTACGTCCATAGCTATCAATATTGGTCAATGAGGAGACTAAAGCTCTGGAGGTACCTAGCAAAAGAACAAGATACTCATAACACCAAAAAGGAGTGCTGGTGGAAACCACTAAGGATATGAAAGAAAAAGAAACAATGAAAATGATATTGAAACTAGAATAATCTGGTTCCTCTTGCTGGTAAATAATCTGGTCTAGTTCTTTGTATGCTTGTAGTCTTCCTATGGCTAAGGTGTTGCCAGATCTCTATTTTTTTGGGTTGTGAGATTGTCTTTTTGGTGGTTTCAGGTCCATTTAAAACCTATTTTTGCTACTTCCTTGTAGTAGTTTTTAGACTTTTGTGCTCTATTCCTTGTACTAGGGTTTCGGGGCCCCTTCAAAACCTGCTTTTACCATAATCTAAAACTTATTATGGACGTGAATGACTCTTTAGTTTCCACTTTAATACATAATGATGATTCCAAGGAGAAAGGGAATGTGATTAAACCAATACAAAATTTAGTTGAGAACACACATATGATGGATCAAGAGGTCTCAATTAAAAAACCTAAGTCACAAGAGGTTATGCAGCATTCTTTGCTAGACACAAAGCATACATTTTTCAATCATCAAGAACCTCTTGTCCATTTGAACAATGAAGGACTAAAACATCTAGTGTGTATTGAGTAAATTATTCAAAATGATTTGGTTATTTCATATCAACCAACACATACTTTGGTGAATAGACCATAGACTCCCCAAAATCAATAGAACATATATAATTCAAGATGACCAACTTTCTTGAATGTTAATGTTAGCATAAATATATATTTATCTTGGCTTATTGACTAAGGTAATAGATCTATGGGTAGATACCTTAATCACTTTGGTTAAGAGGCTAGTTTATTTTATCAGCTTAGTTATTTCATGCTAGCCAATGTAAGTTATTTCTCTGACCCTCTCCATGATTCTCAGGTGGTTATTTTCTTTGCCTATTTAATAGGCCTTCATGTATGGTTTGCATGTGTGTTGTGTAATATAATGTTATTCTCTTTCAATCTCTATGCTCAGTCTAATGTGGTAATCAGACCCCATGGTTCATAAAGCCCAAGTGGAGGTCTATGGAATCCAGAGAGGTTAGTGTCTTTCCAAGGAGGAGCTTCATGCACCTAGTGGAGAGTTGAAGGAGAGAGAAAGCATCATATAACTCTATGAGATCAACTAGAAGATCATAAAATTACCTAAGAGGATAAAAAGACCTAATAAGATCAAAAGGAGGTTAGAGAGATCAATTTAAGAGGATTTGATTCCTCTACTTATTTTTTTGGGCTGACCATATGGTGTACGGTGCCATACAGTTCATAGGAAAGCCAAAAAATTTGAATGTTGGTCATTTTTAGTGAAACAAATCTCTAACTAAATCCAAAATTGATCATTGGTGCAGATGATTTTTGATTTGGTTAAGAAATGGACTCAAAATCTGTGCCTAAAGTTTCATAGGTAGGCCAATTTTTTGATTGACTGATTATTTTCATGAAATTTTTAACCTAAAGTTTTATTATTTCAATTATTTTTATTTTTTTAATTTAAATAAATCAAAACTTTAGCCAATAGGGGTTATTGGGGACCTACCACTGATTAATAATCATAGAAGCATTTGGGAAGTTAAAAATTTCAATTTTTTCTATGTTTTTTAATCTGGATGTGGACGAAGAAAGATTTTCTTAAATTAGAGTTGTAGGTTTCCTGATTTAATTATTTTAGTGAAAGAAAATTTGAGATCTTGCAAATGGTATTGAGTTTATTTATAAAAAATAATAGAGTCATGTTCAGTGTCAATATAGAATCCATGTATATAAGGAATTTTTCTAAAAGTCATTATAGTTTTTCCAATTTAATTGTTTTCATGAAAAACTAGGTCAAATAGCTACTATTCAACACCTGTTACTACCAAATTCTAAGAAATTGATAGGCAAGAACTTTAGTTTGTGGAGTCACAAGGTTTTGATGATATGTGAATATCATAATCATGTTCAAAGAGTTCTTGATAAAGAGCAAAGGCCTACCATAGGTAATGATTACTATGATAAACATCATTGTGAGGCTCTTATGTTGTTAAAACTATCAGTAGCAAATAATTTAATCTTATAGGTTAGAAATGTGACCAGTGTATCAACTTTGTGGACTAATCTTAATTGTAAATATTATAATTTTGAATCTAATAGGGTATTGTATTTAAATAATTTATTATTTTCCACTAAGATGTAAGAAGGTGTCTCTATTTCTGACTTTTTGTTGCAAATCAAGGACATCAGTGATCAATTGAAGGCTATGTAGAAGCTATTGATGAAAAAAATGATTGATATAGTTATGTAGAATCTTCCACCTTTATTTGAGTCATTTTTGTAGTCCTTACACATGATTTCTGAGATAGACTTTGGACTTTGAAAATTTGTTCACATTGCTATTACTGAAGGAGATATAATAGGAGTAGGCAGTGTTGTCTACATCTACTTCTATAGAGAGTGCATTCTTCATCAAGGAAAAGGGTAAGAAATTTTCTAACACTACTAGTTATCTAACAAAAACTTCATAAGTGGTTCCCATAATAGATCTAAGTGGAAATGTTTTTACTATAAGCAACCTGGTCACCTTAAGAAAGATTGCAGGAAAATAAAACATGATATGGATAATACTATAAAGAAAGCTCATCATGTGAATGTAATTGCAAGTGAAGGAGAGGAAACATCTCCTAATTTTATTTCATGGCTTCCAGTGGTAATTCTATGGTAGATCAAGATTGGTAATTATACATGCCATAAGGACTAGTACAGGGATTTTATTGAAAATAATAATAGTAATGAATCTGTATCTTTGGGATATGGTAGAACTCATTTTGTGAAGGGATAAGGTAATGTTCAGATCAGTTTTAATGGTACAATATGGTATACATTTAAGAATGTTAGGTATGTGCCTGATATGAACAAAAATCAACATTCAATTAGTAAGATCACTTCAAAATCTGATTTTGTTGTAAAGTTTCAAAAATAACAATGTTCAGTCACTACCAAAGATAAGAAGATTATTACCATTGGGATTAGTGAGAAAGGCTTGTATAATCTTGTAGATCCATAGAGGGAAAAGGAAAGTGCACTTGCTATGGTTTATAGAAAAATTTCACTATGGCATGAAAGGTGTGGCCATTTGAATTTCTAGTATTTGACTACATTGAGCAAGACTAAGATGGTTAAGGGGATTCCTCCTATTCAAGATAGTCATCATGTATGTATTGGATGTTATTTGGGGAAACAAGATAGACATTCTTTTGATGTTGGTAAAGCTTTGAGAGCTAAGGGATTATTAGATCTGATACATGTGGATTTTCATGGTCTAATGCAGACACTTACCCCTTCTAGAGCCCATTATTTTTTGTTGTTGGTCAATGATTTCTCTTGGAAAAAGTGGGTATACTTTCTAGTGAATAAATTTGATTATTTTTCTAAATTCTTTACTTGGAAAGCTATGGTTGAAAAATAGGTAGGACGGTTAGTGAAATCTCTTATAATGGATAATGGGGGTGAGTTTATCTCAAAACAATTCAAGGAATTTTGTGTCACTGAAGGCATACACAGATAGTACACTACCCCTTATACTCCATAGTAAAATAGAGTCATGAAAAGGTGAAATAGGATAGTGATGGACATGGCTCACTATATGGTCCAAAGAAGAAATGTCTCATGTAGATATTGGGTAGAAGTAGTGAATATAGTGGTGTATATCCTCAATAGAAATCCTATAAAAACATTGGAGAATATGAATCTAGAGGAGGGTTGGTCAGGATGAACTTAAGATGTAAGTTCTTTTATAATTTTGGTTGTATATCTTTTGTATTTATTACTAGATAAAATATAAGTAACTTGGACACGAAAAGCAAATCATACATGTTTGTTGGGTACAATGACTAGTCAAAAGCCTATAGATTACTTGATGTTTCTACTAATAAAGTTCTGATAAATAGAGATGTAATAGTAAATTAATAGATTTCATAATTCACAACAACTGGTATAGTTTTAGACATTGAGTCATTATTTTATTCTAATGATTTTATTATAAGTTGTGATGTGAAAGTTGACCAGGATTCTAGTTCATTAGTAGAATCACATTCCAGGGATGGAATTATTGTAGGTCATTGTGAGGTTCCATCATAACAACCAAAGAAGACAAAGTGGTATTCTAACAAAATATAAGCAATAAAGGAAGGAGAATTGCCACAAGATGTGGAAGGAAGAAGATTGAGATTAGGAAAGCATTTTGGTAATAGGGGTAAGCATGATAATTTTGATCTAACAACTATTATTTCACATGTATTTAAGCCTAATTTTTTTTAGAAACCAAAGTAAAGCCTGAGTGGAAATCAAATATGTATCTAGAATAGGATTCCTTGATGAAAAATAAGACTTGGGAGCTGATGGAGCTACCACCAAGAAATAAATCCATTAGTTGTAAATGGATTTACAAGGTAAAATACAACGCAGATGGTTCCTTGGACAAACACAAAGCCAAAATTATTACAAAAGGATATGCACAAGAGGAAGGGGTTGATTATGAGAAGAATTTTGATCCTACTACAAGGATGGTAAATTTTCATTTGATTATTGTTATTGCTACTCAGTTTGGATGATAGGTGCACCAAATGGATGTTAGGAATGTTTTCTTAAATGAAGATCTAGAGGAGGAATTCTACATGGTTCAGCCATAGGGTTTATAGGTTCTTGGTAAGGAACATCTTATTTGTAGGTTGATCAAATCCTTTTATGGAATTAAGTAGGCTCCTTGAGCCTAGTATATGAAAATAGATTCATATCTTAGGGAATCAAGTTTCAAAAGGTGTAACTCTAAACCAAATCTCTATGCAAAGGTGTTTGGTGATGATATCTTGATTCTCATTATATATGTTGATGATATAGCCATCATTGGGAGTAATGATAGTATCATTCATTAGATAAAGGTTGATATTTGTTGTACTTTTGACATGATAGACCTAGGACTATTGAAATACTATTTAAGTTTTGAGTTTTGGCAAGGTGATTGTGTTGAGTTTTGGTAAGGTGATTGTGTTGTATTCATGTTATAGAATAAGTATAACAGATCATTGATGGAAAGGTTTAGAATGATGTATTTTAATACAACTCACACACATATGGAAGTTAGAGTTAAAACTTCAATTGACATTGATTCACCTCTAGTCATTGAAATAATGCATCGACAGCTAGTGGGTAGTCTCATTTACCTTACTATCATTAAACTAGATATTTATTTTGCAGTGAGCTTTCTATATCATTGAATTTTTAAACCACATGAAGTACATTGGTTAGCTTTAAAATTGGTATTAATATATGTCAAAGGTACTCATGAATTTGGTATACTATATGATAAGTCTGTAGATTTTGAGCTTTCAGGATATTCTAACTCTGATTGGGCAAGTTTAATAGATTCAAGAAAATCTACAATAGGCTATGTTTTCACTCTTGGTTTAAGAGTTTTCTCATGGAAAAGAAAAATAAAAACTACAATAATATTATCTTCAATAGAAATAGAGTATAAAGCTATGGTCAGTGTAGGTTTTGAAACTATGTAGATAAAGAAAATCTTGGAGGATCTTCAATTTGAGTCATCAAGGCCTACTCCAATTTTTTGTGACAACAAAAGTGTTTTGAATATGGTGAATAATCCAATATTCCATGCTAGGACCTATTGAGGTTAACATACCCCCATTTTTTGAAAATTGGTATCCTTGAGATACCGTGAAGCCTAACCCTAAAAACATGGCATGCGTAGATCATTGGTAGAATTTGAAGATCATCCACTTAGTTTGTTAGTTTGTAGTTTTACTTTGAGTTTTCCTAATATTTATAACGATTGATCTGCATGTATCAAAGTTGAAGGTTTCATGTTCTAAAACCCTAGCATAAACCCATAGTTCAAATTCAAATTTAGCGAGAGCATTTGGTGAAAATATTTTAAATATATATTTTGGACTTAAGCTTAATTTTAATTTTAAGGCTTTGTCATGTTTTTAAACATGACCAAACCTTATCTTAAAAATTATGCTTAGTCCAATTTTATTTTCCCCTTTTTTCTTCTAACCATGGTCTAATTTTATGCTAATGGGATTCATTTATATTTTCTATCATGGTCCCTTTATTACCAACTTAGCCTAAAGCTTTAATGTTAAGGCCCCATTCATATTTATTAATACAAATGAAACCTTAGTCTAAATACCTTAGCCTAAGTTTCTTTCATCTTAGTTCCTAACTTAAATATTGTGCATCTTACAAGATCCAATGATCTGCTCTTCCTCATGGCCTTCCAATCACATAACACAAAGAAATCTTGACAAAACTGAGCACTTAGTTCTTAAGACCAATCATGTTTGAGAACTTGGATTATGATCAGTAGTATTCACTTCATCATAGACCAAAGATCAAATGGAGTGAAGGCATCATTAAAAATTCAAAAGCCTCAAGAGGCCTATATATTTTTCATGTGGCACTCCCATGCACAAAGATTAAAAGTAAGGGGTCTTATAGGTCAAAAAGGACTAATCACAAGTAAGATCTTGGATCATGATTAGATGGCTCTTGCTTCATCCTAATTTTTAATCAAATAGAACAAATTAATTATGAGACCCCAAGAATCCCTGTAGAGTTTCCATGTGGCACTCTTACATTGGGACATGAGAGTTTGATGAGTTTAAATTTGACATTTGTGTGACTATCATTTGATGTCCGTGAGGACGTATTTGATGTTCGTACAACCATCAACTTTAATCCCATAAAAGATAAGAAATTCAGAAGCCTAAAATTGACATTCACAAAATAATCACTTGACATCCATGAGGACATATTTTATGTTCATGAGACCATAAAATTTAAGCTAATGAATTATTTTTCTTAAAACCAAGATATACTCCATTACAACATTTGACGACTCACACTTCATTGCAAAGGATGATCTAATGACACAAAACCACTGATGACTTTTCAATAAATTTCCAAGAGCTTGTAGGTTTGAAAAGTGGTAGACATTCATTCAACATGCAACTAACAAAGGTGCCAAAGCTCAAGAAGCCCACGAAGGAGGCAAGTGGAACAACCATAGGAATCATTAGCAAAAGGGACCAATAACAAGTAGAGGCTAGGATCATAATCAATGGCTTATGCTAATTTATGATATTGATCCAACAAGACAAAGTAAAAAGGCATTTTTAAATGCCAATGGCTATTGTTTAGTGACATTTATGAAAAATACTACAAAAAGTGCCAGATAGATGCCAAATAAGCACCACACAAGCATAAAGAGACAAAATAAGAGATCTTGTATGATAAAAATGTAAAGGTATAAAGGTGAAGGTCAAAATCATATATGAGGCATGTATAATCTTAGGTCCAAATAAGCTACCACCATTAAATCTTCAAAGCCCTAAATTTGCATAAAAGGCCCTAAGTGAACCTAGATTGATTACAGTAGAGCTAAAGGAAGTTAAAGTGTATTTTGAGCATAAAGGAACCAATATTGAGACCACTTGTAATTTGATTGAGAGAAATTTAAAACTGTAAAAGCCATGATAGCTTGTAAATAGTAATTGAGAGATGAGATGAAGTTGTACCTATCTACAAATAGTGAAGGAAGATTTTTCAAAGATACTAAACTGAACACTACAACCCTGAATAATGGTAATAAGAATTGGTCTAAGCTCTTCTGGACCATAGAGGAGATGAAATCCATTACCAAAGAGGAGCATAGGATTGCCACTATCAACAGAAGATACTATGACATGGTGGTAGTTCAAATGGCTAACCTCCATCATATTGCTACCAAACTAGAGGTACTCCAATGCACTGATATCCTAAATCCCACTTTTGTAGATTTTAAGATTGATAATGACTAGATTATTCATGAGGATAAATCTAGTAGAGTGGCATATATTTATCCATTGGCCTTTGAGAGGTACTATAAGCTCCAAAAATCCCATGTGGTCCTACTTATAATTAAGGAATGAACCAGTAAGAATGACCTAGTACCATCCTTAGGCCACGATTACTCTAGGGGAACCAGGCATTCTAAGAATTGGAGGGAAGAATCCCTATTATCTAGTTTAGGGATAGAATTAGGGTAATCATGACCCTATTAAATATAATATCTAGAGCCCCTAAAACCATATATGTCAATAAAAGCTAGGTGTCTTATATCTAATATATGGTAGAGAAATAGTTCACTCCTCCAATTGAGGATATGATTAGTATCCACCCAGGGAAAAAATTTAATACCATCAAGAGGAAGATTATCAAACAATTTTTCATGATGTCATACCTATTGGATGCTCTACTAGCCTCCACCTAAATTCCTCACATCAAAAACTAGTCACTTGAGGGTAGATTCATAATTTCCCACCATAATTCGAAGCTACAACACCACATGTAATTCATCTATGATTATGTCTATCCTACATTGGTAGAAGACATCATAGGTATCCCTATGCCTAGGGTAAGCCCTTTAATCAAGAAATATGTGAAACTAATGGGAGATATCTAGATTTACCCTGATTACACTATAATCAAAATTGAGGAAATTCTAACCTAATTCTATAGGTTGCCTATTTGTGTTCCTAAAAATCTAGTACAATAGGAAATTACATCCGAAATCATTAATGGTGTTGATGGAGTTTGAAAGGAGAAAAGGAAGGGCCTCTTCCATCCCTTTCCTTTGATAATTAGAAGAATAGTTTTTCAAGATTGGAAATAGGTAGACACAATGGCCTAGCACAAGGATTTATTTATGTTTTAGTTGGATGACCTTAGGTATTAGGATCCAAATAATGTAGTGGGAAACCATTTAAAGATAAAATAAATACCCAATCTATTTATGAACATTATCTTGGTCTTTATGACACTTTCCATATTAAGGCCAATAATTTTAAAGAAGTACTAGCCAGATTCAAAAATCACAATATTAAACTCCAACATAGATTGACCAGTGATTAAAAACCACCAAGGGACATATGGAAAATACATATTATTTAGTATCATTTATTTCTTAGATATTCTAGGCCACTTCAATAACAATCTCAGATGGAGCTACCATAACCATAAGGATAGATTTTACAAGGCACTAGTAAGGATAATTTGGAAGAGAGACCTAGTGAGGGACCTTAATCCTCAACTCTCCCTCCAAGACCAACATCCCCTATTGAAAACTTGGACATGATTTCCTTAAAACAAAATGAAATAGTGGAGGATGCCCTCAAGGTATTTGCCAAAGCAAATGGATCTAAAGGAGAAGAAGATTAGGTTGAATAACTAAAAGCTCAAGTAGAAGGGGTTGAGTAGGAAGATAAAGGAAAGGAAGTTGTCCTAGATTTAGTCTCAGTGGGACAACCAAGGAAGAGGAAAATAGAATTGGAAATTTCCCCTATTGGATAAAAGAGGCCAAATTTAACTCTCACTCATCCCATAAGTGAGATCAACTTGTTTAGTGAGAAGTACCCCATTCATGGACCAATCATCCCTGATTGGTTTATTTATGGAAAGATGCAAAAGATCCCTTCCTTGTCCCATTCATGGGCTCTGACCCAATCTATCAGTGTGGATGTGCATGAAGACATCAAGCCATGGATAAGTTCCTTAATGAAGGAGAAAGAGGAAATAAGAATAGTAACCACTATAGGTGTCCAAATATAAAATAAATGGATGATCTAGGAGCATCAAACAACACAAAATTAGAGGTCGTAGAACCTCCAAAATACATAGAATCATCTACTACTATGAAATTCAATCCAACAATAGATGGATTAGAGAGAGTAAAAACCAAAAAAGACATGGTGGGGATTGAAGATTTCACATTCTAGAAGGTTGAACCCTTTATAGGTTTAACTTTAGTGGGAATGCAACAACGTGGTGAACTACCCATTCACAAGGAGGATATTGAAAGTCTAACTGAGGCTCATTTAGCTCAATTCAAAGTTGGCATCAGAGGAATGAAATAAAGGATTCATAATTTAGAGAAGGAAAAAGAGAACTTAGAGACATAAAATATATTATCAGTGCCTAAGGATATACTAAATATGTTTGAGTCATCTTTTTTTGATATGTTTGATTCCTTAAAATCAATGAAGCTGAGATAAGATGCATTGATCCAGTAGAGTGAGGTGGCTAAAGGATTGATAATAGAGTGGCATGATGTAGAGACTAAGATAAGGGATCTAATCAATATATTGATTATAAATAGTATTCCTAAGTTCAAAACCATTAGCCTATCCCACCTATATACTATATTGGGGATGGTGGTGGATAAGATATAAAGTTTAATTGTTTGGTTGGCAGGCTTGGATAGACTCCTTAGGGATGATGAAGAGCTCATTACCTATATTAAGGAACTACTTGGCCCCATGTTGGCTAATCCTACCAAGATTATAAACCTTGGAATTATTGATGATGTAGAGTATAAGTATAGAGTCACCTTGGTGATGTAGGAAGTAAAGGGAAAAATCCAAGGTCAATCATGCAATGACAATAAAAAAAATTTGGGTATGATATTCACTACTAATGAAAAGATTATAGAAGCCAAAAATATAAAATAAGTAATGGCAAGGGATGACAGAGATTTTGAAGACTTAGCTGATCAAGAAGATGTCTACCTCTTGAAGCCAATTATATATTTAGAGCTTGTCAAAGAACACCATCAAAGGGATATGGATCTTTTACAAGAACAATATGGAGATCCTTCAATAATGGGCCCACTAATTAATTAATATTCATTTTTGTAAAAAAAATTGATATTTGAAATAGGAATATTATTTTGGTAAAGGATTATGCTAGTCTATCAGCATATTTGACTCTAGGTTAGCTTAGTTTTAAAAAGCAAATGTATTCTAGAACTTTTTGAAGAAGGAAAATTGTCCTTATCTTTTGTATAGTTTGTATCTTGTAGTTCACTGGTATACTACCTTGTCTTTCTATAAAAGGAAGTATTAGCATCTTGTAAGAGGGAGATTTTTGAGAAAAAAAATATATACTTTGAGAAATTAATATAGTCAAGGAATTATGCAAACATTGTCCAAATTTGATGTGTCAATTGTTAATATAACTTTCTCACAATTGTTGGTTCTAGATATTGAATTTGAATAGTTTCTTTGAATTCTAAATTTGCATTTGTGATATAGGGTTGCTAATTTGTGCCTATGTTGAATTGGTTGAGAGATCTTGAATTTGCTTCATCTCATTTGTTCTGTATTCACATGTGCTTATGCTATTAGAGTTTGGTAACAAATCTTTAAAGTAAAATCCAATTCTTACTTTTATGAGTTCATATTATCCTTATAAATTTTCCTAGTATGTGATGAGATTTGAGTTTATGCTATTTTTCATCATATACTAGTTAAATGTAGGTTTAGATATAATTGAAACTTTTTCATGATATTTGAGTCAAGGATCAACAATAACACATTCTCTTTTTGCCTTACCCTTCCCTTTTTCTTCTTATTTTAATTAGATCATTGTAGCTTATATTTCATTCTAAATATCCATTTAGATTAGTATATAGTTTATGTTTTGATCATAATTCACTAGAATTAACATAGATACTTCATAATTCACAAAGATTGGACCATGATGGCTCCCAGCCATCAATTATTATAAATTTTGTGGAATATTCATACATTACTTTGCCACTACTTCACCACAAGTAACCTTAGTTGCCAAAATCTACTACTCATGCTCTGAATTCCTAGAATTATAAAATGAGAAGTGCTATTTGAACACTAAGAACCTCTATGATACATTTAGAGGCATCAACAAGGAAGTGTTCATTAAAACTAGAAGGAGAGCCAATTTCCATGATTTAGTTGGATCTTTTTTAGTCTTAGTATATTTTGATCTAAGATTGGTGTTACCTTTGCACTTTTGCACAATTATTTTCTCAAAAGCATAATGATCATTGATATTTTTAGTATTCAACCCATCTTTGTGCTCCTTTAGACAAAGATCACATTTCTTTGAGGTATGATTCTTATTCTTGGCAAAGGTAGCTTAAGACTTAAGAATCTATAGTATTTAAGGTTAGGATAGCTTGTTTTGATCAAAGGTTGGCATATATTTGATAGATTTGGGTTTATTTGAGCTTAGAATTATAAAAATAGACTAGATTTGCACAATTAGACATATCTTTCAGCTATCTTAGTCAAAGGTTTACGTCCTTCACTATTATTTACAAAATCTTTACAAAATGAGCTTAATGTATAGGTTTAATCCTTATTATTTATAAATATTAACTTGATACATCATATTTTAAATAGGATCTTTAATATTCAAGCTAGAATTTCCAAGTATTTGAATAAGATCACATTCAGAGACAAGGGAACCATTGCTTGAACTTAAATTTCATAGAAGAGCTAGGCAAGATAAAGGTAAGAGTAGACATTCCAAGTCTTTTCCAACCTCACCTCTTCAGGGTACTTTTGCCTTTAACCTTCATCTTGTTATGGCTTAGTTAGGAAACTCTTAAATCAATGTACTAAGTGTGGTACATGATCTCCCACGTAACCCTAAAAAGTACTTGCCAACATTTAGTCCAACTATATTGTAACTATTGAAGAGCATATTAAATATTATAAAGCTACTTTGTGGTTGTTTAATGTCGTGCATGAAGATGTAGCATGTACGTTATTCCCATTTACTTTTAAAGATGCTTCTTAAAAATGGTTTTTAAATTTTCTTGATAATTATATTACTAGCTATGATGTTTTTACTAATGTTTCTATAGACCAGTTTGGTAAAATTATTAGTCCATGTGTCATATACCACTAGTTCACCACCATCAATAAGGATGCTAGTGAGCCCATAAGGTCCTTTAATTCTATGTTTTAGAAAATGTATAGTAGCACCATAGAACCTTATGAACCTAATGATGTTTTAGCTTTAAAAATCTACAAGGATGTAGTATATCCCATGACTTCTATATTTTTGAAGAGATCTATTCTAGCTATAACTTCATTGGCCAGGGATTATTCTAAAGTAGTGATCATCGATGATCGAATGCATCCCCATGGAAAAATGGCCTACTTAGTCCTATATTTCAACCCATATATGCCCATTATAAAAATCTTCCCCAACAACAACCAAAATATTCCAACCTTGAACCAACTCCCAAATCTAAATCAATTACCCTTGGGTTATGCTACTCTCAATCAAAAATTAAGATTCTTGAGTCATCATACTAATGGATTCAATGAAAATTATTAAAGAGATTTAGTACCATCTATTGGTACTAATAATAACCAGGTGCACAATTCTAAAACTCCCAAGAATGAGAATGAGTCTATACTTAAAATGGTCCAAAAGTTAAGCATTGATTTTCTTCAACTGCAAAAATAAGTTGGCAATACTGAGAAAGATCTGGTAGGAAATTCTCATTCCAAAGGTTTAATAGGCCAAACAATAGGTTTCAGAATGATAGTTTCCATAATAATAATAATGAACCATCTTCTAGCAATAAGACTATGGATATTAATCATATTGACATTGCTTTTCCTAATTATTACAGAGTACATTGTACATCCAAGCATGACAAGATTGATTGTATAGAGTTTTGTAAATATTTTAAAGCTTTTCAAAAAGATTTGGATATATTTGAAGTGGTCCCTAATAAGGACAGTGGTACAGGTACCTCAAGATCCAAATCATCTAATCAAGCTTTTTATGGTGGAGACTTTGATTTCCCTTTTTAAGAGGAGAATGAACCTGATGATGCCCCTAAGGATATCTAAGCCTTCCAAAAATTCTTAAATAATACTTATTTATTGAGGAATAGAGATCAAAGGCAACCCTTGACTACCTCAATGCCTCCAAATAATTTTAGAACTCCTCTAGACACTTCTTCAAGTAATGATCTAGAACCACCCAAAGGGAGTACCTCTAAACCTAATGTTGATGTTCCTAATTATTTAAAGAATATTGAATATAATATGGTTGAGGACATGAAGAATATAAAAACTAACATCACATTGCATGAATTAATGTAGATTACAGAACAAAGGGACCACTTGCTAGAATCATTGTCAAAGAAGTCCAATAGACCACCCAAGGCTGAAAATGCTAATGTGACTATACACAAAGATAAGGTAGAGTCTCCTCCTTTTCTTCTCATATTCAGGATGTTTGGTAAGAACTTTCACAATTATTTATTAGACTTTGGTGCATCTACCAATATCATGCTAGCAGGTATTTACAAACAATTTGGTTTAACACCTATAAAGTTTGATAGGGTTGTCACCCAATTAGACAAATCTAGGGTTAAGGTAGTTGGGGAGTTTTTTAATGTTCATATGTGATTAGATTTTGAGTCTAGAGTACATTAGTTTATTTATATTCAAGTTGTTGATATTCTTGATGTTTATGGGATCTTGTTAAGTAGGGAATGGACCGAAGCTTTGAATGGCTACATGTCCATGGATCATTCACATTTATGGCTACCTTGGAAGGGAGTACCAAACTAGATCAGGGGTGAAAGAGAGCTAAGGATGAAGTAAATGATCACTGAGTACAATTCTATGAATGAAAGGGTCAATATATGACATAGAATTGGGGGTTTTCATCTTAGAGATTGCAAAGGTATCTGATCCCAAAAGTACTCATGTTTTTCCAAGGCTATGGAAGCTACATTTTTATGGTGCTAGGTGTAAGGCCAAATATGGGGTTATTATTGTCCTTAATATCCCTATTGGTAATAAATACCATGCTTCTTATAGGCTCTAATTCCCTTGTACTAATAACCCTGCTGAAAATGAGGCCCTTATCCTAAGTTTGCAATTTTCTATAAAAATAAGGTCAAAGAACTACTAGTCTATGGTGACTCAAAACTAGTGGTCAACCAAGTAAGAATCAAATATCAATGCAAGATCTTGTAACTTAAGAGGTATAAGTTTATATTTTGGGCCCTAATTGAGTCTTTTGATGATTTTAGCATTATATCCATCCCTAGAGAGGAGAACCAAGTTGTTGATAAGTTAGCATCTATTGCAACCAATCTCATGCCTAACCAAGACTTCCCTAACTTTAGCATTGAGTTGATGCCTTGTCCTTCAGTCCCTAATAATGTAAATCATTTTTAGGTCTTTAGTGATGATCAATATATCTTAGATGTTATGACTAATTCTAGAGCATTTAAGGCTCAAATTATTGATGAAACTAATGAAAATGCACTAAAGGAGGATAAATTTGATGGTAAAGTCATTTAGCTAAATGATAATAAAATTCCCAAAGGCATAATTGCCTTAGAGATGTTATTTGATCAAGACAAACTAGCTAAGGTTTCTAAGATTCCCAAAGTAAGTGGGAAGGACTACAATGTCATTGATCTTGGACCCCAAGATTGACCCTAGCTGGTAAACATTGGGAAGGCCTACACTAATGCTGAGAATAAAAGAGCCAAGGAGTTATTGACCAAATATAAGGATGTCATAACATAGTCTTATGATGACTTAAATATCTTTGATCCAAGGGTCATCACCCATACTATACCCCTTAAAGAAAATTATAAACCCTTCAGGTAGAAGCATAGGCCTATCAACCCTATCTTAGAACCAATGATATTTAAAGAGGTCAAGAGATTACTAGATGCTAGAATTGTATTTCCCATCATGAATTCTACCTAGGTGGCCAATTTGGTTTCAATCAAGAAGAATAATGGTGAGATTAGGTTATGCATTAACTTTAGGAATTTGAAAAAAGCATCTAAAAAAGATAACTATCCCCTTCCTTCTCTTGACTAGGTTATACAAGTTATTTCAAGTTCAGTCATGATGTCTTTTATTGATCACTTTTCAGGTTATAACCAGATGTTGGTTGATAGATAAGACAGGATGAAGACAAATTTCACAACTAAATGGGGAACCTTCACCTATAAAATAAACCTTTTGGGATAATAAATTTAGGAGCTACTTTTTAAAGGGCCATGGACCATGCCTTTTAAGGTCTAATAGGCAAGTGCATCATTATATATATGGATGACCTTATAGTTTTTTTATAAAAATAGGAAAGATCACTTTATGTATGTACAACATGTGTTTGAGAGATGTAAAAGTTATGAAATCTCCTTAAACCCCAAGAAAAGCATCTTTTGTGTTACTGAAGGAAAATTATTGGGTCATGTTATAACTAAATATGGGATCTCCATAGATATTGAAAGGGTGGAAGAAATATCTAGAATTGAGCCTCCAAATAGTATGAAAGAGCTAAAATCATTCTTTGGTAAGATAAATTTTGTAACAAAGTTCATTTCTAGGTTTGAAAAGATTGTTAGTCCATTAAATGACATGCTAAAGAAGGATCCCAAGGTCACATAGAATGAAGAATCCAGTAAGGCATTAAATGATATCAAAGAAGACATTAGCTAAGATTTAGTCTTGAATTTTCAAGGGATTTCTATCTCTAATTTTTTGCATCTGACTATACTATGACTATATTTTTAACTCAAAATATTGATGGGTGTGATCACCTAATAGATTTTATGAGTAATGACTTTAATAATGTTGAGTTAAACTATTCATTGATTGATAAATATGCATATGCATTATTTAAGGTAGTAAATAAATTTAGGCATTATATCCTTAAAAATAAGGTACATGTTATTTTACCTAACCTTGTAAAAAACTTATGATGAGCTAGAATGAACTTGGGGAATGTAGAGGTAAATGGATGTCATTTTTACAAGAATATGACATACAAATGAAAATGACAAAACTAGTAAGGTGCCAAGGTTTAATCTAGATGATTTTTAATACCAGCCCTAGGTTAAGTATTATGTAAGTGGATCAACAAAACTTTCAATCTAGTGATTGGTATGATTCCATCATTCATTTACTAAATAATAGTACCTATCTTTCATGATTAATAAGGGATCTATCTGAGGCTCAATACAACCCATTATTTGATCAATTATGTGGTCTTATATAGAAATAAATTTGAAAGGGTCTACCTGAGATGTTCTCAAAAGAGGAAGCTGCCCAAATCATGAGCACCTTTTATGAGAAGTTTGGTAATGAACACCCATCTAGGAAGAATACATCCCATAACATCCTTAGATCTAGCTACTATTGGCCAACTATTTTCAAGGATGCCCATAAGCATGTGAGAGAATGTCACTCTTGCCAAATAATTAGCAACAAGGAACCTAAGGAAATAATGCCTTTATAACTAGTCATAGTTGACAAACCATTTTCATAATGGGGGTTGGAATTTGTGGGGGTGATTAACCTTAATTAATTTGAAGTTCAAAAATTCATCCTGACTACCATAGATTATTGTACAAGGTTGGTTGAATCTATAGCCACCAAATAATGTAAGATAAAAGTGATCAATTTCTTAGAGGAGAACATTTGTACTAGATTTGGAACTCCAATATCTCTAATGTGTGACAATGGTACTAAATTTACATCTATAAAGATGACATAATGGGTGTATGATAATGGCATTTGTCTTAAATTTTCATCCAACCATTATCCATAAGGATATGGAGTCTCTGAATCTACCATTAAGAAATTTATGAAAGTAATCAAGAAGTCTACTATAGAAAAGCCTAGGACCTGGCACAAACTTCTCAGGTATACATTATGGGTAGATAGGATAAATACTAAGAAAGCCTTGGAGGCATCACCTTTTTTGTTAGTGTATGGCCAAGAACCCCTCTTCCCTATCACTATCAAATTACCTACATACAAATTCATGCAAGAGTATATGGAAGAAGGCCAAGAGCTTGAAAATTCAAGATTGATAGACATAATTTAGATGGAAGAAGCAAGAGGGAAAGCCTTTATTGATTTTAGTAGGCATTAAACCATATTGAAAATATGGTTTGATAAAAGATCAAACACCAAGGTATTTAGACAAGGGGACCTGGTACTCCTTTGGGACAAAGCATATGAGCCTAAGGGCAAGCATGGAAAATTCACACCTTTGTGAGTTTATCTATATCATATTGTAGACACATTGGGAAAAAACACATTTAAGCTCAATGATCTACAAGGATTAGAGTTCACACTACCCACCAATGGGCAGTAACTCAAGCATTACTTCTCTACTAATCCTCTTGAGGTCTTTATGGAGTAAATAGTAAGATGATTAGACTTAATGTAGGTAGGTTAGTTTCTTTCAAATTTTTCCTTCTTGTCCTTTGTTTGTATATAATCATGTTTATATTTATTTATTTTTCTTTTGTTTCCTATTTTACTGCTTTCTATTGTGTGTTTGTTTCTTGTTACTTGGTTCCTTGTTTCCAATAAGTCCTTTTGGACAACCTTGAGCTCAAAGTTTATTTAGTTTGATTGAAACCCCAAAGATCAAGAGTGTGGGAATGAGCCTAATACATATGCTGACCATGGTTCTAAAATTTAGACCTAATGTTGTAATTTAAATAAAATAAAAAAGACTAATTGAAGAAGCCAACTATTCCATGGGAGCTTAGACATTATCTTGACCTAAGTTTGGTTTTAAGAAAATTTTCACTTAAAAGAGGAAAGCTTAATCTATAAACACAATCATGCTTGCACTTAACAAACATCCTTGATTGGGACAATGGTTGTAGCCATATGTGATTATTTGATGATCAAACAGATGACCAAATCCTTAAAACTTGGATACCCTAGTTCCCAACCTTGATAAAAGCATAAAAGATATAAAAATATAAAAAATAAAAATGCAGTGCAAAATCAAAAAGATTTTCAAGAATAGGTGATTCTGGTAATCTCCATTAGGAATATGGACACTTAGATGGAAGTGGAGCAAGGACATGAGTGGAGCCAAAGGCATCATTATTAGGGATATGGATTCTTGGCTAGCAATAAAGCAATGCCCAAACCTTCCCTGAACTAGAAGTATGGGTCTTAATGAATATGTAAACATGATCCAAGTTAGTGTTAATGATTAAGGACATAAAACCTAAGAGTTATCTCCTAAATCCCAGGGCAAATAGTAAGTGGAATCAAAGCACACACATAACATGGTTATGTCTTAATATTTGATCCCAATTCTTCAAGTGCAAGATTTGTTTCAACCATAAACTGATCTAGATAATGGCATTAATCAAATGGAATGGATGACTTAGTTGCTTATCTAAACTATAATCTCTATGTTCTAACATATTTCTATGTTTCCCCTGAAAGTATCCATTTATTGAGGTCAACATACCCCCATTTTTTGAAAATTGGGACCCTTGAGATACCCTGAAACCTAACCTTGAAAACACGAGATACATAGATCATTGGTAGAATTTGAAGATCATCCACTTGGTTTGATAGTTTGTAGTTTTGATTTGAGTTTGCCTAATATTTATAATGATTGATCTTCATGTCTCAAAGTTGCAACTTTCATATTTTAAAACCCTAGCATAAACCATAGTTCAAATTCAAATTTGGCTGGAGCATTTGGTGGGAACATTTTAAAAATATATTTTTGACTTAAGCCTAATTTTTATGTTAAGACCTTGTTGTGTTTTTTAAACATGACCAAACCTTACCTTAAAAATTATGCTTGGTCCACTTTTATTTTCCCCTTTGTTCCTTATAATTGTGGTCTAATTTTATACTAGCAGGATCCCTTTATGTTTTTTTGCATGGTCCCTTTATTACCTACTTAGCCTAAATCTTTAATGTTAGGGCCCCATTCATATTTATTAATATGAATGAAATATTAGTCTAAATGAATTATCCTAAGTTTATTTCATCTCAAGTCCTAACTTAAATTTCATGCATCTTACAGGATATAATGATTTGTGCTTACTCATGGCCTTTGAATCAGATGACACAAAGAAATCCCAATAAAATTGAGCACATAATCCTTCAAACCAATCATGTACGAGAACTCAAATCATGATCAATGGTTCTCACTTCATCATAGACCAAATATCAGATGGAGTAAGACATCATTGAAAATTTAAAAGCCTTAAGAGGCCCATGGAGTTTCTACATGGCACTTCCACATACAAATATCAAAAATAAGGGGTCTTGTAGGTCAGAAAGGATCGATCACAAGAAAATTATTAGATCATGGTTGAATGACTTTTGATTCTTCCTAATTTTTAATCAGACAGAGTTAATTAAGTTTGAGACCCTAAGAATCCTCTTAAAGCCACCATGTGGCACTCTCACATTGGGACAAGGGAGTTTGATGAGCTTAAATTTAATGTTAGCATGACCATCATTTGACATCTGTGAGGACATATTTGAAATCCACATGTCTATCAACTTAAGTCCATCAAAGCTAAGAACTTCACAAGCCTACAATTGATGTTTGCACAACCATCATTTGACATTTATGAGGACATATTTGACATCTATGAGACCATCAAATTTAAGATAATGATTTATTTTGATCAAGACCAAAATATACTCCAAAATATTGCTAAAAATGCTCATAAATGGCATTTAAAATGAAGACCTTAAAATATTATCAAACACTTGAATCTTTGAACTAAAAATATGTAAATGGTCTCATAGTCTAACTATATGTAGAAATGAATTTAGTTTAATTCTATATCCTAAGGTCCCCATTGCATTTGTTTGGATGTTATGAACCTTAGGCTAGAGACTTATACTAAGTCTTATTTTAAAAAATGGTCTTTGTAACAGGAAACTTATCCCAAATGCTTTTAACCAAAGATTTTATTGTGTTTATTAATGCAATAAATCTCTATGCCCAAAATTTAGCATTTTGATCCTTATATCCCTTTGACCCCTTTTGGCATGTTCTAAAATTTTAACATAAGAATTTTATCCTAAAGTATGCATTGTGTTTATTAAACACTATGTAAACTTTGGATTAAAATATTTAACTTGGTCCCCCTTGTTTGTATAAACCCTAGAAAACTTAGACATAAACACTTTAGTCTAAGTTCATTTCATGTTTAATAAACACAAAATGAACCTTAGTCTAAGGTATGTAAACCTAAGTCCCCATCTAAGTATTTTTATTTAAAACTTGGTATAAAATATCTTAACCTAAGTCTATAGCATGTTGTGGTGACATAAAATAAACTTAGCGTAAAATATTTTAGTCTAAGTTCTTTTATGTATATGTACTGACTAAAGCTCATGCATGTTATAGGATCTAATGGCTTGCACTTCATCATGAAGGATGATCCAATAGAATGAAATCACTAATGACTTTTTAATGAAGTTATGAGATCCTACAAGTTTGACAAGTGGTGGATGTGCATTTAACATGTGACTGACAAAGGTGTCAGAGCTCAAGAATCCCGTAGAGGTGCCAAATGGCACAACCATGAGACTTAGTACCAAAGGGACCAATAAAAAGTAGGGGCCTAGATAACAATCAATATCTTATGCTAATCCATGATCTTGATCTAATGGCATAAAGAAAAAATGCATTTTAAAATGCCAATGGCTAGTGCTTAGCGACAATTATGAAAAATGCCATGAAAAGTGCTAGATGGATGTTAAATAAACACCATGTAAGCACAAAGTGACAAAATAAGAGATCTTGTATGCTCAAATTGCAAAGGTATAAAGGTGAAGGTCAAAATCATATCTGAGGCACGTATAAGCCTAGGTATAAATAAGCTACCAACATTAAAGATTCAAAGCCCTAAACTCACATAAAAGGCCCTAAGTGAACCCATATGGATTACAATAGAGTTAACAAAAGTTAAATTATATTTTGATCATGAAAGAACCAATCCAGAGACCATTTGTAATCTGATTGAGAGCTGTAGTCATATAAAATGTGAAAATTGGTAACTTGAGTGTGGCTTGTGACATACAACCCATAGGTTCCTCTTGTTTTCTATCATGACCCTTCTAGGCACATTTTCACTAATTCCTAGTCATTCTTGGCCTTCCAAACAGTGATTCCACCTCCTCTAGGCTAATTTTCCTATGACAATTCCATCCCCTTAGGTCCTATACCCTCAGGATAATAGTTCCCAATTTAGACTATAGTGTCGGACCCTAGGGTGTTTATTTGTGGTGTTCTTGTCCAATTGTATTTTTAGCTTCAATGGTCATTTAATTTTGGTTCCTATCCTTCTTCTTGTTGGCCTAACATGAATACATTTGACCCATGACCGATGGATCTCTATAAAAACCCATTCAAATTTCATTTAGAAGAGGTTGATAAATATCACAAAGCAAGCAAGAATACAAACAAGACCACTTAGGCATATTTCCCTATTCTCTACATACAACCAACCAATACAACTACAAGCTTATTCAAACCCTCACACCAGTCCCTATCCACCTCAAATAGACCTAGTTTAATCATTTTGAATCTTCATACACACTATTGCAAAAGGCACATCAAGTGGGATAACTAAATATGGCTTGATCCCTCTTTGAAGTATTGGTATGTAGGAAGCATGCCCACACAAAGGGTATGAATACACATTCAATTCATCTTACACACATTAACCCTCCTTATATCTCAAAGTTTGTCAAATCATAAAGGAGTCTAGGGTTTGAATATTAAATCAACTCTATAAGGAGTTTCACAGACATCTAGCATCCAAAATTTCATAGGCAGGTTCACACATGGATAGTGAACAAAACTTAGAAATCTTAGATCTCTTAGACAACAATGGCAGGAGAGGACTATAGTGCCAAACCCTAGAGTGTCTTATTTTGGTGCTCTTTTCATTTCATAAAATTAAATCTAGATCTTGATTTGCAATATTATCCTAGTCTTGTATAATAAATTTTAGACCCTATTTCAGCTATCTCAGTCTATTTTTAGCTAAGTCTTATTTTCTCTAGATTTATTATTATTTTTTAAGAGGTTTAAATTATAATTAAATTATATAAATCAGTAGCTTAATTATCCCAATATTTTTTATTCATTTAATTATATTATACCCTTAAATAAATTAGGAATAAGACTCCAATATTCCCAAAATAGTTAAATCATTTGGTGAACATAACTTACTTCATTTGTGCATAAAAACCCTAGGGTAAATTCCTTGCTAATTTTTTTTTTAAAAAAAATCTTATTTTTTACTTTTATATTTAAATTATAAATTCAATTTAATTTTTAAAATTCCATAGTAATTTAAAAATATATATTTTCTTTCAAACCCTAGTTGCATATACTAGGTCCCTTTAAATCAAGAATTCTCCAAGAATTTTCTAATTTTTTAAGTGCATATTTAAATCAAAAATTCACATCAAATTTTAAATTCCTTAGTAATTTTGAAAATAAAACATTTTTTTAACCCTAGTTGCATATACTAGGTCCCTTTGCTTGTTGAGGTGTCACCTTACATGTTTGTGAGCTTCATATCCTTTTTATGCATTTTCCAAATTTTCTATTTTTAGGAATTTAAATTTCCTATATTTAGTACTTTCCTTCCATATTAATTTACTTATCACAAATTATTACAAAAAATTCAATAAATCTTCAAATTGTTTTCCTACTTTAATAATGGCCCAATACACCAGTTTGCTGAAACTGATAAAAGGGAACTTCAAGAAATCTTAACTAAACACCAAGACATGAAAGATGACATGCTTAAAATACTAAAAGAAGAAAAAAAAAGTTAACAATGGTCAATCTTCTCAAAACATAGAACAACTAGTTACAAATGATACTACGGGGGCAACTAGATCTCAACAACCCCTTATAGTAGCCCAACTTGCCTCTATGCCACAACCAACTACAACTAGTACATCTGTATCTCCTGATGTGGCAGCCCTTATGCAAGAGATAAAATATCTTCAATATAAGGTGATACATCTTGAGTAAGGTGCCTCTAAACCTACACAGGCCTTGGATTCTCTTGCTTTACTTCATATACCATTGGCACATTATATTGATTATACACCCTTGCCATAAGGTTTTGTTCAACATAAGCTCATTTTATATGATAGTAAGGGTGATATAGAGAAACATTTGAGAGATTTTCATGATTGGACTATGTGTTAAATGACTGGCTACTAACCAATTTATTTCCATAGAGTCTAAAGTATTATGCTTTACAATGGTTCTATAATCTACCAAATTAGTTAGTCAATGCATTCAATCCTTTATCTGACATGTTCCTAGCTCATTTAAGCATTAACATTGGTGATAAGGTTTCCTATGCCCAAGTTGTACAATAGAAACAAAGGTCAAATGAGCATCTCACAGATTATGTTCTTTGATATAAGACTATCATGGCTAAGATGACTATCCCCATGGCCGATCCAGAGTTATAAGATCTCTTCAAATAGAGTCTTCTACTAGATTTTCATGAATCAATAATGTTTGAAAGATTCTCTTCCTTCACTAATCTATGTCATACACTAAAGGAAAGGGATGTCAAACTAATCTCAATGGGCAAACTCAAGTACACAAGTATATCAAAAACAAAAAATAAGAGTAACAATAAAATCCCATACAAAGTAAAGGTCAATGATAGCAAAATTCAGAATCAACCTAAAGTCAATGTGTATTTAGAGCCCCCTTAATGATTGGTTTTATCAACACCTCCTTGGTAAATGTTTTCTAATTTACCAATTTTGCTAGCTAGAGTTTTACAGTAGCTTTTGGAATGTAATATAATATCTCTCCTTCCTATTTGAGAAGTTGATCCAACAAATCCTCTTCCATGGGGATATGATTAGAATGCATTTTTTAATTTTTACAGAGTACCAAGCCACACAACAAACATATGCATCAATTTGAAACACAAGATATAAGACATGATAGATGGCAACATTATTAATCTTGAAAATTTAGTTTAGCCTCCTCAAGCAAATCCTTTTCTATAGCATTCTAAACAAGGGATAGTGTATACATTAGGTGTTCACCATGCATATCATGCACATCCTCCACTAGCTACATATCAAGCACCTTCATTTGACTTACACCCTTTAAGCAACATGATTGGTGTATATAATTTAAGAGTTCCAGCTAGACCTTCCATCTCCTTCTTAGACTAGGAGATAGTTGAGGATGACTCAGATTATCATTCACTCTTTATCAGAGCTTAAATTCATAATCATCTTATTCATAGTGTTCTCATAGATAATGGATCCAGTGTAAACATGTCCACTATGACATTATTTCAGAATTTGGGATATTTAGAGCAAGATATTACATCAATGGACACATTTATCACTAGATTTAGTGGTCACATAAAAGGTTCCTTAGGTGATATTGTACTTCTTCTATAGGTTGGTCCAACACATGTGGCCACACCCTTTAGTATTGTTCCTAGTGTAGGATTTTTTGATATGTTACTTGGTTGACCATGGATTTAGAAACTTCAAGTAGTACCTTTTACAGTTCATAGATACATAAAATTAATTCACACTAATTAGGTTGTTATAGTTGGTGGAGTTTTATATTAGTTACCACTCACCATTTTAGATCCATCTACTATTTTGTAGTCACCAGTTTTAGTTCTACCACTAGTTTCAGTTTTACCACCAATTTTAGTTCTTACTTCAGTTTAGATTCATACATAGTTAAGGCCTCCATCACTAGCATATAGAGTTCATACACTTCTATAGAGGCCTCTTTTATAGCAACCCAAATTTTAGGATTTTAAACAGCTTCTAGCTACAATGTTCACACCCAAGTTAGTATCATTGAGGTCTCATACCTCTACACATATAACACATGTTTAAAGAGCTATTCCTACTACCACATGGGTCCCTAATAGCCCTATAGTTTCATCCACTTATCAAAGTTATAGGGGGACCCCACAATCATTTTCAACTATAGATACTTCAAAACATTTATAATACATACAACTTTCAAAGCCACAGTCTTAACCCTTCCATCATTCTTCATTATCATGCACAATCCATCTCCTTGATATAGGACCCCATGATAGGGAGTCTATCATGCGACTCATCTATTAGTATCATCTCTTCTTAGACTTGATTGTAGATAGTTTTCTTTTACATGATTGTGCATAGTAAAAAATTCTAAAAATACCAAAAATACCAAAAACATTCAAATATATCAAAAATACCAAAAAGATTCAAAAATTTCAATTATATAAAAACATTTCAATTATATGCATTATCTATGCTTTATATTCTTACTACTATGCTAGACTTACATTTTTTGTTCTATGCTATTTTTTATTGATTTATCTACATTACCATGCTTCACTTGATCTTATTTAAGTGTGTACAGTGACATCCATATCCTTGATTGCTTCACTCTACCCATTGAGGGGGCATCCTACTTCTACATTCGAGACATACATCGATATATCTACCCACTAGGGGCATATTCTACATGACCACCATCCAAGTTATGTCATTCCTGCACTACACACTCTAATTATCATGTTGATATACATTATTTACTAGCTTACATAGATTACTCTATTGACATTTCACTCGTATATAACACTTGTATATTTCTTAGTATATAGCTAGTCTTATACTCCATGTCTTACATACTTTCAATTTTTTCTTTGAGTAGTTCGATGAGATTGTATTTCTAGCATTTACATGCTTTCCTTTCTTTATTTTCATAGTTAGATATGTTTGTATTTCTTAATTTTAGTTTTGTCTCTTACATGTGCCTTAGGACATTTGTCAATGTCCTTTGCTTCTATTCTTGTGTGTGCCTTAGGATATTTTTCAATGTCCTTTGCCTGTACTCTTCTCTGTGATTGTGGCTTTCACACCAACCTTGTTTATTTCTAACTATATGTGTATGTGGCATTTGAACATGCCTTGTATGCTTGATTTCCAATTTGAGTGACATGTGCCCATGTCCCTTGTTTACTTGGCCCCTTGGCCACTCTTGTATGCATCTTGCTTCTTGATTTATGTGCTTGTTTTTTGATTGCTTCAAAATAATTTGTAATTCCATGATCCACATCATGCATTATCTTACTTTCTTGGATGCCATGATGGACATCATGTTCCATCCCTCAACAAATAACAACTAAAAACTAACAACTAACCATAATTCTAGTTATATTTCATTATATTTCACATTTTATTACATTATTACATCTATCTAAGCATACTCCTATTGATCTAACAATATCCAATACAAACCATGCTATATCTTAAGATATCTTATCGATTATCATTTCTATATCATGTATTTTCATAGGATAAAAAACTTGCAAGGATATTTATTATGAGGATAGTCATTTCAGGGTCTTCAATTCTACCTTCAAAAGAAGGGGAAAAAAATAGAGGTTTTATCACAGAGATCAAAGCTCTTATCAGTAAAAAAATTAGCTTTTAGAACACCCATAATAGTATAAAAAATTCAAACCAGATAGGACAGACTAGAAAGATAATGATAATTACATAACAATCATCAGAATAGATATAGGAAAGAGCACCAAGATTGAAACACAACACCATATAGTAGGGTGTTTATTTTTGGTGCTCCTATCCAAATAGCAAAAAAACTAGATTTTCCAAAAATAGACAAAAAAATAAGTACAATTATAGTTTTATCAGCTATAGTTTAGTTGAAAATCAATAGTTTTAGTATATTTTTTTCTTAGAGGATATAGATATAGTGGGTATCATACACCAAATGATGGATCTCACTTCTAGTTTTAGATTAGGCAATTGGTATAACTTCTAGATCAGAATACATGTTTTAGACACTAGTGATTGGAGGAAATGTGTGTGGCACATTTAACTTCTTTTCAAGTTTAGTACATTACCCAGGTATTCTTTGTAGTTGTGTGCCTTATTATATCTATAGGTGGTTGGCATAATTTTTGAGTGGCTTTCAAACAAGCCTAATCTCTACCTTTTTTGAGTGGCCAATAGTGGCATAGTTTCCAACACATATTCAGCTATCCATGCCAATATTGTTAGATTATAGATCATTCATGGGATTTAGGATCCATATCATATGACACACATTTCATACTGGTATCAATTCATAACTTCACTTCACAAGGCAATGATGGAGTGAAAGGACTAGCTAGCCTTTGTATTCTTGAACCACCTACTCAGAGGGATTAGACATATAGTCCAAACATCAATTAGCACACACATGATCACATAACTTAAATTAGTGGCCAATGATGGATCCAAAGGTCCAACCTTTTTATTCTTGAGCCACTCTTATGGAATTGAGCACTCATCTTTGTTCATGATATTACTCTTGGTACAACACATACCCAACATCACTCAACATCAGAACAAGTTTTGTATTGGTCTACATACTTGGTGAGGTTATTCATTATTTTCTCTTCCTCTCTCTCTTACCCAAATTTGTATGTTTTTATTTTAGATATAGAATATCTAGTAAGATCTGATCTAATATTTATTTTCTCTTATAGATTTACACTTTATGACATGCTCTCTTTATGCACACCCAACATCACACAACTTCATGAGCTTCACCCTTATATGTCAGTTTAGGTATGCTTTCTATTTTTCCTTTATTTTAGTATTTCACTTTGTTACATCACTAGAATAAAGGTGGGGTAAATGTAGTCATATAAAATGTGAAAATTGGTAACTTGAGTGTGGATTGTGACATCCAATCCATAGGTCTCTCTTGCTTGCTCTCATGACCCTTTTAGGCACCTTTTCACTAATTCTCAATCATCCATAACCTTTCAAATAGTTATTCCACCTCCTCTAAGCTAATTTTCCTATGAAAATTCCACTCCCCCAGGTCCTATACCCTTAGGATAATAGCACCCAATTTGGACTATAGTGTTAGATCCTACAATGTCCATTTTCAGTGCTCTTGTCTAATTACATTTTTAGCTCCAATGGCCATTTACTTCTAGTTCCTATCCTTTTTTTTGTTGGCCTAATGTGAATAAATTTGACCCATGACCAATATATCTATATAAAATCACATTCAAAGTTCATTTAGAAGAGGTTGACAAATATCACAAAGTAAGCATGAATACAAGCAAGACTACTCAAACATATTTCTCTATTTTCTGCATACAACCAACCAATACATCTAAAAGCTTATTCAAACCCTCACATAGTTCCATAGCCACCTCAAGTACACCTAATTTTAGCATTTCACATCTTCATACACACTATTACACAAAGCACATCAAGTGGGAGAACTACATATGGCTTGATCCATCTTCAGAGTATTGGTATGTAGGTAGCATACCCATATAAGGGGTGTGAATACATGTTCAATGCATCTTACACACATTAATCTCCATATATCTCAATATTTTTCAAATTACATTTGAGTCTAGAGTTTAAAAACTATATTAGCTCTATAGGGATTTTTTTAGACTTCCAACATCCAAAATTTCATAGGCAGGCTCACATAGGGATAGTGAACAAAACCTAAAGATATTAGATCTCTTTGACAATAGTGATAGAAGAGGACTATAGATCTAGACCCTAGGGTATCTTATTTTGGCACTCTTATCCTTTTATAAAATGAAAGCTAGATCTTGATTCGTGACATTATCCTAGTCCTACGCAACAAATTTTAGACCTTATCTAAACCATCTCAGTCAATTTCTAGCCAAGTCTTATTTTTCCACATTTATTACTATTTTTAGAAAGGTCAAAATTACAATTAAATTATACAAATTGGTATCTTAATTATCATTATATTATTTACTATCTTAATTACCTTAGACCCTTAACTAAATAAGGAATAAGACTCCAATATTCCCAAAACAATTAAATCAAGAGCAATTTACAATTGTAGAAGCCATGGCAATTCATAGACAATAATTGAGAGATGAGGTGGAGTTGTACCTATCTACAGATAGTGAATGAAGATTTTTTCAAGATACTAAATTGGACACTACAACCCTAAACAATGGAAACGAGAATTGGTTCGAGCTCTTTTCGACCATAAAGGAGATGAAAACCATTACCAAGGAGGAGTAGAAGATTTACACTATCAACAGAAGATACTATGACCTGGTTACAATTTAAATGGATGGACTCCATCATGCTACTACCAAACTAGAGGTAATCCATTGCATTGATATCCTATCTCCCATTTTTATAGATTATAGGATTGATAATGACTAGATTATTCATGAGGGTATCTCTATGAGAGGTGTATAATTCCCCATTGGCCTTTGAGAGGTACTATAAGCTCCCAAAACCCCATTTGGACCTACTTATAATCAAGGAATGGACCAAAAAGAATGTCTTAGATATCATCCTCAAGCCATGGTTTCTCTAGGGGAACCATTTCTTCTAAGACTTTGACAAAAGAATCCAAATTACCCTATTTAGGGAGGGAATTAAGGTAATCATGACCTTGTTAAACAAAATATTTGGATCGCTTACAACCCCATATGTTAATAAGAGCTAGGTGTCTTATCTCTACTTTATGGTAGAGAAAGAGCTCACTCCTTCAATTAGGGATATGATTAGTATCCACCTCATCTACAATAGTTTCAAATTCTAGTGGGAAATTTCAAATTCTGGTTTTCCCTCCAAATTGTGTAGATTTCAAAATTTCACCTTGAAAGTAAATGTAATGGTCAAAATTTAAAAGTGAAAAGGTAAAAAGTGATGGTTAGGCTATTGAGGAAATCAAGGGGAAATGGTTGAAACTATTTTCAACCTTAGTATATTGTTAAGACCTACAAACAACATTTGGTTTTGCCTTAAGCCCAAATTGGGCGTAGAAGTTAGAGGGGAGATCCTTGAAAAGAGAAAAAAAGAAGAATTCATTAAGAGAGGATGAGAAGTAAGGAGAAAGGATGAGAGGGGCATAGAGGAGAATAAGAATAGAGAGGAAAGGTCCTCTCATTCAAGGAAAGAGAATAGAATGAAGAAAAGAGAGGAGAAATAGTGAGGGAGGACCTCACTCAAGAGATGTTAAAGGAAAGAGAAGGAGCAGTCAAGAATGTGTGAAGAAGTAGACAAGGCTTTGAAATCCATGGAATTTGATATTGAATTTTAAGTATTCTAATTGATCTAAGAAAGAAAGAATGTTTTGTTTCATATATGGTTTCTTTATGAATTATGGTGACAGGGCTGTATATGTATGTGAATGTGTGTGTGGATGATGGTTTGCTATAGAAAATTAAGAAAGCTACATGTAGACTGGTTATTTTATGTGTTTGGAACAAGTTAAAAACTAATATGATGTGACCAAGAGATCTAAAATAACTTGAATGCTATTAAAAGCCTAAACATGCCTAAACAAGGTATCCAGGCATCTAGACCTACAGCCCACTGTCCAAGGGAAAATCCACATGAAATTCTTTGCATGAAGTTTGTAATAGCATGGAGAAGGGTGTATAAGGCAAGTATAAACTTAAATTAAGGATAAACAGGTTTTAGAAACCTCTTTGATATCCAAAATCTCCAACTGTTTGGTCTTAGCCTGTGTATAACAGTGTACAGGAAAAGTTAAGACATTTGTATGTTTTGCAAGGTAAATGGATTGATAAGGTCATTTTTGATATGAGTATGGAATGGGTAATTCAATTAAGATAGTGACATGTTTATATATACTCTTTAAAGTCTATTAACCATTGAAATAGAGAAGAAACTAATGAACCCTGCTGACTGCCATACAAATACAGTCAAAGCCGACTGTGATGTCTTACTTGGAAGGTATAGGAGGTTGATATGACCTGGAGGATTATTTGAGAAGGTGTATGGAATTAAGGTAGACCCTAAAAAATTTATTTTAACCCTTTAAATAGTGTAAAACACTCCTAGCCACTATTTCTATGCTCTCGGCCTGTGACAAGCTTAGAAAATCCTGAATTAGGGTCTAGCCCTCAAAATGAATTTAAATGCTTGAAAAGTCTTGAAACTTTGAAATATTACCCTTTATGATGTTAAAATACTTTTTGAAGTGGTTTCAAGGTGTCACAGTATGGATAAATATGGAAAAAGTCAATTGCCAAGTGAAACCTAGGTGCATGTGAAGAAGAGAGAATAGGCCAATATAGGAAAAGTGGATTTATCCAAAGAAGTGCAATAAAAAACATTTTATTCACCTGTAAGAAGGTAATGGGTATCTATATTGATGCTTGGTCTTATTATAAAGTTCATACTTTACTCTGGACAAGACGTTTTGCACAAAAGGAGGGCTAATTAGAACATGGCTTAAAGAAGAAAGTACAATTCCGTACAAAGAAACCTCAAGAGATTTTTTAGTATGTTATATAAGGGCTTAATGGGTATCCATAAATGGTTTTACTTTCATGATTGAGTTAACTTATAAAGATTTATGGCCAATAAATAGAGAAAATAGGGCTAAAAAGAATTATTGAACTAAATAGGCCTGTGAAGAAGTTAACTCACAATTTGATGGTATCAGAGCAGTCAAAGGACTGTTTCATCATTTGGTATCAAAGTAGGAAGCTCTTGGGAATTGATAATTTGTTGATGGTTATGATTTCTAATAAGTTGTTACAGGATTTGGCAAGAGGATCAGCAGGACAAAGCACTAGCAGACCCTGGAGAGAAAAGGTATGAGAAATCTTTGCTATTTGATTTAAATTTATTGTGTTGAGAATTAAAATAGGTGAAGAGGAAGGAAGTCAAGCCATTAAGACTTAAGAGGAGAAGAAGCCAAGGAAGGCTTAGTGAAGAGCCAAGAGAAGCTCTAGAAGAAGAGCAAGTGAATGCTCAAGAGGAAGATCCAAAGCAAGGTAAGCTTGGATTTGTGATTTGTGTTTGATGAAGTGTTGTATGAAGATTTGCTATAGGATTGAGAAAAGGATCAAAAGACTAGGATTCAAAAGGCCTAGGTGAGATCAAAGGAGATTGTCAACAGACTAGTCAAAGAGAAAAGGCTTGGGTGAGACAAGGGATCAAGAGACCAAGGTGGAAAAGACTTGGGTGAAGATCTCAGAGATGGAAGTACTGTTGAAGGCATTATAGAGCAGCAAGGTAAATGAGGGCACCAAGAGGAAAGCAAACATCAAAGGTATGAATAGTTTTGTAATTGATAAAGAGATTGCTAATTTGAAGAGAGAGTTAGCTAAGATTAAAGATGAATATGAGTCTTGGATGCAAATGGATAACCAAGCATGGGTGTGGCCAATGAGGAGGAAGTTGAAGTGGCCAATAGATCTCCTAGTGAAAAGGAGAAGAAGGCAAAAGGATAATGCCATGAAGAGAGAAGCCCATAGAGGCTTGAAGAAGATAAGAAGGTTGCCAAGTGAGCAGCAAGAGGAAGAGGTGGAGAAGAATGTTCTCATTGTGGAGAACAAGAGAAGAGAAGAAAGAAAAGATGAAGTGCCAGGAAGAGCACTTGAAAATATGAGAGTGTGGGTGAAGAGAGTACTCATAGGGACCTTGGGGTCTCTTGTTTTTATATCTAATGCTGTTTTTGCATGGGTAAATGCAGGTATGAGCAGCCTTATGAAGGTCAAGAGAAGGGCCTTAAAGAATGAAGAGATTGGTGCAAGAGAAGACACCAAGTACACAAGTGAATGTGTAAGAAAGAGAAGAGAGTTTGTTGCTGCTATTGATAAAGAAGAAGAGATGCATTGGTTAATGCATAAGGAAGGTGTTGAGGAACCCCTACAAGTAAGAGAAGAGGTAGAAGATGAAGCTGAATTCCATGATGCCATTGAATGCCAAGAGGAAGAAAGAGAGCAGCCAAGCATAAAGGAAGAGAAAGATTGCTACATAGACCAAGCTATCAAAGAGGTAAATGAAGTGTTAAGACCTGATTTTGATTGTTATTATGAGCATGAAGCTGCTAATGTATAGGTGCAAGAGTTAAGGAAGATGATAGAGCCCTCAAAAAGAGAATTTAAGCATGGGTATGTGATGCCTAAATGGTGGAAGAAGCAAACTCCCAAGCAACAGGAAGTGCTGATACAAGAGCATGGTTACAGGATGCCTAAATGGCTTGTGAAGTCAAATGATAAGAAGAAGAATCAAATGTGGGTGCCTAAGAAGGCAAAGAGAAAAGATGTGAGTGTTGAGACAGCAACACCAAGAAGTCAATGAAAGAGGATTGAAGGTGATTCCAGCAGCCAAGAGAATGAAGATGAGATGGTGAGTATGGAAGAGGCATTCCATGAAGATAGGACATTTGAGAGGTATACTAAAGAGGTAAAAGGTAAACAATTGGTTTATGATGATGTGTTTGAATTATTTAATGATCCTTTCATGAGAAATGAGGAAAGGAAAATGTCTATGAAAACTAATGTACATCAAGGAGAGAGTTCCAAGAGGATGGAAAATGAATTGAGGCAAGAACAAACAAGATGGCTTCAGGCAGCAATTGAAGATAGTAAGGAGACACAAGGTAATGGTGTTTCAATTGTTGTTAATAAGTTTACTAATAAAGAAGTTGGTGTGTATGAAGACAGCTTAAGAAAAGATGAGAGAAGAGGTAAAGGGCAAGTAAGCTTTATGAGTGATGAGCCCAAGTTTGATTAAGATTGTGAGATAGATGAGATCTCACTAAAGGAAGAGTTGAAGATGTTGGAAGAGCTCTTTAGTTATTCAAGAGAGCTACATACAGGTACAAGCCATGGTGAAGACAACATTGGGAAGAGTGAAACAAGACAAAAGCAAACCCAAGAGACAAAGACAGTTTTGATCAAGGAGCAAGAATGTGAAGGCAGCCAAGAGGCTTCATGGCCTAAAGATTTTGATTCTAAAGTGGCTTTGAATGTTTTGTATGCAGGTATGAAGGTTGCTAAAGTGAATGACATACATGAGTCATTGGAGAAGCTCATGAATCAAGAAGAACAACAAGAAGATCTAGAAGATATAGAAGAAGCATGGAAGTGGAAGATGGCAGCTGAGAAAGAAATGAGGAGAAGAACATACCAGAAGAGGAAGAACATCAAGATGAAGGACAAAGACTATTTCAAACAAAGACAAGCATTGGTATTGATCACAAGACCTTGGGATCCAGGCATAAAATGAAGACTAATGCATGGAGGAAGCATCTCATTTGAACTAAGGTTCAAATCTTTTCTAGAGGGAGAGTATGATGCAAGATCATCTACAATAGTTTCAAATTCTAGTGGGAAATTTCAAATTCTGGTTTTCCCTCCAAATTGTGTAGATTTCAAAATTTCACCTTGAAAGTAAATGTAATGGTCAAAAGTTAAAAGTGAAAAGGTAAAAATTGATGGTTAGGCTATTGAGGAAATCAGGGGGAAATGGTTGAAACTATTTGCAACCTTAGTATATTGTTAAAACCTACAAACAACATTTGGTTTTGCCTTAAGCCCAAATTGGGCATAGAAGTTAGAGGGGAGATCCTTGAAAAGAGAAAAAAAGAAGCATTCATTAAGAGAGGATGAGAAGTAAGGAGAAAGGATGAGAGGGGCGTAGAGGAGAAGAAGGACAGAGAGGAAAGGTCCTCTCATTCAAGGAAAGAGAATAGAATGAAGAAAAGAGAGGAGAAATAGTGAGGGAGGACCTCACTCAAGAGATGTTAAAGGAAAGAGAAGGAGCAGTCAAGAATGTGTGAAGAAGTAGACAAGGCTTTGAAAGCCATGGAATTTGATATTGAATTGTAATTCTTCTAATTGATCTAAGAAAGAATGAATGTTTTGTTTCATATATGGTTTCTTTATGAATTATGGTGACAGGGTTGTATATGTATGTGAATGTGTGCGTGGATGATGGTTTGCTATAGAAAATTGAGAAAGCTACATGTAGACTAGTTATTTTATGTTTTGGGAACAATTTAAAAACTAATATGATGTGACCAAGAGATCTAAAAGAACTTGAATGCTATAAAAAGCCTAAACAGGCCTAAACAAGGTATCCAGGCATCTAGACCTACAACCCACTGTCCAAGGGAAAATCCACGTGAAATTCTTTGCATGAAGTTTTTAATAGCATGGATATAGGTTTATAAGGTAAGTATAAACTTAAATGAAGGATAAACAGGTTTTGGAAACCTCTTTGATATCCAAAATCTCCAACTGTTTGGTCTCGGCCTGTGTATGACAATTTACAGGAAAAGTTAAGACATTTGTATGTTTTGCAAGGTAAATGGATTGATAAGGTCATTTTTGATATGAGTATGGAATAGGTAAGTCAATTAATATAGTGACATGTTTATATATCCTCTTTAAAGTCTATTAACCATTGAAATAGAGAAGAAACTAATGAACCCTGCTGACTGTCATACAAATTCAGTCAAAGCCGACTGTGATGTCTTGCTTGGAAGGTATAGGAGGTTGATATGACCTGAAGGATGATTGGATAATGTGTAGGGAATTAAGGCAGACCCTAAAAAATTGATTTTAACCCTTGAAATAGGGTAAAACACTCCCAGCCACTATTTCTATGCTCTCAGCCTGTGACAGGCTTAGAAAATCCTGAATTAGGGTCTATCCCTCAAAATGAGTTTAAATGCTTTAAAACTCTTGAAACTTTGTAATATTACCCTTGATGATGTTAAAAAAATGTTTGAAGTGGTTTCAAGGTGTCACAATATGGAGAAATATGGAAAAAGTCAATTGCCAAGTGAAACCTAAGTGCATGTGAAGAAGAGAGAATAGACCAATATAGGAAAAGTGGATTTCTCCAAAGAAGTGCACTAAAAAACATTTTATTCACCTGTAAGAAGGTGATGGGTATCTTTAATGATTATTGGTTTGATTATAAAGTCTGTACTTTACTTTGGACAAGATGTTTTGCACAAAAGGAGGGCTAATTAGAACAGGGCTTAAAGAAGAAAGTACAATTCCGTACAAAGAAACCTCAAGAGATTTTTCAGTATGTTACATAAGGGCTTAATGGGTATCCATAAATTGTTTTACTTTCATGATTGAGTTAATCTATAAAGAGTTATGGCCAATAAATAGAGAAAACAGGGCTAAAAGGAATGATTGAACTAAATAGGCCTGTGAAGAAGTTAACTCACAATTTGATGGTATCAGAGTAGTCAAAGAACTATTTCATCAAGAATATTATCAAACAATTTTTCATGATGTCCTACCTATTGGATGCTCTGCTAGTTTCCACCCATATTCCTCACATTAAAAACTAGTCACTTGAGGGTAGATTCACAATTTCCCACCATTACTCAAAGCTACACATCTTCAAGTATAGACACCACATGCAATTTGTATGTGACTATGTCTATCCTACATTATTATAATCCATCACAGGGATCCCTATGC
This sequence comes from Torreya grandis, assembly GCA_037957365.1. NCBI lineage: Eukaryota > Viridiplantae > Streptophyta > Pinopsida > Cupressales > Taxaceae > Torreya > Torreya grandis. The sequence goes on from JARHVA010000555.1 coordinate 2,132,135, forward strand.
CTAAGTTAAGTCCTCTAATCAAGAAATATGTGGAACTAATGGGAGATATCTAGCTTTACCATTATTATACTGTAATCAAAATTGAGGGAATTCTGACCCAACCCTATAGGTTTCCTATTTGTGTTCTTAAAAATCTAGTAGAATAAAAATTGAATCCCAACTCCCTCATGGTAATGATGGAGTCTGTAAGGAGAAAAGGAAGGGCCCCCTCCATCATTTTCCTTTGATAATTGGAAGAATAGTTTTGCAAGATTAGAAATAGGTAGACACCATGGCCTAACACATGGATTCCTTTATGTTTTAATGTAACCCCAAGGATAGATTGTACAAGGCACTGATAGGGATAATTTAGAGGAGAGACTTGGTGAGGGACCTTCATCCTCAACTCTCCCTCCAAGACCATCATCCCCTATTGAACACTTATACATGATTGCCTTGGAGATGGATGAAACTATGGAGGATGAACTCAAGTTACTCATTAAAGTTGATGGATTTGATGGAAAAGAAGGGTAGGCTAAAGAACTATAGGTTCAAGTAGAAGGGATTGAGTAGGAAGACAAAGGAAAGGAAGTTTCCCTAGATCTGGTCCTAATAGTGTAACCAAGGAAGAAGAAAGCAGAATTAGAAATTGTCCTTTTTAGAAAAAAGAGGTCAAAATTGACTTTCACTCATTTCATAAGTGAGATCAACTTTATTAATGAGGAGTACCCCATTGATGGACCAATCATCCCTGATTGGCTTATTTATTGAAAGATGCATAAGATCCATTCCTTGTCCCATTCATGGTCTCTGACCCAATCGATTAGTGTGGATGTGCATAAAGACATCAAGCCATATATAAGGGCATTGATGAAAGAGAAAGAGGAAAGAAGGGATGCTCTAGGAAAATCAAGAAACATAAGAGTAGAGGTAATAGAACCACCAAAACACACAAAATAATCTACTATTGTGTAGTTCAATCTAGAGACAGTTGGATTAGAGAGAGAAACAACCAAAAAATCATGGTGGGGACTAAAGATTTCACATTCTAAAAGGTTGAACCCTTTATAGGTTTAAATCTAGTGGAAGGGTAGTAGTCTGGTGAACTACCCATCCATGAGGAGGATATTGAGAGCTTAACAAGGGCTCATTTAGCTCAAGTTAGAGCTAACATCAAAGGAATGAAATAGAGGATTCATAATTTAGAGAAGGAAAAATAGAACTTAGAGACCCAAGATATATTATCAGTGCTTGAGGCTATAAAAAATATGTTTAAATCATCCTTTTTTGATATTTTTGATTCTTTAAAATTAATGAAGCTGAAACAAGATGCATTGATCCAACAGAGTGAGTTGGATAAAGGATTGATAATAGAGTAAAAAGATATAGAGATAAATACAAGGGATCTCATCAATATATTGATTAGAAATAGGATTCCTGAGTTCAAAACCATTAGCCTAGCCCATCTAAATTCTATATTGGTGATAATGGTGGGTAAGATCCAAAGTTTAATTCCTTGGTCAACAGGTTTGTACAGACTCCTTAAGGATGATGAAGAGATGATTGTATGGATTTAGAAAATACTTGGCACCATGTTGGCTAATCCTACTAAGAATACAACCTTGGGAATTATTGATGTTATAGATTATAAGCATAGAGTCACTTTGGTGATGTAGGAAGTAAAAGGCAAAAGCCAGGGTCAATCAAGTAGTGACAATAGCATAATTTTGGGTATGATCCTCACTACTGAATAAAAGATTGCATAATCTAGAAGCATCAAAGAAGTAATGGAAAGGGATGATAGAGATTTTGAGGACTTAGCTGATCAAGAAGATGTCTACCTCCTAAAGCTAGCTATAGATTTGGAACTTGTCAAGAACAACATCAAAGGGCTATTGAGATTCTATAAGAGCAATAGGGAGATCCTTCGGCAATAGGCCCACCAATTAATCAATATTATTTTTTGTAAAAAACTTATGATATTTAAAATAGGAATATTATTTTTGTAAAGGCATATGCTAGTCTATTTGCATATTTGCCTCTAGATCAATTTAGTTTTAAAAAGTAAATGTATTCTAGAACTTTCTAAAGAAGGACAATTGTCCTTATCTTTTATAAAATCTGTATCTTGTAACTGATTGGTATACTACATTATATTTATATAAAAGGCATTCTTACCATCTTGTAAAAGAGAGATATTATTGAGCAAAATTTGTATACTTTGATAAATTAATATAGTCAAGGAATTCTAAAAATATTGTCCAAATTTGATGTGTTAATTGTTAATATAACTTTCTCTCAATTGTTGGTTCTAAAGCTTGAATTTGAATAGTTTTTTTGAATTTTGAATTTGTATTTGTGATACAAGGTTATTAATTTGTGCCTATGCTAAATTGGTTGAAGGATCTTGAATTTTCTTCATCTCATTTGTTTTGTATTTATATGTGCTTATGTTATTTGAGTTTGGTAACAAATCTTTAAAGTAAAACCTAGCTCTTACTTTTATGAGTTCATATTATCCTTATAAATTTTCCAGGTATGTGGTGAGATATAAGATTATGCTATTTTGCATCATATACAGGTTAAATGTAGGTTCATCTATAATTAAAACTTTATCATGATATTTGATTCAAGGATCATCAATCACACATTCTATTTCTACCTTACCCTTCCTTTTTGCTTCTTTTTTAACCAAATCACTGTAACTTAGATTTCATTATAAATATTCATTTAGATTAATTTGTAGTTTAATTTATTATCATAATTCACTATCATTAACATAGATAATTCATAATTCACAAAGATTGGACCATGATGTCTCCCAACCATCAATTATTATAAATTTTGTGGAACATTCATACATTACTCTACCGTTATTTCACCACAGGTAACCTAAATTTCCAAAACCTACTACTCATGCTCTAAATTCCTAAAATTCTAAAATGAGAAGTGTTCTTTGAACACTAATAACCCTTGTGATACATTTAGAGGCATCAATAGGACCAAACACATTGAGGTTCACCATCATTACATTTGACAGTTAGTTACAAATAAATACATCAGTCTCTTCTACTACCCCACTACAGAACAACTAGTTGATATAATGACCAAACCACTTGGTGTAGACAAGTTCATCAAATTTGGGGATAAACTTTGTCTTGTTTCTAGTTTTATCATTAAGGTATGGTGTTAGCATACTTATGTATTTACCTTAGGTTATTGACTAAGGTAATAGATCTATGGTTATTTTACTTAGTCACTTGGGTTAAGAGGTTAGTTTGTTTTATTGGGCTTAGTTATTTCATGCTAGTCAATGTATGTTTTTTATCCCACCCTCTTCATGATTCTCAGGTTGTTCTTTTCATTGCCTATTTAATAGGCCTTCATGTATGGTTTGAATGTGTGTTATATAATACAATCTTATTTCTTTCAATCTTTGTGCTCAATCTAATAGTTAATGAACCCAAAAGTCAATGGCTTACTTACTTGAATCAAGCAGAAAATCAAAACAAAGTCATAGATCATAGGGTGTGTATCCCTAAAAAATCCATTTAATAGGGGTGCATACCACCCCAACAGAATTATATTCCACCCATGAATGCACCAAGCATGCAAGAGTGGAAATTGTTGAAAGAAATTGTGTCATGATTAGAAATAGGAAACATAATCAATAAATACAAATTTTATGAGATATGACCATATCCATTCAATTTGAGAATTATCTAAGTCCCCTTTATGCCTCATTTTGAGGCACCCAAATTTGAAAAATACAAATTAAAGGGTGACCCTTGTGAACATATTTGGGCATTATTTATATTATTCCAAGAGGTAGCTTACAATTGCATTTATTTGCTTCATTTATTTCTACAAAGTTTAGTGGGACAAGATTTAGACTAGCTTCTTAAGTTACCCAAGGGATTGGTTGTAGATTGGAATGATCTATATGAAAATTTCATCGACCACTTCTCTTATAATATTGAACATGATATGACCATTGTTAATTTGTGCATATTCAAATAATGAGATGGAGAAAGCTTCATATCATATCTAAAGTGATGGAGAGGATTAGATGGTTTCTTTCAACATAATTTTATAGATAAATAGTTGGCTAACATATTTGCATACAACCTACACCCTAAGGTGGTGCATAATCTAAAAATTGCTTACACAAACACATTTGAATAAATGATAGACAATGGTGTACATATTGAGAATGCACTTATCACCAAAGGCCTTGTCAAAATTTATTCATAGGGTCAAATGTCAAATTAGACCCAATCTCCTAATCAAAATATTACAACAAAGAAACCTAAGGGTTTTAATAAGAACAAGAACATGGTTATAAATGGAGTAATTAAATCAAAGCATGTACAAATAGTGTAGGCTCTACTAGCTCCAAATGTACAATTATCTCCATCTAATCCACCAAACACTTTGCATAGAGTCCTTCCCTGAAGGGTTTTCAATAATAACTTCATAATATTCAACAAAATAGGATATCTTGTTGAGGAAGTGTTCCAAAAACTCATTGTATCTAATTTAATTATATGTCCTATACCAAGGCCATTTCTTGAATATCAACCTAAACTTGATTGCTATCAAGCAAAGTAATTTTGTAAATTCCATCATGTTATTAGTCATGGTGCTTGTCATTGGGTTCAATTGTGACACCTTATTGAATATTTTATTGAGAGTGATGAAGTTGAAATTAAACTTGCTCCATATGACACTAATCAAGATATGAGAATCTATAAAGACCCATTTCCTTGACATAATCAACTACCAAAAAATAATCAAAACCAAGGATAGAATCAATGACATAATCAAAGTCAAGGCCAAATTGTAATTAGCATGATCATAATCAAGATCATAATACCCATCCTAACAACCTAGGTTACAAAAACATGCCTTATGACTACAACAATACCATGGGATGCATTTACACAAACCACATTGCAATTGTCACTATTAAAACCCATGAACCATCTCGTACTCCTTGTAGTACTAGATCCATTATTATAGGGTCAACACCCTCTCCCTCAAGTAACACCACATTAAGTTCATGTAATTTAGTTGTGTCTTTGTTTGCATGGGTTACCATTTTTGGACCTCATCTTTCCTCTAATTATAATGACTCTTCATTGAATTGAAATTGTTCCAATGCAACTTGACACTTTAAATCCACTCTCTAAGGTCTTTTACCTTTATCTTCTAATTATAATGGCTCATTTCCACCTCTAGATTGTGCAATCACAACTAGACACTCGTGAGTTACCCTTCAAGGCCCTTTGTCCTCTTCTTCCAATGTTAAACCCAACATGAACATTGTGCCTTCAAATTTAAAGCCAAACATTGAGATAGCTAAGTTTAAACCATCTCATCCTTCTATTGAAAATATTTATAGTCTATCAGACCAACTGAATAAAACCCCTACATATATTTCTATTTTAGATCTCTTGCATATGTGTGAAATCCATAGAACTATCTTGAATGACCTTTTACAATAATTCATTATTACCCAAGATATTAATCCTAAATAGTTTCAAACACTTGTAGGGTATTTGTATTAATTTTAAAAACTCACATTTGATAAAAAAAAATACATGTCCACTCTTAATTTAATCCATAATAACCCATTGTATATAGAGGTCATCATTGAAAATCATAAGATCATGCAGGTTCTTATAAACAATGGTTCAAGGCTGAACATAGTGTCTCTCAAACTAGTATAAATATTGGGCTACAATAATAAGGATTTTTAACTAGATATAATCACCATAAAGGCTTATGACAATGATGAAAGGGAATCTTCCAGTACAATTTATTTACCAATCATTATTGGGTTTGTGTCCCATCACACATTGTGACATATTATGGATATTGATTTTCCTTATAAAATACTTCTTGGGTATCCTTGGATCCATAAAGTACAAGCCATTCCATCTACCTTACATCATTTCATTAAGTTTCCCCATGATGGGATCAAGGTCACTATCCCCACTGATCTACAACACTATCAATATTGCAAACATCTAGAAGTTAACTTTTGGAATTATAACTATTTTCCTAGTTATGAATTCATTGTAAAGAAGAATAAGGAAATAGTTTACCATATACAAAAATTCAATTATATCAACCTTAGTGAACTCACTTCCACTTTGGCTGATCCATTTCTAACAACTCTTGTAACACATGTTGTTATAAAAGATGTGGTCATTTTCATGTACCATGTTAAGGATGCCTTCCATATTGCTAAGTTATTGAAGTATCCTAAGACATTTGGTAAACCCAAACCTTTTAAAATACATAATAGACCCAACTTGATATGACAATAGAAGAATGAAATAAAAAAACCACTGATGGTATTTGTACTTGCTACTTCACCAAGATAGGGTCGAGAGGCTTTCACTGAAGGAGACTAGTTATATTTTGATGGCATTATTGATTGTTTTTAAAATAAAAAATATCATATCCATAATTGTATCATGGATGATTTTTATTATATAGGAAAATTTCTTGGCCCATGAGCCCAAGGAATCATAGAACCTTTATTAGCTAGTGTACCTACTTTGAATCATGGTCTCATATTTATACCGCTTGGGGGTGAACTCATGACTTTTGATAGTGATTCTTATAAATTTAATAACAATGAGACTCCTATAAATGATGTAACATCCCATTATAGCCTTTTTTATGACCTTGATGACATTAAATTATTTGATTCAAATGCTATTATGACTATAACACCCCATAGTTCCCTATGCCTTTGCCATCCTGAACTCATTGATTGGGACTAGCAAAATTTGGCCATACACCTTGATGAATTACAAAATGAAGAGTCAATTATAGAGTATATGGTCCTTAGAGACATATTTCCCATTGGTGATCATAATTAATTATTTTACTTTTAATTGGATCCTTCTACCTACTCTGGAGAGTAGACAAACTTTATTCATCATGAAGAACATAAAACATCAAGATCTTTGGGTGAAAACCTCTTTAAGACATTGGTTAGTCAAGGAAAAACTAAAGATAAAGACAATACCTTGAGTGAAAAGCTATTTTAGGCATTATTATATGGGAAAGTTTCTCATCCCCAAAGGATGCATGAGGTCCATCAAGTCCTAGCTTTATAGCCAATACTAGCACTATGTTAGAATAACAAGTTTTTGAGTGTCTTGCTCTTGACTTTCCTAAGATTTTAACTAGTTATACATTACTTAATTTGGTGGATTTAGATTCATCACATTAACCAAAGCTTTGGGAGGAAAAAATAAACTATATTAAAACAAGATCATGATCACACATTGACTACTATTCTTGAAGATGATTCTTCACTCCTTGTAGAGAACACTATTGAAGTGAACCTAGGAACATATGAGATCCCAAAATTATTTACCTTAGAGCTTACCTTACTAAAGAAGAATGAGAACACATTATATCTATTTTTATGGATTTTATTGATATTTTTTGTGGGAATATTCATACATGCTAGGCTTATACCCTCACTTGGTTGTTTATTGCCTTGTTCATCTAGATGCTAGGCCAATTAAACAAAAATTGAAAAATATGCATCCACGTATTTATCTATTGGTAAAATATGATTTGGATAAATTATTGGGATTAAACTTCATTAGACTACTTAACTATTTTGAATGGATATCAAACATAGTTTCAATCAACAAAAAACCATAGGGTATACATCTTTGTACAGATTTTAGATACATCAACAAAAATGCCCCAAAGATGATTTTACTCTACCCAACCTCGACATGATTTTTGATTATACTATTGGCTATGAGATGCTATCCCTCATAGATGGATTTTACGGATACAACCAGATCAAGATATCCTAAGAAGATCAACATAAGACTATGTTCACCACTCTATGGGGAACATTCTATTATCAATTCATGTCATGTCATTTGGCTTGAAGAATGTTGGATGCACTTATCAACATGTTATGACTATCATCTTCCATGAAATGATACATGATATTGTTGAGGATGATGTTGATGACATCCTAGATAAATCAAGAACATGGGATGTACATCTTAACATTCTATAAAGAATATTGGAGAGACTCCATGAATATAAAGTCTACATGAATTTCAAGAAGTGTGTCTTTGGCATCACTTCAATGAAATTGCTAAGGTTTATTGTATCTTAAAGAGGGATCAAATTCGACCTTGCTAAGGTTAAAGCCATTGTTGAAATAACTCCACCTTCAAATCTTAAACAAATGTATTCTATTCATAGGTTCACTTCTCAATTGACATATAAGTTCCATCCATTTACACATCTCTTGAATAAATGGGTCATGTTTCAATGGGATCAAGAGTGTCAATTAGCATTTGTGAATCTCATAACATATTTGGCCAACCCACCAATGTTGAGATTGCCAACACCTGGATAACCATTTATTCTTTACATTTGAGTGACTAAACATGCACTAGGGGAAATTTTGGTCCAACATGATGATCAAGGTAAAGAACATGAAGTTTATTATTTAAGCCACACACTCGTAGGTTATGAGCACAATTATATGCCTATTGATAAGGTATGTTTAGTTATGGTGTTCACTTCCCAAAAGTTGTGACATTATATGCTGAACAATAAAACAATTATTATTGCTAAGGTGGATCCTCTCAAAATTTTATTATCCAAATTAACTCTCATAGGTTGCATGGCCAAATTGGTCATGTTAATAAGTGAGTTTGATGTTGAGAATCAAAATCAAAAAGTTATCAAAGGATAAGTTATTGATGATCAACATGCAAAGGTCCGTATTATAGACACTCAATCACTTAGATTCAACTTTCTAGATGGTTATGTTATGATAGTGGAAGGAGTACAACATGACCCTAGACAATGGAAACTATATTTTGATGGTTCCTTCACATCTAGAAGATCTAGATCCAACATTTTTTTGATTACATCATAAGGGGATCTAATTCTTAAAGTGTTTCATATCAATTTTCATTGTAAAAATAATATGGATGAATATGAATCACTTGTTGTAAGTCTTCATCTTTTAGTATAGTAGGATATCTAGTACTTGATGGTCTATTATGATTCCTAATTGATTATCAATCAAACCACTGATCAATATCAAACTAGAGATGACAAGCTTGTACCCTACAATCTTGTTGTTGATAATCTTAAGACTCATTTTAAATATATATAGTTTTAACAAGTACCAAGGGATAATAATAAATCTATAAATTCAATGTCAATAATTGGGTCCATGATATAGATTAAAAACAATGCTAAAGAGTATCAGTTTCTCATTAAAAAATCTTTTGTATCCTAACCATGTATTTCTAGATTCTGAAAGGGTATGCACCATTACGGGTCCTAATCCCACACCTGAACTACCTTGGTATCAATATTTTTATAATTATTTACATGATCACATTTTTCCACATGAGCTTTCTAACAATTGTCACAAACTTTTCCTTCACCTCATAGCTCATTAAACCCTCCTTGAAAACATGGTTTATCGTAAAGGCTATGATAGAATGCTACTTAATTATTTATCTTTGGGATAATCTACATTAGTGCTTAAGGAGGTTCATGAAATAATATGTGGGGCCCACACCAATGGTGTATTCTTAGATAAAAATTTCCTAAAAATACGTCATTATTGGCTAAAAATGGAAATAAATGCTTGCAATTATGTGAGGAAGTGTGTTACTTATTAGCAATATGTAAATTGGATACATTCACCTTCCTTGCCACTACAACTAATCATAATACAATGGCCATTTTCTACTTAGGGTCTCAATCTCATTGGGAAAATAAACCCAACATCTTCAAATTACCATAAACATATATTAAATTCTATCAAGTATTTTACTAAGTGGATTGAGACCATTCCTCTCACTTATGTTATTGGTCGATAGATTGCCAAGTTTATTCATTACCATATCATCTATCAATATGGAAATCCTATCATGAATTATATCTGATAATGGAAGAACATTTTTAAACATAGATGTTAAAGACCTTTGTGCAAAATTTCAAATCAAACACAAGAAATTCACAAGGTGTAAAACAAATCAAGGTGTCAAACAAAACCATTGTATCCACAGTGACACTAGCTATAACCTATAAGGCAATGGACAAGTCAAGGTGTCAAACAAAACCATTATATCCATTTTAAAGAAGATTATCAATGACACTAGCTATAATTGGCACTTAAAATTTTTTCTTGTCATTTGGGCTTATTATACAAGTCATTCAAACCCCCATAGGATCCACTCCATACTCCATTGTTTATGGAACATAAGCTATTATCCTGATTGAGATCAAGTTGTCTTCATTGTGAGTATCTTTTAAACATATTGAAGAGGATGAGGAATATAGAGTCTCTAGATTAAAAGAGATATAACTCCTTGATGGTAAGAATTTGTATTCCATTTAAAACTTGCAAGTCTATTAGAATAGATTGCAGAGAAGCTACAAGAAGTGCAATCTCCCTCAGGAGTTTGAGATTGGTGATTTGGTCTTGAAAGAGAACCAAAAGAACATAAATGTTGAATGTAAGAAAAAGGGTAAGTTCTAACCCAATTATCTTGGACCCTATAATATCATAAAAAACTATGGATTTGGGGCATATATATTTCCCACTCTAGGTGGTGAGAAAATTCTAGAGCCCATAAACATTATGCATCTCAAGTAGTTCTATGATTGACAACTTTTGAACCATTGTCTACAAGACTCCTTGCTTGGAGGCAACTTATGCTAAAGTTATTTTATCTGACCATTATATCTTGGACCATCCCATGTTAGACCATATTCATTTTGACCTACCCTAGACCATTATGTTGAGAACCATATTATTTTATGACTCCAAACAATTGAAGATTTGGACCATTGGCACTCTAGATCATTTATATTCCATCTAAACTCATTTTATCCCACCCTGGTCCATCCTATTTTGGACCATATTTATTGTGGACCATCTTCTTTTGGACCATATTCATTTTAAACCATTATATTTAGAACCACATTCTTTTTCTATCATGGGCTATTGTAATCTGGACATATTTTAATCCCTTGACCAATTATGATCCTAATTATGACTCATAGGCACTATGAACACATTCAATGCTAGTTCTATAAACTAGTTTTACATGGATAGTATTTTGCAGCTTCTCCTATAGAGAAGTGAACATGGATAAATCGTTAGCTCTAGATCTTTGTGTACTAGATGGTTCTTCAGAGTTATCTCATGCTGTATACTATTCTATTGTATTTTTATATTATTGATAGGCATTGTATCCTTATTAGGATCTCACTCTCACTGATTCGTAAGCATGGACCATTATATCTATTTTATCTATTGTTTGAACTCTTACCTATGTATGTATATCTCCTCAGCTAGATAGTTCCATTTCTATTCCTTATCCCAAAAAACCCAAAAACATTAGAGAATGATCGACAAAAATAACAAAAACATTCTCATACACTTTTGTTTATTCTACACATCCCACACACTTGTCATTTTTCAAGACCATTCTAATTTCAATGCTCTCACCATTTTGTGATCCCATTTTCCTTATTTATTATACAACATCAATCTTGTCTTCTTATCATCACTTTTATTCTATCCCATTTCTTGGGAGAACTACATTTGACTTGAAGTTCATTTTGGACCTTTCATCCATAGAACAATGTAGGGAACACCCACTTGTCTTATACATATGGAGTCAGCTAGGACAACCCCTTCCTTTTCTCCCTTTTCCCCCATTTTCTTTTGAGTTGTTTCCCTATTACTTGGGGGTAACTTTGTGTCCTTGTTCTTGTTAAATTTTGGCAGAAAGTAGAACTTCTACTACAAGTGCCTGAACAATTGTTTTCAAACCACACTAACATTATGACTAACTTCTTAGTTGTGTGTGTTTATTTGATTTTTATTTGTGTTTTATTGTGCTTTCTTGTCTCTTCATTTATTTATTTTTCTTCCTCTGTTGTTTCTTCTTGGTATTTTGTGTTTCTATTTTGTCTTGTTATTTTATTTTTCTAATAACATATTGATAGTACACGTGGAGCTTGATTATTCATATCTTGCTTTCATGATGTTTATTAAGTTGTTATTACTTTGTTTTTTTACATTCTTGTTCCTACTTAAATCTTGATTATTCATATCTTGATTTTGGGTTAGGTTCATTCATGTTTTTATTTTTCTTTGTTTTTGTTTGCTTTTGTTTAGATGTCAATAGTTGTAACTCTGGTATTGGTAGTTCTTATCATTATACTTAGTTATAAATATTCACATTTGAATCAGATCATTGCAATTGAAATGCAATGTCATTATAAGTTGCTCATACTTACGATGCATAATTTCATTTTTATATAACAAGAACTAAGTGTTTTTTATCCAAGTCTCAAAATCAATGTGGCTTTAATGAATAAATCTTAAGTGCACTAATGAAACTAGGTATCAATGGCTTATCTTGCACTTGACTCTAATCAAGATTTGTATATCTTGGCATACATCATGATTATAATCGAACATTGGTTAGTTTTCTTCTTTTCCTCAATCCTCATTCCATTTTCTCTTAATTATAGGTGAAATACATTGGCTTGAGGTCCATTTGGACTATGTAGGTAGCACTTGGATATGTGACATATTTTAGGTCAGCTCAACCACCTTCATTCTTTTGTTAATCTCTTTCATCACTTTGTACATCCTCATATTCTTGGTGTCTTATGATTTTTCCGGTCATTGGACCATCACCTCTATGTTTTCACCTATTCGTATTTAATCTATGCATTAGGTTATATCTTGGAGATATGCTTTCTAATTTCCCCTACAAGGGCACAATATTTGAACCAGTCACAAATATAAATAATCCCTACTAGGGAATAATTAATTATCATTGATCAAGATCAACTCTATTAGGGAAAAATTAATTTATCAACTGATAAAATATGCTCTACTGGAACACATTATTATTTTCTTTCTCTTTAGAACAACATTCTCCTATTTCTTGTAATTTCCAACTCTATGGATTTTTTCCCTTATTTTGGCATTATTTTAGTGTGAAAATTGAATTAGGATCAATCAATTCCTAAGCATGAAACTTTATCCCTAACTTTGGATGTTTTAAAAGTGTGTCTCTTATATTTTTTGATTGTATCCTTCCTCTTAACCCCATCATTTGGGCCCATTATATTCTAATTATATTTTGATTATTGATAAAAATCAATGCATGCAACCATTAAATCATCTGGATTTAATATGTCCCATGGGTTAATCTCAATTTATCTCTTTTTTTGAGAGGCCATCCTTCTTTTTCATCCTTGTATGTCCTCTTGAGGGGGAATCATGGGTCACTTCCTTCCAACTTCTTCTTGATAACTCTTTTCTTTGAAAAGATGTTGCTTCACCTAAATGTCTCTCTATTCTTTCTCAAACAGGGGGAAAATGTAGACATACAATTCCTAACACCATTCTTTTGAAATTTTAAATCTTACTCAAAATATTTGAAAATGTACAATTTAGGTTAAAATCACTTAAATGTGCCAAATGGTTTGAGCTTGTCGTATAAAAATATTGATTTAGGCTAATATATCCCTAAATGGGGCAATGCATTTTATGTGATTTTTAACTTTGATCTAATAATTTCAAGTCAAAATGATGAAAATGAATTTTGATGCTTTGGATCACTATTTTCTTCTAGTTTGAAATCACATAATGCATGCATGTGTTATTTTGTGTTGACAATGTCCTAAATGGGATATTAGTCTGTACACATCTAACATCACCTTTTAATTCCTCTCCCCAAGTAATATGACATTTTGACTAGTTTGATTAATGATATGCAACCAATTTCAAAAGAATTACTTAAAATTTTATTAATCTCACTTAGGAAAATTAATCCAAATTTAGAGCTTAAGTGGAAAATCCATGGAAGTTATTGAATATGTTTTAATTGGAAATTGATTCCTAATATCTGCATCATCAAATGACATAACTTGTAGGGTGGAATCCATAAGATATAAATGCAAAAAATATAAGGTTTAAGTCCTTCCATTCCTCTTTAATGCCCCTTCTTTCTAAATATTTATGAGGGTATTTATGTATTAATTATACAAAATTGGATTGATTCATGGACACACATCTTGATATCAAAATGGACAATCATGGTTGATCCTAATCAAATCCAAAAATATATAAATAAGAGGGATAAGATCACAATTTTATAGCTTAATTTGTGTAAACTTATTATGAAAAAACTATCTCCATAAGGAATTTGGGTGTGGTGCTTAATATGATTAATTTACAATAGGATAGCTTCATTGACATGTATACATTTGATTTCATATCATGAGCCTAGTTTCATTGATGCATAAGAGATGATGGAGGAGCTTTTACTTGCATCATTAATGAATACTTGAGCACCAAATAAAGGGTAAAATTATTTTTTGAGCCATATTTGGGTGATGGGATGCTCTTGGGAAGGTATTGTGTATGCTTTCTTTCAATAGCTTTCAATTGTCATTTGCTAAACCTTGTCGAAAGAGTTGGCTTAGCTTGTTATGTTTTTATGCATTTTTATTGATTTTTATTGACTAATGCTTGATCTAAACATATTTATAATCCATATCTATACCATTAATGTGTTAGTAACCAAAATAACATTTTTTGAATCGAATAACAAAATGTAAATGGGAAAATCTTTGACACCACATTTTACAAGGAATTAATGTGTCACTTATTAGAAGCTCTATAACCTGATGAATATTTTTGACATAATTGACAAGATTGGAATGAAAATAAGATAATTTATACATATTTTTATTATGATTCATTAAAATATTTTATATTGGAATGTTTTTTTTAACGTGTTTTAAATTTATATTTTCGATTTAGGCTTGACCAAGAAACATTTTTATCTAAAGACATATATAAGCTATAAAATATCTTACAATATTTTAATAATTAATTTAATTTTAGTTCATGATTCATTTTATATTATTTATTTATATTTATCATCCAATTTAGAATGTAAAAATGATTTTTAATAGTTGAATGTACTATCAAGATACATCAAATTATGCTTATTGATTACATTGTGTAGAATCTGACTAAAATGTGAAATATATTTCTAGATAATAATTATTCATATTTGGATTCCTTTCCCTTTCAAACAAAAATTTAGATATGGGAAAGATAAAATTCTAATATCACACTCCAAAAGGAGTTAATTCTTCTCACTTGTTATAGGCCTTCTTATTCAATGAAAGTTGTTAACATAATTAACAAGCCTAGCATGAAAATGAGGCAATTTTACATATTGTTATTATGTTTCATTAAAATATTTAATATTGGGATACTTTTTAACATTTATTTTACTTATTTGTAGGATTGACCAAAAAACGTTTTTTTACATAAGAGATATATATGAGTTATAAAATATATTATAATCGTATAAGATTTAATTCCATTTTAGTTCATGTTTCCTTTGCTATTATTTCCTTATCTTTATCATGTGATTTGGAATGCAACATTGTTTCTCAATATTTGAAAATAATTAAGACATGTCACATTATGTTTGTTGATTGCATTATATAGAATGTAATTAGAATGTCAGGTAATTTTTAAAAAACTCTTAGTCGGTTCCCTTTGTATTTAAAACAATTACCATCATGTAATTTTAAACTGAAACATTGGTTATCAACATTTGAACAATATTAATGGGTCAAATTATAATATTTTATCCCATTAGGTGGCCAAAAATAATTTAAAAAATAATTCAAAAATAAATATTAAAAAATATTTAATGAATTTTTTAAAAAATGGAAAATGTATATACACTACATCTTTGTATATATAATTTAAAACACATTTCTTTGATTAATATCAATGATCCAAGCTCAATAGATTTTGAGGATAAATTGAAAATGTATGTGGCCTCTTTATTCTAAAAAGTGGGACACCTAAGATGAGTCACCAATAGTTTATTATTTATGTTTTGTAAAAAAATTGTAAATAGCATCTCAAACAACTTTCTATTAATTATTATTCCTATTTTCATTTATTTTCTCTTTCAAATAATTAAGACACATTTATTGATATCTATCCACATTTTGATTTATATCTCCTTCATGAAATTTATAATTATTAAAATTATATTACACACACACACACACACACACACACACACACACACACACACACACACACACACACACACACACACACACACACACACACACACACACACACACACACACACACACACACACACACACACACACACACACACACACGAGATTTTTTAGTTATTTTTCCTAGGATAATTAGATGCGCTAACTAGTGATACAATAATGACCATAAGTATAATAATTTATTTTTCTAAAAAATGTAGACATATCATCAAAACTCATGAAACATTATAATAAATATTTTATTTAATTTTTATTCTAATACTATGAAATATTATATCATTTAAATAAATAATCATTTTAAAATAACTTATATGATAGTCAATGTCAATAATGAGGTGATCAACATGACCTCATATATCATTAGTGGGTCTATTGAAGGGTTATGGAGAGGAAGATTGATTCTGATGCATTACATATGAAAGCTGAGTAAAATTAATTAATACTACATGTTAAAGATGTGAATCAATAATCTTAAATATGGAGGAAATTTTAGGTGAATACAAATTAGGAAGGACTATTTCAAATAATCTAGACTTATGTCCCTAAATTGGATGAGAGAGAATCTTTTAAAATGAATAGTTTTTGCATTTTCTGCATTTTCACATGGAGAGTATGGTAATAATTTGGATCTATTCCCCATTTATTATATTGGAGAGAATTTAAAATTATAAAATTTTGAATAATGTAGGCATATTCTTGATATTTATTTTTTAGTTGAACTATAGATAAGTCCAAATTATCTAAAATAGTCCCTTAGGGATGAATGTTATAAAAAGGGGTCATCATTGTATGTGCATATTAAGTAAATTTGAATAACTATGAAACTAATGTTAAAGATAGGGAATTGAAACTAAGATTAGCCCACACTTAAAATGAATGAAAATAACTCTTACTGAAAGTAAACACATGTTGGAAATAAAAAATTGAATTAAAATGATTATAAAGGAAATTATATTGGAATTTAAATGTTAATTAAGATTGGAAGCTTATTTATAATGAAAAATCACACATGAATAAATAAGATCCATACTCAAGCAGAAACAAGGATCACACTCACTCTTCTTAAACTAAACTTAAGTAAGTAATTTAGGAAAATATTCAAGTTAAATATGGAATCAAAGAAAACATGGTAATGAAATGAATATTGACATATGCTGCAATTGACTATAACATAAATACTCACACAACTAAGCAACCAATCTAATAGATGTGAGTATTCACTAAAAATCCTCATGAGTGGGTGCTACCTTAGCTGGATTAGAGATCAAACACCCTCCTTGTTTAAGATAGATTTACATCAATGCAATGGTATAAATGATAAAGGGAATGCATAAATGAAGGAATTTCTATAAGATCGATTACAACACTCTTGATTTAATTTGTTGATATGAAAACTTAATAACTATATTTTTCCTGAACTAATCTATAGTCTGAAGCTTCCTTCTTATATAGAAAAGTCATAATTTTATTAACTATGTTAAGATATTGATGGACCCTTATAATAGGACCACCTATGAAAATTTTGAGACTAGTAGAAATAATAACTAATGAATAATGGTGGAATAAAACAACCATAATAATATTTATAATATAGATAAATAATGAGTAGTATAATGGAATGAATAGGTTAACATTAAAGTCATATAATGATATACAACTAGAAATAATACCTTATACTTTATTGTTGATGGAATGTTGTGTTTTTTTTTGGGTAATTAGAGTGTAGCTTATATCAATTTGTCTTAATCACCTAAACATAGTAAATAGTCACTTACAACTATTACTATAGGTTGGCATAAATAACTATTATAGTTTAATGGTGTCTTATGGTCAATAATCATATAGTCATTAAGTGGATACAAATGACTCCTATACATTAGCTACAAGTCTAAAATATCCATCAAGGAAATAATATGAGCATGTACACTTTGCATTTTATTCACCATTATAAATATCAAAATATTTAAATCATTAAATCATACTAGTTTATCAAGATATAACGTATTTGAACAAAAAAGACATGCATATTTATTAACTATATAATATATTAATTTTTAATATAAATTTAAAAAGTATAGATAAACAATTAAAGAGGTGATTATGAAATACTAAGCTATAGGATGAATGTCATTTTTGGGCCTAATTATATGGCTAAATAAAGTATTTGGACATCCTTATGCGAAATGTTATTAGTTTAGGTTGGATTATAATAAGACATAAAATGTACAAAAACACTTATTAAATCACAAGATGTGGTGTCCCCAACTTTAGTTTTGGGAATATAGCCTTTATCTCTTCATTTTCTCCCATTTCTTATTTAACTCTTGTTCATCAACTAGTACTACTCCAGTCTAGGGAGGGATTGGAAGACATAAAGAAGGTATGCTTTAAATTCTTTCCCTAACCAACCAATAATTTTATTCATCAATAAGTATATATACTTTCTTTCACTATCATTTTCATCCTTGAAATTTAAAATAAAGTAAGTTTATTTATATTACAATAAAGAGGTAGTTTCATTACATATTATCCATAGGCAATGTATGCTTCCTTGCATATTTACTTAGAGATGGAAATGAAGTGACATATATATTCATTCATATTCCCCTACAATACCTCACTGAAATATGAAAATAGGCTTAGTTTCTCCCACTAATCAATGATCAATTAGTTTCTCCCATTGATTAATAATCAAACTAGGCCATGGATGCTTTGTTCTAAGGTATAAACTAACATATTTATCTATTAAATTATAGGACATTAACTCATTTTTACTTTTGGATTCATTTATGAGGTACGAATAGTAATCAATCCATTAAATAACATAAAAATAACATTAAGATTAATTCATTATCCATTATGACTACAACCCAAGGTAAAAAAATTCACATAATAAAACCCTAATTTATATTGAGATATTAAAGTAAGCTTAACATAATTCCCTAGGAGAACCTATTTTTTTGCTCTCATATGATGTTGTTTATTTGATATTGTATTAATTGTTCCTATAGACACTAAATTATAGTATTTGACACTTATAAATGTCAATCTTGACTTAAACTTATCCTATATGACTTTTACATATCCAAACAACTCTCATTTTCCATTTCCACACCCCTACATTCCAGTTATGAGCTTGATCCCTTCTAGGTTACTATCAATCACCTACCCAAACCTCTTATTCTATGCTAAATCAGTTAAATATCCTACTCATATATATATATATATATATATATATATATATATATATATACATGTTTATTTGATATTGTATTAATTGTTCCTATAGACACTAAATTATAGTATTTGACACTTAGAAATGTCAATCTTGACTTAAACTTATACTATATGACTTTTACATATCCAAACAACTCTCATGTTCCATTTCCACACCCCTACATTCCAGTTATGAGCTCGATCCCTTCTAGGTTACTATCAATTACCTACCCAAACCTCTTATTCTATGCTAAATCAATTAAATATCCTACTCATATATATATATATATATAATACCAAATTTACATTTTTATTTCTTAGATAATAGCATCAAGCTCAGATAGTAATTTTGTCATTATTTTCTTAAGGTTTCCATTACTATCCTTCACCTAGCAACAAATAATTTTCAAAATCAAACCATTCCCATAGGTCAGTGTATTCACCTAATTTTTTGGTGGCACAAGAAGTTACCAAATTTAGAGATGATAAACTAAGTATATTGATCATCTATATTTCTCAAGTACCTATCAATTATACTATTGTACATTCATAGAATATTCCCTATTCTTTCGATATTGCAAATCAAGCACTAGGATCAGTCATACATCAAGCCTAAAACACATCAAGTTAGGTTAAGTTCTAACAATGTCAACACCAAAAACTAATTTATAGGTGCATTCATATAATGAAAGAAAATAATTACACATTCACACTTAGGGAAATAAGTACATATGGATTGACTTCCCTCTTAAAACTATTGGATATGTAGGCAATGATAAGTCATGAATGGAGGTGATTGGGGTCAACTTAACCCAATTACACTTCCTAAAATTTTACAAGTTTTTATCCTTCACATATAAACCTAAGGTTTCAAGGAGAAGGAATTTGATTTTTAGAGTTGTACATATAATCAAGGATCAAATATTACACATACAAAGACATTAAGCATTCATTCCATACTATACAGTCATAGAGAAAATTTCCCAAGATGATAACATTATCCTCAACCATTACCATTGACATTAAAATCCAAGACTAATAATACCAAAATTATGCACACATACAGTCAGTTACAAATGTGGATGAATCACAATCCTAATCCTAGTCTATTTCTGTTATTAGTACAAAATCATAGTCAATCAATTATACATATCTTGATCTCCTTAATACTTTTCATAAATATCAAATTGATTTATTAGATTAGTTACATTTAAATTTATAATTGGTTTCCATCTATTACAATCTAAATAAATTCTACAAGTTTAGCTTATTGTCATTAATAGTAATCTAAGAAAAAGGAAAATATATTGGTTAACCCAAATACTAATTGAACATTTACAAACCTTATATTTCCTTTAGGGTTTCATTATTCCTTTAAGGGTTTTCAGAAACCTTTACCTATTAAATGTGATTAGAATTCCTATTACAATTATTGTTGATGTGTTGTACATTCTACAAATAGATTATTTAAGCTAAGACACAAGATACAATATCTTATCTATGGAAAAACTATTGAATTGAGCATACCCACATATGAATCCATACCAAAATAAAATGGAAACTCTAATATAAAAATATCTAATGTCCCATTTACAAATCATGAAGAAATAGAAACTAAGGAACTTCTAAAGTACACCATATGTATCATGTGTATCCTTCTCCTAAGACATATAGTCATCTAATAGATGATATTATTGACAAAATTATGAGTAGATTACCACATCAAAATTCAATTACATTCAATGATAGTTTGATTATCAATGATGAATTTTATTTCTATGCATTATTCATACAAGCTAACATCAATATGCACCATATACATAGTGTTATGGTTTATAATGGTGTTCACAAAAATGTTTGCACCATGACACTTATCAAATATATTTTATAGATGTAATATGATATAAAATATGCAACAAGAGTGATCAAAGGGTTTAATGGACATAAATAGGATACCCTTAGAAATATTGTACTGCCTCTTTAGGTAAGACCCACCATAATGGGGAAATATTTATTTCCTTACATATACAATCACTAATTTTCCCTCTTCAAATAACTTTATCCCTATTTTTACATATGTTTCTACCTTATACTTGTCATTAATTATATATATATATATATTATATATATATTTATGTCCTTACTTGTTCTTGAAACTATTTTATGTGCTCTACAAATGCCTACACATCATCACTAACATATTCTACAATTGATAACATGAGCATAAGGACTCATGCTCTCCCTCACTATACCCTTTCTCACCAATTCAATCACTTACCAATACAATTATGCATGTTATGTTGGGATCATCTAGTAAGCTACTTGAATGGGTATAATTGATCCTAAAATTAAATAAATATTATGTTTAATATCTCTCTTTGGCATTAAAAAATATGGAAATTGATTAGGTATAATATCAACATATTCCTACAACATTTTCCCCCTTTATTGGTATTTGGACAACCTCTATTTCTTATTTATTAACCTTTAGTGCATGATAAATCTCTCTCATCCTCACCTCATGGATAAATTATTTTGTGAACAACACACTTTCTACTTGCTCTTATTCCTTAATAAGTAATAGAGATAAATTTAAATCATTATTATAAAAAAGTATGTGTGTTCTTCTATCCATCATGGATTGATTTCTTGTCATATTTCCATGGTCTTCCCAAAAATAAATGGCATACATCCATTAGAATATAATCATACCATATTTCATTGTTATAAGTCATTCATGTGGAAATTTTTATTAAACACCTCTTATCTACTATAACTTAATTTCCTTTCTTAAACCATAAAATATAGTAAGGACAAGGATGCTTTTCACATTGCAGACCTAGTTTTTGTACCATTTCTTTAGAAACCATATTTTCAAAACTTACACCATTGATAATAACTTTACATACCTTTGTTCTAAAAGTGCACTTGGTTTTAAAAATATTTATACATAACCATGAGTAACCACGATTTTTATCTTGTGCATGTTATTTTATTGGATAAATCATTGTTCTTCTCATCATGATATTTCATTCTACATCTATTGCAACTTATATATTTTGTTCATCTATTTTAGCCTCAACCAAATTCACTCTTGGATAATACTTTTCCCTCCTTTATTATGCATGATAGCATAGACACTAAAATTATTTGTTACCTTATTTTATACATTTTTATCAAACATAAGGTTTGTGTGGGGTGTTCCATCCTGTACCACCACCACATCCCTTCCTCTATGAAATCCTCTCCATCTTTATTTAATTTTAAACCCTTGTCTAGTATCTTCTTGTTTATTTGACACATGGGATGATTCTCCTCTTATATAATTTAATCCACCTCTTATTGGATATGATTTACCTATCTTTAACCCATGTGATTTCCTAAAATATTATGTATTGTGCTTATATTCTACCTTCAAATATGGTTGATAATTATCTTCCACATTATTAATTTTATGAATTCTTAGCTCATATTAAATATAAATGTTAATTCATATTTAATATAAAAATTAAAACCATTTACATACCTTTCATACATCTGTTCCTTTGTTTTATCATGCTATACTTGAATGGACAACTTGAAAAAATCATCTATTATTCTCTTTTTTCCTTATATTCTAAAATATTATGTAGAGGTTTTGTACATAATCTATCAAAATTAAAATTTCTCTCATATTTTTATCCATCTTACACTAGGTCTTTATATTTTCCTTACCCTTCTTTTGTCTTTCAATATGTACGTGGTCCTAGCATATCATTGCATGAACCTTTAATTTTGTGCATGCATTTTTATTTGATTTTTCCTATTTTACTATACTTTTCCATTCAATAAGCTTCTCCATACTCTTCAACCAATATATCAAATCCTTTGGTTTTAGTCTACCTTGAAAATTAAACAATTATTTCTTCATTCATTCTTTTTTATTCTCGAAATATCCTTTCGTTGACTGTGTGTGGATACTCTTTTATTCCTCCTCTTGTTGAAAATTTTATTCAAGACATTTATTCCTTTATTTTATGTCTTATTTGCATTTTTATCTAACATTCAATAAGTTTGGTGAGATCTTCCACCTACCTCTACAGCTATTACATATTATTGTTCATTTATGCATAGCCTCCTTGACTTCTTTCCATCTCACTTAAACTTGTTCTTCAAAACAAAAAAAATATCCAAAATATAATTTAAATTTAAATAATAATTCACATAAAATATTACCTTGAATTTTTTACCTAGAGATGAACCTTTTATGATATTATATGATGAATTTAAAATGATGCAACAATTTCAAAACACATATACAAATAATTCTTTAGCATAAGATAAAATTTTATTAAAATTATTAATTATTATACAAAATAAATAAATAAGAGTCTTTAAATAAATCACAACTGAAAAAAAAGTTGTCATGCACAACTAAATTTTTTATTAAAGCAAAAATCTACCTATAATTAATTGAATTTACTATTTTTTGAAGATGTTAAAGCTTAAATGGGCATACTAATTATATCTTATTATCTACATGTATAAATAACAATTTAATATTAATTATAACTCAATGTCATGCTTAGATAAAACAAAATTACATCCAAAAAATAAAAAAATACTAAAAATAAAATTAAAGTACAATTTTTGGCCCTTATATGGACAATTTCAACCCCCAAAAATTGTCAAAATGGATGCTAACTAGCTAAAGTGGGTTATGGATACAAAGAGTTCTTTAATATCTTTGTTTAAAAAAAGACCAAATCATATTTTTTGATGAAAATTTATGGTCTCCATAAGATAGGTTCTTGCATCATTACGCATGAGCAATTTTCATAAGTTTTTTTCTACATAAACAACAAGTTATCCTAGCATAAGAATCTGTTGACCCATTTAGAGTTCTTAGGTAACAATGGGAAAAAAATAGAGAGGGAATAAATAGAGACACCTTATACTTACCAATCCAATATTAGGATAAATTACCTAATTCATTATGTAATCGATGCATGTAATATTCTTTTACAGTATTATAGGTGACTCTAGGCCTCTGATGGACACTAAGTTCTAAATTTTAATTTAATTTATTAAAAATGTGTTTAGGAATACATATTAAGAAAATAAAATAAAGATTATAAAAACATATATTTGATAGTATAAAACTAAATCATGCAACATAGTTCTAAAAATATATATAGTTGAACCAAATTAGAGGAACTATAGACACCTAAATTTGGTATTTGACACTTTGGAAACACCATATTTGACACACTTTGATATATTTTTTCCAAAGAAAAAGTCTCATTTTTATTTCAATATAAAACTAAAACACATTCCATAGGTGCACATAACACAATGCAAATAAACATTACTAGAGAGGTAACCTCAAGATTACAGTAACAAAATTTATAGTGTATGTCCTCATGCTACTTAGAGCTCAAATTGATAAAAGATCTGTAAACCTGATCTTTTTCCCAATGAAAAAAATAAATCCTACATCATATGAAAATATCCTCTATCCATCCCTTTTTCCATTTTTTTCCACTTCAATCCAACCCCTAGTGGAGTTCCCACAAACACCATTTGTAGGTCATAAGTTTTTGTTCATAAATAACCAAGCATGGACAGTTTATTATTAGATTTAGAGTTATCTGATTCATGTAATCTCTTGATTCCTATAATAGGAATTTCATTTGTGTGGATTTATTTGATGTCTATTTTATATCAACATTTTTTCTTTTATGTATACATTTTTATCTTTCTCTTCCTCTACATTATGTGATTATGCTATGCTCTATCAATTCCATCCTCTGATTATTGAGGCTTATATGGTTTCCAACTCTTTAGTTTAGAATTAAATAAATTTTCCCATTTTGAAATTCCTATTTCTTGTGATAAAGTTTCATGTAGATTTCCTATTTGGTAACAAAAACATTTCTTAGATGTTATATTTTATATTCTAGGCTTTTACACCATGTCAATGTACCATGTTTTAGAATTGTGTTTTCTAATAAATGTTTAATTAGATTGGTATCCACATAGGTGTGAGTAAATGTAAACATAACTTGATGTGTATGTTCATGATCATATTTTACAAAACTACCTAAAGCATTCCCAATGTTTGTGAATATTATCGAATGCAAAAATAGAAGAGGCATATTTGGGAGGCTAACCCATACAAGCATTTTGGAGATGACCATAGTGTTAGGATTAAATTATGGAAACCAAGGGGTAATGAAGAGTCTCACTCTTCCAAAAAACCATGATCCCTCTTCAAATATTTTTTGATAATCTCCAAGATTATAAAACTATACTATAAATAAGCCTTTTGAGAACAAAAGTATACACACTGCTTGGACCAGTGTGTATAAATCCGTTGATGTACATATATAAACTAAGGCCAAAATCCATTAAATGAACATATGATTACTTCAAATTTGAGAGACTTAAATTTTCTATTTAACTCAAGATGTTTTAACACTACAGTTGGCACTTCATTCATTTTCTCAATTATGTATGTGTTTGGCTTGTTAGCAGTTAGTGTTGATTGGGTGTGTGTCTTAGAATGGGTAAAATTCTTGTAATAAAATAGATTTAAGGTAGAAGGTATTATATCTCCCACTGCTCTTCCACACAAATGTACCATTTAAAAAAGGAGATAATCGATGTACATACACACACACACACACACATAGTATAATAACTTAGTTATGTAGAGTCTTCTAGTTATTTTCCCTCATAAAGAAGACATTACAGTTCTGTGGGAATTCCTTATGACTGCTCAAGATTTTTTTTAATATCCAACACATGATCTATCTATTCTACCCAAAGGAAAATATTTTTCCCTTGGGATGGATATGACATTAAACGATATATTATCCTCTATTCCCTAAGGATATTCATTTCAATCATTTTGTCAAATAATTTACTTGATGCCATTTTATCAAATAGTTGATATACATCCCTTATCACTTGCCCTATATGTTTTGGATCAAAATAATAATGATTCAGTCCCTTATTATCCCTAACCTTATCCTTATCAATGCTAAGGATACTTTTAACCTCAAACTATCACTCTTTCTTAGAGGCATGTTAGTCCTTTCCCCTCATAATATTAATTCTATCAAAGAGATGGTAAATTAGAGGATTCTCCACACCAATTGGATTATCTTACTTGAGTATATTTTATTGAGAATCCCATCCACTAAACTTATCTCTCTTTTATTCCTTTCTTATGTTGTACAACTACCATTGGCAAGGCTCTTGTGAGGCCATCTCAACCATCTATACATTACTTCTATCCACTTTCTTCTCCCCTGTGTTGCACTTGGATTCAAAGTGTCTCTTCTTGGGTTGTATATCTCTACCAACCTGATCACCTTAACTATCTCCATTATCCATACTCGATGAGTATCCCTAGCTTTGACTGTCATGGCCATCACTCACACTTTGATATACTTGGACTTTGCATACAAATTATACTATTGTGCATACTTTATATTATTAGTATACCCACATGTTATCTTTTATAAACCAATTTACTAATATACATATCCAAGTTCACCCTAGTTTGTGAAATATAAAACTAAAATCATAAATAAACTATCTCCATATATAAAGTCACATATTTTCACTCCCAGGAGAGTACTGAAAATAGTTGATTAGTTTTGATTATGCCATAGTTTTATATCTCTATTGATAGTGTCAAATAATAATTAAAAAAAAATCATTTAGGAAGTCTCAATTAGCTCTACCTAGCCACAATTCATGGGTTGGTTATAATAGGAAATATCAAAGAGTTAGTTATAAATAAAAATCAATCCTAAGGTTATAATTCTCTTAGTAAGTGATAAAAAATGATAAACATATTAATAATCTCTTGAGACATTATCAAAAAGGTATACACATATATAAACCCATCAAAGGATAATATCTAAAGCTAAGTTCAAATATAAACACAAGTTAAAGTTACATGGTGCAAAGTTTTGAAAGACAAATTTTGTGTTGTATTCTAGGATGATCATGATTGTGTACATACACACCTAAGTGGGATAGATGTGTGCATTTTGATCTCTCCTTTGAGTATTGGAACATAGGAAACACTCACCCACTTAGTAGGGAGTGGTTTGGCTTATCCAACCTAACTTACTAACCTATTTTCAATGGTCATATTTTTTTTAAAGTGAGGTTAAGGTTTCAATTCAAGATGAAGAAAAAAGGGATTAATGCACAATACCAAAGGAAAACACACACACAATGCATTTGTTAAGGTTGAATAACATTGGTTTGAGATGAAATATGCCTATATATTCAATTACACAAGTGCTAATATATCTTGGAAAATATTAGTTATTGTAGGGATCTAAGATTTTCCAGTAGTGTCCATGAAAAGTTTGAGATCATTTTTCTATATTGAAATGGCTAAAAAGTAGGCATAAAACATATTCAAGAACTATGCCTAATAAAGTTAGCAACAAATATAATAATTCAACTAAATATGTCTCTCCTCCATTGATGTGTCAATTATAAATATAGTAAGTGCAATATCAATATAACCTTTCACATTAATATTTGTATGAGTATTACCCTATTTTTTTTAGATTTGTGCATTCATAGTTTTATCTTAGTTAGATCACATTAATCACAAATTGACTAAAATAAAAACATTTTTGATGAGAGAGAATAAGAGAATAATAAACTAGGGGAACCTTATACTAAAGTTATCTCATGCTCTTCCTTCCTTCCCTAGCTAACAATGTTTAGTCCTCATTATTCCCTTTTGGCATGCTACTCTCTATTTCTTGAGGTTTGTTTGTCTCTAATTTATTCCTCCCTAAAATCTCTTTTTTGTGTTTCCAATAACATCCCCAATTAATTACTCATATAACATATATATCCTATATCCTATTTTATTCCATGAATACATGGCATCCCTCACAACAAAATATTTATTAAATCATTCTTAATTTTCAATTTTTTAGACTCTAGTCCTCTGATGGTTGAAGTACAATTTAAGTTTTTCTAGATCATGTATGAGTTTCCTCTGTGTATTTTCTAATACAATAGATAAATCATAAAATTACACCTCTATGAGTCCACTCTAGTCTATTTCAAGCTTTTAAAATCATTATGGGATAAATCCCACATTCACCAAGTGATGCATATCAATAAGATATTAGTTAGAAATGTGTCTTATTTAATTAATTGAAATTATATATCATTTTTTTCATGGTTGTGCCTAACTTTGTACTATTTTGAATAGTTAAAAAAAAATGAATATGAAACACAACTTCATTATTATAAAATATAATAAATCCTTACATAATCATAAGTATATATTATTATTTTATTTTCCCAAGGTTTATCATCTATAGTCAAAGTTAATATATTATTTTTAATGATCTAATTTTTTAATTTTATAATCTACAAACATGTTATATTTTATATATTAGACAGATATTTTTATTTTAACTATTTAAATAATTAAATAATATATAATGATTAATAAAATTTTATAATTTACAAAATATTAGGGGAAAATATGGAGCATCAAGGAGAAAATAAGGATTTTTTTGGGCCAATGGAAATAATGAATAAGAATTATGAAGGTAGGAAATAAATGAGAAAAATATTTCTCAAACCTTTAGAATTTTGGAGTGGCTATGCTTTGTGTTTTACTATATTTGAAATTGGACCCTTGCTTGACATTGGTCTCGAAACATTTAATATATCTATAGGAGCATGGCGTTATATTTTTGAACAATATTAACTTGAATAATCCTTTGGTCAAATAGATTTAACTAGTGGTTGGTGATAAACTACTTGGGTCTAACAAGTTAATTACACAAAACTTTTATTTAGGTGAAACAGATTCCATGCTCAGTGTCATTTATGTGAAAATTATCCCTCTTGGATAAGCCCCAAAATAATTATGATTTCCTCCTCCCAAAACCCAATCCTCCCTCTTGAATTTCTCTTTTAAATGGGTCCATAAACCCAGTCTCATCCCTCTGGTTTCATTAAGGTTTTGTCTAAGATAGATTTTTTGGACCCAAATCATACTATGGATATTCCACTTTCACCAGTGCATGTTGTTAACCTTGTTTAATATTCCTCCACTTCTCCTCTTATTTCTATGCTCAATACCAATCTCTCCCTCTCCCTCATTCTTCTTTTGATTGATCATCCCAATTATTTGGTAAACCCCTTGGGCTCTCCAATTCTAATTCTGACTCTGATTGTAATCTTGGTATTTTTTTAGAAGAAATTAAAAGATAGGGTGGCAAAGAGATTTTGAATCCTTCTAATCTTATTCATGGGAATAAATTCCATTTATCTCCTCTCCATATAAACTCTCCAAACTTGGTAAATGAAAGTGGAAAAGTTCAATTTCAGCTATGAAGGGGCTAGCACAATAAATCTATAAGGTCCTCTTTTCCATCTATAACTATACAGAAGAAAAAACATAAAATTAAGAAGGGCAAAGTACCATTCAAATGAGAAATGAAGATATTATCTTATAATGTTAGGGGGATTGGATCCTCCAACAAACAAAAGCTGCTCAAATAACATATTCAGATTTAAATCCTTGATTTAGTTTTTATCAAATAAACTAAGCTTCCTGAAGCAGTGTGTCTTGATAAGTGTTTCATTTTTTTCAAATTATTTACCTCCTTTTCTATTTTCATTGTGGGTTAATCAACTATCTTTGTGTCCTTTGAAAAAAATATTTAATTACTTTCTCAATTGTGAACTCTAAGAATTTTTTGATGCGACTTAAGATCTAAGGCCTCAAAGAGAATATGTATTTTTTCATCTTTAATGTGTATGCTCCTTCAAGCCCATTTGATAAATAATTATTTTAGAAGGAAATATAAATGATCTTTAACATTTTAGAGATGAAAAATATATGTTGGATGGTGAATTTAACTGTATCTTGAGAAAATCATGATAAAAGAGGTGGGATTTAGAGAAATACTCAATTGCAATTAGATTTCATTAAATTTATCAGTGAAAATAATATTCAAGATATTACACCTAAGACTAGATCCTTTAATTGGTCTAAAAAAATGATAGTTTTAGAAACATTTTTGAATGAACTGATAGATTCCTGATATATAATCATTATCTAAACCAAAATTAAATCCTTCATTTAGATATTATGAAAGTATCAGGGTTTGACCATTTGCCTATTTCCCTTACTATCAAAAGAGATAGATCTCCTTCTAGCACATTCTTTTGATTCCAACCATTGTGGGTAAAGGATCAAAGTTTTATGGACCTTATGAAATACTGGTGGAAGGAACGAACCCCTAGAGGTAACACTAGGATGTTTATTATAACTCAATAAGCTAAACAATGTTAGATAACACCTTCATAAATGGAACAAGGAAGTTTTTAGTAGGGAACAAATAATCATTGAGTTTGATATCCAAAGCATTCAAGACCAAATACAAAGGGTGGGTCATCATATAATCTCATTTCTTTTGGAAAAAGATTTAAGTGCAAAGCTAAACTTGGTTTTGGTAAAAGAGGATATTTTTTGGAACTAAAAATATAGATTGTTAGATTAAGGAAGGAGACTATAACACAAATTTATTTCATCAATCAACCTTGGCTAATTATAATCATAATAGGACATTTAATCTCAAAACTATCTGGGGTCCTTATACTAAAGACTTGTATGTGATTAAAATTGAGTTTGTCCATTTTTTTGAAAACATCTTTAAGGATGCCTCCCTGAATTTTGATTTGAAGTAACATGAATTTGACAATATTATTCCAAGAATTACTAATGATAATCATATGGACACTGAAAAATATTCAAATGTTAATGGGTTCCCTCCAAGATTTTTTAAACACTTTTAAGAATTATAAAAAATTATATTCTCAAAGTTACTAATGAATCTAAATCCTCAATAATTTTTTTTAAGGATTTTAATTACACCTTTCTAGCTCTGATCCCTAAGAAAGTTGATGCAAATTGTCTAGACAAAATTCAAACCTATAGACCTATGAAACACCATCTATAATATTATCTAAAAATCCTAGGGTAATCAGATCCAAATCCTACTTCCACTTATTATTTCATAACAACAAGGAGGTTTTGTCCAAAATAGACAAATCTTAGATGGAGTGGTTATTTTCATAAGATAATTTACTAAGCTAAACTAAAGAAGAAAGAGACAATGATCATAAAACTTAATATTAAAAAATCATATGATAGGGTTAATTGGAACTTTATTTACTTTAATTTATAAAACTTTATGAAATTTGGGTTCTCATATGTGTTTTTTCTTTCACAACATGCCCTAATTCTTCTAATAATTAGAGAACCTCCTTTTTTGCCTTTTTCTCTACTCCCACTTGTGCTCATAGCTAATTGATCTTAGGACCTAGAATTTACCTTGATGGTATGTCTCAATTTTTATGCTTAACTATAACCCAAACCCTTCATCATTTAAAATACCACGTTCGTGTGAGAAAAATTCATATATAACACTTAGCATAAAAGTGAAGTTTTGACCTCCCAATTTGAATTTGAAGCTTAATTGTCTTAACTCTTTTAGCCTACTCTAGGATTTAATGTAAACTTCCATACCATTTAGGACAACAAAACTAATCCCATTATGATAACCAAGTCTGAATGTTAAAGTTTTATATATAACACTTGACCTCAAAGTGGAGTTTTGTTACACTTCTATTTGTTGGGCCCCTATATCGATAAGTATAGGATTTGTGTCAACATGGCAGACACTTAGGCACAAGGAAATAACTTGGCATGATGATTTATATTTTTTCATCTTGGCACCAATTGGAAGATTTAGTATATAATTTACACTATTTGGTAGATAGCTAACTATTTCTTGGAATCCCAAGGCATCTTATAAGTTGGAAGAGACATGGTGAATTCAATGTGAAGAGTGCAAGGTGATGCATCCAATGGGTATGATTACCTAGGATCTAGATTGGCACCTAATGTACACACTCCAACTTGGTAGAGGCATTCTTGTAGAGATATAAAAAGAGATAGATCTATCGATCATAAGAAATGGGAATCAAGGCAGTGAAGCTTTGGAGAATTGGATCTAGATACATTGTAATAGGCAACCATTAGATCGAGGAGTAGCATAGATGCCATTAAGTCTCCATTTTTAGTATCCAATATTTCATATTAGCCTTTGGGATGTTAAGTATTTTGATTTAAATATATATTCTATTTTTAAGTGTAATGGACTCTATTTTGTATTTGAACTTTGATTAATCAAGAAGGTTGTTACGAGCATACAATATTTTTGGTTTATACTTCATTGGTGTTGATATCTAAATGCACAATGGTTATAATGTTGTAAGTTCCATAGATTTATGTTAAAAATTTTATTTTAAAGATTTTGGTTCATGATTTTAATGGCATTCATGTAATATTTATGATGGTAACATATCTTATAGAAATAGACTAAGTGTAGAGAGAGCCTATGTCAAATGTCCCTACTATTACTAATAAGTGCTAGCCTAAGTATGAATACTTGAAGTGAGAGTAGTCCCTAGACCCTTTAAAGTGCCTATATGATATTATGTTTATTGTAAATAAGGCTTGCACCCTTATAAATATAAAATGAGTCCCCCTAAAGGCTTGCACCTATAGGCCACTAAGCATAGTCCATGAAAGGCATGTGTTATGAGACTATTTAAGCCTTTATCTCAAATGACCAAGTCCCATAATTGATGCCTTATGTCATGGCATAACTATCCTAATGAAGGCCCTAATTCTCTCTATTGCACTTTAGATGTGCATAGAAGTCATGTGCCTTATGTGAATTGATGCCAGTGTAATTGAGTATTAAATGTTGAGTTAAAAAAGATAACCTCATGTCTACACCTAGTTGTAATAATCCCATAACCAACTTACACAACCAAATAAGCACTTGACTCTAAATTTTCTACAACATTTTATTCTATTGTTGGGACCTATGTTGAATTTTTTTGTTGCAATGGTGTGATAAAATAATGATTTGAATATCCTTAGAAAACATCAAGCGTTGGTTTGAATAGGTGAAAGATATATTCACACTAAAGCATCCAACCTATAGAGGATAAAAGTCAAGAAAGTGGGTTTCAAAATAACTTGTATGATGTTTTATACGAGGTATTTTTATATGAATTGCCTAAGCATGTGTACCAATGGTTGGTCTGATATGCAACCCATAGAAGATAAAGTTATGGATAGTAGTATGAGTGGATGAAAGAACACTTACAAAAAAATTAAGACCTTGGATGCAACTTGGACTAAACCAGTAGACAAATGGTGGAAAGGAGTGATGAATATTTACATGATTGAGTTTAAAATTTAAACATACTCATGCCTTAAGGAAGTAGAGTATATTTTTTTATGTGAACCTAGAGGCACATTTTTGAAGGAATTTTATGCAGAGCTTAAAAATCTAATGGTGGATTACAGGTTTGAAACTTTGGGGATGGAAGGCTAAAGTCCTTTCATGTATGAGCAACATCAAGGGGGAAAAGGGGATGTGTAGGTTTATCTCAATGGAAGGGGATGAGCATATTGACACTTTAGATCTTACAAGATAGACTTATAACAAGAAAAGGCATAGGCTAATGGAATATCTAAAACCTAGAAGTGTCGAGAGAACACATAGTGAATGGGAAGGGCATGGGGAAGGATCTCTTGAAATATAGTAGTGTGAGGAGCAGAGATATGATGGAATGATAGATCAAGATTAGTATTTGATAGGTGTGGAATACGTTGGGTTCCTACAACAATTAGTGACTAAATATGTGCTTGATGTGTCTACCCCCTTTGAACTTATAGTGCATGTTCACACACTAGATCTCCCACTTGAAGAAATCACAAGAGTGATAATTGATCATATTGTCAACATAAATTTTAGATGATTTGAAAATTTAGAGTGTAATTTTGTGACTAAACAAATTATTCCCTAAAAGGAAGTGAGTAAAAATATCTCTAGACCATTGGGTGGTACCTTTCCATAATAGAACTTGAGATCAAACCTCTCATCTTAGTCAATGTTAGTGATGAAAAGTGGGCAACAACCTATAAGAAGTGGTTCAGTACCACAATTAAGTAGTACAACACCATTGACATCAATGATTCTAGCATTAATAATGGGGTTTATGCCTAACCCAATGGCTAGAGGCATTGAAGGTCTACCACAAAGATAGATACCATGGCTAGCTACCCCCTCACCAAAAAAAAAAAAACAAATTTATTATGAAATGGCTATGCACTTGCTAGAGTATCATGGCATGGAAAATGCCACAAACCATGTGCTGAAGTGTGAACTTATGTGGTATGAATAGGGTATAACCCAATCAGAGCACAAGGCTACCTAATTTGAGACCACTTTACTTGATCATGCCCATACATGGTATAGGAAATTTGACCCTAAATAGGATATGGTAGATTATGACATACTAAAGGAGGCATTCTTTAATGAATTTAACATCCTAGAGTTTGAAAAATAGAGCATCACCATACTCAAAGTGATAACCCAAGGACATTTAGAAAGTGTGCACCTCTATGATGTAAGGTTCAAAACTCTCCTTTCCAATATTCCTTATGACATTCACCCTTCCCATCATGTGTAGTGGTTCATTGGAGAGATGCTCATTGCATTTCAAAGAGTTCATTCCATGAAGACATTTATAGACCCTCATGAAGTGTTTGAAGTTATGCTTATAACCAAGGCAATCAAAAGCACTGATATTAGGATAAGACAATTTATGGAGGCATAGATTACATCCATGCCCTCATAACTCTAAAAATTTACAACTAGTTCATCACAAGATGCTCAAAATTGATTATGGTACACTAAATATGAAGTGACAGTCCATAATAGGAATAACTACCCTCAAAATAATATGTGCGCATTACTTCTAAGTTGTGAATTTTATCAAGAAGCACATGATGCTTGCAACTTCCCTTTATTGAAATTTGCTAGCTAGGTTAACACAACCATCTATTGTCAATTTTGTGATGCCTAAACTCATACCATAGCTAATTATTGGCTGATTGATGAGATGGACCAAAACATAGAAAGAGATGCAAGGTAGGTCACTATAGTAGTCATAAGGCAAGCTAACTAAGGAAATGAATGTTATGGCCAACAAGACATAGGATTTGTGATGCAAGGAGGTATCAAAGGGTAAGGTGAAGGATAAGATGGTGTAAGGTTCCCACCCTACTCATGTTATAAGTATGGTTTCATAGAATAATATCAGTATGACTGCCCTACAGATCTCACACATGGGTATTATCGAGCGTCCCATAAGGTCTATGAATGCCATGATATATAAAAAAAGTTGACTTAAGTAAGGCCTAGTGTAGACAAGGGTGTAAGAATGATCAAGTGGGGGCCAAAAATGGATAAATAAACTCTAAAGGTGTAACCAATCCATGTAGAGATAGTCAAGGCATAGATAATTACTCATAGTGGATTCACCACTTAGCTTCCAGTTATGCCAACACTTGAGTTACGTTTAGAATATGGGGAGAAAAGTCACACTAAGTTAATAACATGGCCTAAAACCAAATTTCCTTACCTGGACCCATTACACCAAAAATATGTATTGCAATAAGCCATGAGTGTAATTTAAAATTTGCAAGGAGTGCTCCAATTCGTGCAAGATCTAGAAGCACATGTTATTGCCTCCTAAAATAAGAATGATATCCAAGAGTTGGATATAAAATAATTAATGGAGATATTACACCCCCTACAGATAGAAGGAAGGTTTTCCTTATTTAAAAACTTACTCTTAGAACATGTGGGGAAAAATTTAATCAAAGTTGTTATGTCACACATGGAGAGGGTGAAAGAAGTTTGGCATACACATAATGTGGAGTATGA
The DNA here is from genome assembly GCA_037957365.1 of Torreya grandis. Classification (NCBI taxonomy): domain Eukaryota; kingdom Viridiplantae; phylum Streptophyta; class Pinopsida; order Cupressales; family Taxaceae; genus Torreya; species Torreya grandis. The sequence continues at coordinate 2,168,377 of JARHVA010000555.1, forward strand.
TCAAGAAATCCTTGTGAATGCTACCATTGATGGATGTTTTTTATGTGAGGTCCTTGTTGAAATAGGTGTAGAGGTCAATATATTGACCAAGAATGCCTAGGAGAAAATGGGTAGGCTAGCCTTGAGGCCTTCCCCTCATGTAATTTTCATGGCCAACAAGACCAGGGTGTGACCTAATAAAATTCTAAAGAGAATAGTTATAGACATCATGGGCACTAAATTTTGTGATAACTTTGAAATGATCGAGTTGGAAGAAAAATGCAACTACCTAATGCTTCTCAGAAGGCCATGGTGCTATGTGATCAACACTGATATGGCCTTCAAGAAGCACTACATGACATTCAAGAATGGAAAGGAGAGGCTAATCATACACCTCTCACAAGATCAAGTAACCCCATATGTTGAGAGTGTTGACCTCAAAGATGAGATCAACCATATATATAACATCATGGCATAAGGCACCGAGACACTAAAACACAATGATTAAGAAGTTATTTCTTGGGAAGATGGGCAACCAGCCTCAAACACCACTTAGAAGGGGAACCAAAGATTGCTAATTTGGGTGCCTATTAGTTTGATACAAATTTGGCACACATTATGAACCTCCTAAATTAATTCTAAGACTTCTTCCCTAGGAACCATAGAGACATGAAAGGAACACACCCATCACATGGAAAGATGAGCATCAAACTCATCGATTATGTGAGACCTATTAAGAAGTGACCTTATAGGATGAACCCTAATATTTGCACCTAGGTCAAAAAAATATTGATGTTATTCTAGCTATAGGTGTCATTTACCCTATGTAATAATTTAAACGGGTTATCCCCATGGTTATTAGTATCATTAAGGATGGGCACATCCATATTTACATTGACTATAGATTATTGAATTTTGCCTACATAAATAACTCATTTATGAATCTATTCACTAATGAAGTTTAAGATGAAATTATAGGCTAAAAAATATACACTTTCACTGATGGGTTCTCAAGATACCATCAAGTCCAAATTGAGGAAGAAGACAAGCCCAAAAATACCTTTGCAATAGAAAGGGGTTATTTCACATACAACATGATGCCCTTTAGACTCAAGAATACACTAGTAATATTCTCTTGAGTGGTGATCACCTCTTTTAAGTACTTCATTCATAAATTCCTCTTATTGTACTTAGATGATTGGACTATGTATGGGTTGGTGAAGGATCACTATGATAACTTGTGATTGATTTTTGAGAGGTATAAATAGTTGCAAATCTATTTGAAATTCAATAAGTGTGTCTTTATGACACCATTTGGCACTTTTCTTGGGCACATCATCTACAAGGATTGTGTACTTGTTGATCTAATGAAGATCACCATCATCCTTCAGCTCTAGACCCCATCAATATAGAAGGATGTTCATGCCTTTCTTAGACACTATAGAAAGTTGATAAGGAACTATGCAAATATTGCACCACCACTAGAAGATCTCTTGCACAAGGATGGCCCATTCTATGAGGGTGAAGCATAATAAGATGCATTTGAAACACTAAATCTCAAACTAGAAAGTGTGTTGATACTATAATATAGAAACTAGATGACCCCATTACACATCTATATTGATGCATCTGGTTATATAATTAGTGCCATTTTGACACAACTGGGTGAGGGGAAGATGAACCATCCAGTTTCTTTCATAAGTTGAAAGTTGACCATAGTAGAATATAACTACACCATAATTGAGCATGAGGCACATGCCATGGTTTATGATTTACATAAGTTTTGGTAATACTTGATGGTGACCCTTTTCATCTTCTTCATTGATAATGAGGCACTTAAGTACCTAGTGAACTAGCCCATTCTCCATGGGCCATATGTCGATGGATGTTTTTGTTTTAAGAGTTCAAGTTCTCTAATATAGTTAAACCTAGAAAATAAAACTTGGGCCTAAACCATTTATCTCATATTAACTCTAGTGATGTGGTAGCACCTATAGAAGATGATATGCCTGATGCATAATTGTACAAGGTCTAGCACCTCATAAAAGACTTGGTGGATATCACTACATTTATAACATCTTGGTCTATACCCTAGACTATGACAATCAAAGAGAGGAAATAACTCATAATTAGCATCACCCTTTTTTAACTTATTGGTAGGGAACTATAAAAATTGAGCCAAGATGAGGTACTACACTGATGTGTCATAGATCATGAATGAAAATATTGCAAGAAGCACATGAAGGGTTGCTAGAGGCTATTGTGCTAGAGATGCAATGACATGAAAGGTACTACAATCAAGCTTGTGATGGCTAACTCTGTTTCAAGATAAAAAATATTTTTTCAAAGCACGTGACATTTACTAGTGCATAAGAAAGGCAAACCATTAGGATAAGATCCCTCTCATTCCTATCCTTACCTAGGCATCATTTAAAAAATGGAACATTGACTTTGTTACGCCTATTATTCCCATTTTAATTCACATAGGTGCATGATATATTCTAGTGACCACAAACTATTTCACCAAGTGGGTTGAGGTAATACCAACCAAGGATTGCACAACTGTAACAAACATAAGGTTTATATGGGAGAACATCATCAATCACTATGGGTACCCACTTAGTTTGACCAATGATCATGGCACACACTTCATTAATAAGACCATTCACATCCTAATGAATGAATACATGGTGGTAAAACATAAAATAACACCTTATCATCCCCAAGTGAATGACACTACTAAGGTGTTCAATAAGATATTGGGAACATGCCTCATAAATATTTATGACATTGGCCAAAAAGATTGGGATGACCATGTGTCAATAGTGTTATGGGATGATTGCATTACATACAAGTTCCTGAATAAGGCAACACCATTTCAATTAGTGTTTGGCATAGAGGCCATTTTACCAATGGAATTCATAGTACCCTCATTGCATAGTGTGCATATTAGTTTTTTGAATAACCAAAATTCATTGAGTGCATAACTATAAGACTTGGAGTGGTTGGATGAGATATGCACCTGAGTAAGATGGAGTCAACAAGAAGAGAAGGTGCACTAAAAACTCTAGCATGACAAGCATATCAATCACAAGGTACTTATTAAAGGAACATTGGTCTTACTATATGACTCAAAGTACCTCAAGCACCTAGGTAAGCTATAGATTAGGTGGATGGGACCTTATATCATACACAACATAGTAGAGACTAGTGCATATAAGATACACATGATGATGGGCGAAATACTCCTTAGTAATTTCAATGGCAATAGATTGAATCCCTATAATGAATAAGATAGCACTTATACCATCAGACATCGACTTCTCGATCACAAGTTGGTTGTGTTATGTTAACCCAAATAAAATTTGATGCAAACCAAATATTTACTTATCTTTGTATTATTTATGTTGAGTGAATAATCATGGCACTTTCAGGCCCATAGAAGAAATCTTCTAGCACTTACATATATAACTCTAGTTAGGTGAGTCAAGCATGAATTCTTTATAAGCATGTGAGACCAGACACCTAATTTGTTGGGTGCATGGATTTTTCAAAACTTGGAAAGATATGAGGACAAGTTGATAAAGGAAGGGTACATAAGATTATCATGCATAATAAATCAAGAAGAGAGGATAAAGTATTAAGAAGGGACCAGTGTAGAAATTTGTATGGAGTAAGGGAAGGCCAAAGCAAGAATAGATGAAAGTGCAAAATCAACTAAGAAATGGAAGCATGCTTGAAAGTAAGAACAAATAGAAGATAATATGGAACCGAGGAGGCTAAATCACATGCATGTGAAGCATTATGCCTATGTTTACATAAGAAGGGTGAAGGTTGTACCAAGGTAAATGAAGTGTAGGACGAAGATCATCAAGATAGCCGATAAAATATTTTTAGGAGGAAGATTATCACTTCATTGAATAAGCCACTAAGATAATTTAATATGGTGATGGTGGAGGCATAAAAATCTACAATAAATTTGAATGTGATGATGGAATTTTATGTATTTCATGGGTTTAGCATATTTTAATAAATCCATGTGCCACCATGCCATCACTCACCTATAATTAATAAGGTAGATAAAATTAAGGTATAAATAAGTGAATGATAGACTATAATAGGTTACAAACCTTCTATGAATTTGAGCCCAAATTTAGAGTTGAACATAGAAGTTTAACTAGAGCCAAACTAGAAAAAATTTATTGTAGAGAAACCTAAGAATCCATAACACTAAACAAGAATGGTTGAGAAGAGATAGAGATTGCATTCCATTTGGTATTAGAAAATAAGTGTGTGGAGAGAGAATTTTGAGAGGACTAGATAGTAGAAATCCTAAGTGAAACTAAGGATTCTATTAATGGTACTAGAAGCTTGAGAGTTGAAGTCATAGTTATAGTTTTTATAATTGTGAGGAAGTGAAAAATAAGATTAAGAGCTTTAGGAATAACAATAGACCACACTTCAATAATAACCAGTTTAAGATGGGAAAAAAGAGGTTAAGTTCAGGTCCACCCTAGGTTGTAAAAGGATGATAAAAAGGCATGGATGCTAAAATAATCAGTAACTATGAAGAAAGAAGCATAGCTACTTGAATGGGTTAGTGTTGTAGAAATATACCCCAAAGTAAGCACTAATATTGTGTATAAAAAATGCAATTTCCCCTTGAGGTCATAGTGGGGGAGATTTGGGTGTCCTTCATGCACATTTGTAGATTAAAGGAGTAAAACCATCTCACATTGAGCAATGCATATGATCTCAACCAAGACTAGGTGGTTGATACAAGAATGAAGATAAAGGTGGGAATTGCACTATTTAACATCTCCATCTGAGATAAGCTAGTGACCATTGACATGACCTAACCATATGAATTGTCAAGTTTTGGAAAATTGGAGGAATTGGTGCAATTCTTCCTCTTATATATCCATGGTTATTGATTTTATTTTATAGGGAGGTGCATGTGGATCTTAGTGTACCTCATCATTAAGATCATAGGGATCCCAAGCATAGGGATGGACATCTAACATAAAATGGAGGATGATACATGGGTGGAGAGGGTTATGAAACTCTTGGGCTACTACAAGGTAGGGTTCTCATTCCCAATCAAAGACATACAATACCTTGACATGAGGGTTGTTGTGTACCTTATGAGCTCTAAGTTATCCCTTACATATGGTCAATTGACATAAATAAGATGTACTTGTGTACTGCCCACCACATAGTGTAGGGGGTCAATTTCAATATTATAAAATTTATTTCTGAGGAGATGGTGAAGAATGCATTGGAATGCCACATTATGTGTGAGACATTTTGATGGGGTTTCATGTTAATTTTGATTGTGATGGAGGAGATCAGAGTGCCTAATAATGATGATAAAGATATATGGTTGTTCCTACCACACAAGGACTCCCTAAAACTAAAGTACCAAGAAGTCACTTGCCCACCCAGCTTATCCCAAAAGTACAAGATAAGAGTACAAGGGTGGTGTGACTGATACATAGAGGCATTTGGGACTAGATGGTGCATACCACAAGATTTACCCTAGCACATGATAAGCACAACAACCTTCATCATCATGCAATATTTCTATGTAGTGCACTTGGTGCTCATAGATATAAACCTCTCTAGTTGGTTGAAGCTACCTTATGCATTTTTTGCTAAATTTTTCATAATGACACTAAGGAGAATTCTTAATGTGTAGTAGTTGGAGATTTTGATGAAGTCCATGGACTAAGAAAGGATAAATTTGAGGTGCCATTATGTACACCCAAGAGAAAAGGCCATACAATATGAGGAGGATGACTTTGACCAAATGTACCTCTATCCCCTCCAAATAAAAATTATAACTGGGTGCATATTCAATGTGTACTATGAGATGAAGCCATAGAAGAAGGGTTTTGACCCTAAGAAAGATGATTATTTCCACCTCTTAATCGATGAAGAAGGGAAACTAGCACCAAAAATGTAACAAAAGTCTCCCCAAAAGAAATGGGGAGAGACATTTGAGGAGATCCAAGAGTGAATCAGGTTTATGATCACCTCTAGTGAAAAAGCAACACATCTAGCTCCAAGAAGTGGATAACCTTCATAATAGAAACTAATTATTTTGAAAAGAAGTAGCAAAAGAAGAAGTATAAGGGATCCAATTCACTCCCTATAATAACTCTAGAAAAAATGGAGGAAGAGTCCCTCACATATAGAAAGGAGAAAGAGATAGAGGAAGAAGTAACAAAAAACTACATCATGCAGGTCAAATAAGAGGAAGAACCTAGCACCAAGGATGTCCAAAAGGCCCTCTAAGATGTCACAACCACTATGCTTAAGGAAGTAGAGAAGGCAATGAGCTCCTCATCTAAATAAAAAACCTCCACACATCATTTATGACTAGAAGAGGAGAAGAGAAGGTTGTGGGAGAAAATGATCCACAACAAAGAATAAATGGAGATGGTGTTGGCATTTGAGAAGAAGAGGAGGGATTGGAAGGAAATTGGCCTAAGTCAGGTGGATATTAAGAGTATTGAAGCCAAGGAAGAGAAGGCTAAGAAAGAGAAGTCCAAGAGAGAGAAGAATATGAGAAAGGTTCCCACAAGCATGGGAATAACCTTTGAGAAGGATAAGAAGGAGCTTATTACCCTACTATAAAAGTAGATGAAGCTATGCCCAAGTAGTGAAGGGGTGCTTAGAGAAAAATAAGGTGATACTAGTGCCTTGGAAAAACAAAAGGATATTGAAGAGGAACCCCACCAAAAAGAAATCAAATCTAGTGCTAAAGGAATAAACCTCAAGGTAACATTAAGAAACCCCAAGAAGAAGAAACAGATAAAGGGGAAATTTTGAAGAAGAACCCTTTATGGAACAAGAAGATGAGTCCTCAAAGGAAAGTGCATGGCACCAATAAAGAGGAGGAAGAGAACAAGGATTTGGTCATCATCGAGAAGGATAATGGAAAATTAAGCATTAGAGAAAAGGTGTAAAAAGGCTAAACAGATGAAGACTTCTATACGTTTGACTTCATGCCCGCAAACCCACCATAGCCAAGATACACAAACAACTTGCATTTGCATTTGATCACTACATGGATGAGCCTCACTTTGAGGTACCTCAAAAAGATATATTAGGTATAGAATAACTCAAGTAAGGGCATAACTCCCTCATCATCAACACTTGCACCATGAACCTAGTCTAATCTGGGAATGCACTTATTTGAATGATCATTGAGGTTGCATTGAAAAATATCATCAATGATGGTAGGGTAAAGAAATGGAAGAGACTCTGCAAAGATGTTTAAGATGAAGTATAGGCCATGAAATTCAAGATAAAGTAGATATACAAATTCATAGAGATGGCTAAACCATCCCTTATGGTAAGTGTGGATACTTCAAACCTATTTGAGGTTGATAAAGTATGTGTGTTAGTGGAGCAGATACTCCTAAAGATAAAACTAGAGCTGGTATAAGAAGAATAAGAAGAAGATCTATGTGTCATGTGATAGAAGTATCTTGTTGTGAAGCTTGAAGAAGTATGGAGTAACTCTTTGTGATGATATAGGAGGGTGCATATGATGCTGATTCCATCTTCTTAAACTTTTCCAACCAAGCATCAATCATAATCATTCACCTCAATCAAGAAAAGGAGGAAAAGGAGAAGTTGATGGTGTAGGTGTACTTTGTGAGTAGGATGAAATGCATGTAGATAATGGGAAAGGTCAATGTGATAAGTAACATAGATAAAGGACTAATAATATAACCTATAAGTAATCTTACATGCCTTATAGATTAAGGCATGTGATCAAGGATAATTCTTGGATGGGGTGTGATAAAGGCTAAGGTAAATCTATAGGCCTTTAGAAAAGAGATGGAAAAGGTAGATGTGCTTACATTTAACACTACCTCCACAAAACTAGACAACACTATTGAAAAGATGAAACTCACTATAAAGGGCTTTGAAGACTTCATTGTTGAATTTAAGGAGAGTGCACCCAAGTTTTATGCATTGAAGACTTTGATAGCCTAGTCCGAGGACAAACTAACAATTTTATATGGAGTAATGTTGGGCCCCTATTTTTGTAATTATGTGATTCATTCCAACATGAGGGACACTATGGTGTGAGTCAATCACTTGGAATGATGATTAATATTTTGTCATCTTAGCGTTAGCTAATGGATTCAACACACAATTTATGCTAGTTAATAGGTGACTAATAATCTTAGAATCCCAGGGAAACTTCAAGATTGGATGAGACATGAAGACCACAACAAGAAGTGTGCAAGGTGATGTATCTGATGGGAATCATTACTTAGGCTCCAAATCAGCACCCAGTATGTGCATGCCACCCTAACAAAGGCATTATTGTAGAGCTATAAAAAGATCTCAATCTAGTGAGTACAATAAATGCAAATCAAGGCAGTGAAGCTCTAGAGAATTAGATCTAGATGTATTGTAATAGGCCACCACTAGATAGAGGAGTAAAATTTATGCCATTAAGGATCCATTTGTAGTGCCCAAGCTTGCTTGTGAGCCTTTGGGACATTAAGTATTTTTAGTTAAGCATATACTTTAGTTTTAAGTGTAATGGACTATGTTCTATATTTGAACTTTGACTAATCAAGAAGGTTGTTACATATCATAGAATGTTTCTAGTTTATACTTCTTTTGTGTTGATATATTAATACAAAATGGTTATAATGTTGTAAGTTCCATATATTTATGTTAATAATGTTTTTTTTAAGCTTCTGGTTCATGACATTAATGGCATCCTTATAATATTAATGATTTCAACATATTTTATAGAAATAGCCTAAGTGTAGAGAGAGCCTGCACCAAATGCCCCTACTCTTACTAAGAAGTGCTTGCCTAAGTAGGAATAATTGAATTGAAAAGATTATTTGTACACTTTAAAGTGCTTATGTGAATTTAGGCTTAGTCTAACTAAGGATTGTACCCTTATGAATCTAGAACTAGTCCTCATAAAGGCTTGTGCCTATAGGCCACTAAGCATAGTCCATGAAAGGTGTGCTCTAATTAATATATTTAAGCCTTTATCTAAAATGACTAAGCCCCATAATTGATACCTTCTGCCATGGAACAACTAGACTAATGTGGGTCCTGATTCTTTCTCTAATGTGTTTTAGGTGAGTGCATAAGGCATGTGCCTTATGTGAATTGATGCTAACATAGCCAAGTGTTAAATGTTGAGCATAATAAGACAACCCCATGTCTATGTGTGGTTTTAATGATCCCAAAACTGATTTAGACAACTGAACGAGTGCTTGACTTTGAATTTTTATACAACTCTAATCATATGCCATTCTTGCCTACTAGCTCTCTCAGCGCCTTGTCATCCTGGGGGTCACTTTGATTTCCATGCCTATTAAACCTATAAGACCTATCCCATCTTTTCTATCTCTCTCATGTGGATAAATTTAATTTTTTTACTCTCTAAGTGGAAAATCATTTTTAAGAGCTTATCTTATTTGTTGGGTCTCTAGACTAGTTGTTCTCTAACTTGATCAAGTCTCTCATTTTGCCTTAGGGGTCATTTTGGTTTCTATGCTATGTTAGATTATATAACCTACTCCACTTGGTCCATTAGGATCATTCAAGTAAGTTTTTTTTATCTCCTCATAAAAAATAATTTTGAACCCTTGTATTGTACTTGAAAAATCTTGCTTCTTAGAGAGAAAAACTTACAAAAATATTTTTTCCTATCCTTCTTTGATTTAATTTTTGCCTAAGTTTCAAATTTTTGGGCCCCTAGACCTAAATGGGCTTATAAATCCTAAATAGGTCTTAAGGGGATCTTCATAGCATATCCTTTGATAATTAGAGAAAACATTCTAAACATGTTTTGGGAGTTTAACTAGGAGTGAGCTTATTTTAAATTAGGATCTAAATCCTAATTAGGTTAGGCCAGAGTTTTAAGGTATGGATCCTTTGTTATGCAAAAATTTTATCCTGATTAAGTTGGGGGAACCATAGGGTTTACCCTATAGTTTTAATCAAGGTCCCAAACCCCAACTAGGTTTTTAGGGATTTTAAGGGTCCTTACTCGTTTATAATAGGGAAAAAGACCTATATTGGGTCTATAGACCCATCCTCACCCTGTTTCTTTGCTAGTTGGGGGAAAAGTCCCGACTAGGTTGGTGACTTCTTTCCCCATCAAAGCCTAGTTATATTCGATGTTTTCACCCCCCAAACCTATGTTAAAATTATTTTGGTATTTTTTCCACCCAAAACCCTAGTTAGAATGATAATTTCTAATCCTAGAACTTGATAATGTTAATTGGGGGTCCCAAGCCCAATTGGATCTTGGGGCTCCATTTGAATAAACCCACTAAAACTTAGTTATGATCAGACATTTAAAAAATAATTAAGTTTATAAGATTTAACAAGGCACTCCTCAGTTCTATTTTGGATTTCCAAGCTTGATTAGAACTAAGAGCCTAAATTTTGAAAAATAAACTTAAAAACATAACCTTGTCATGCCCAGGATCTTGAATAGATTTACTTGGGCCATTTTGACTTGATTTTCATTTTTTGATGATAAACTTTCACTCTTTTGTCAAAACATTGAACCATTCACATTTCCAAAAATTTGGTTCCAACCCAAACACAATGATGGTTTTAGTTTTTCTCAAATTTTCTTGGTTTAAAACTTTTTCTTATTTTTCTATGTTAGTGCACTATTCAATCTTGTTAATTTTCTTTTTAAACTTCATTTTGGTCTATTTTGTAGGATTAATAGTAAAAATGATAGGAATGGGAAGGGGAGGAAGTAGTTGAGTCATTAATGGCATTTTTAAAATTTTTTGGAGCAAAATCCTCCCTTGGACATCCCATTCTCTATATATTAACTCATTTTGAGGGTTAAAGGGTTGGATTTTTCTTTTCCCACAAGAGATTTGGAGCCAACCCATTTTAATTTTCTACAATTTTCATGCTTTGTTAGTGTTAAACTCTCCCTCAAATCCTCTCCTACCATTATGATGGAAAAATTTGGGAGAATGATTGTATTGAACTCAATAATTAATTTAAAAAATGATGAATATTGATTAATTAAAGACTTGGGATTATTTTCTTCATTTTACAAATGTAAATGGTGTTTATGGCTAGGTATTTCCTTGTATAATCTTCTTAATGAGCTTACACTAACTATGCATGTGATTTTGGAAATTTTGATTGGATTGAAGGCTAGTTTATGGAATTTTTATGATCCTAATCTCAAATTTGTCCTATCATTGTAGGGTTTTATTTTCTTTCTCTCTCCTTTTTCTTTTGTTATTTTTAATCAATTATTAGAAGCTAGGGTTTGAATGCAATTTGAATTTAATACTAATTTTGATTGATTATAAGTGATTTCCATTATGAAACTACATTATTGAATGAATCATAATGGAATGAACAACCAAAATCTAGCCATAAACATATAGAACAAAACCCTAAAAGTGTTGATTTATAATTGGACATCATTGAAATGAATGCTTACTTATTTATTTCCAACACCTACACAAAATCTAACTAAAAAAAACAATAAACTAACATTGAATTTTACATTGTTAAAGTACCCAAAACCTATTAAAATTAACATTGAAATTTGGAGTAGGATTCAAACTAGCAAAGACCCCTTTAAATGGAATGGTCAAAAAGAGCCACTAAGTGAAGATTGGTGTGCCTAGACCATGTAGATATAATTTTTTGAGTGATTTCGATGAATATCCTTTAAATAAAGGTGAGTCGAGAGATAGGCCTATAACATTGATGTATGTCAATTGAATTAGTGTATAAGGAGGGTGTAAAACTAAAATCTTAGTGGAAAATTTTAAATTTTGACACTTAGGAGCATTTTCCATGGTCGAGTAGTCCAAAATTTAAACAAGAAAGTAGATGGATACCCACAAGATCAAAGTTCATATGGGTTGATTTTGAGTTGTTAGAACTCATTAAACATATAAAATTGAGGTAAACAAATAGAAGCCAAAAACACAACAAATTCACTCAAATAGTAGCTTTCTTATGGTTGTAATTCCTTTTATCAACCCATTTTCTATCCCTTAGAACCCACCAATGGTGGATAATATTTCTTGGCTTGGTGGATGTGGATGCCCTATAAATGTTCTAGGTCCTACCTATGATTTTCTCAAGAATCATGATAAATTATGTTGAAAATATACACCTAATAGGATTCAAATAGTTGAATAGAATATTCAAGCATTCAAATATGCATTAATATGAACACAAATTCAACACGGAGACTTGGACTTCTATCTATTCCCTTACTCTTTAGGAGAAGTTGCTTATGCCTAGTATCTCATCTTGCTAAATGGATCTATAACTTCCTAGAATGATCTTGAAACTATCTTTATCAATCATTTTAGACTACCCATTGATTTTACTATCCTATATCATCACTTTTCTAATGCTCATATGGAGCCAAATGAGCCTATGAGTGTCTTCAATGCATTATTACACAAGTTATACCAAAGATTGAAAGACCCATACACTCAAATAGAAATGATTACCATATAAACTCAATGAAGGATTTGGACTCAATGAATTCCATGTTCCTTAGAAGAACCTTGGTAACCCTCTTATCCTGATCTTTAGCTTATAATGAGGCTGAAAACATTGAGTAACAAATGGTTCCATAAGGCTAAGGAGTTGGTCCTTTACCTTAATTGGCCAACTAGGTGCCTAAAATTAGATTTCAATGATCAACCATGCTCTTTAACATAATACACCACTATTGAATCCAATTCAGGGTGCCTTGTATGTAAGCCCAAATCTAGTCTATAATATTATTCCCAAGAAATTTATGCCTAACGACCAACCTTATGTGCCTCATAATCACATTTTTCCACAAGAAAACAATCAAAAATTTGTTCCCATTGCATATAAAAACACTATTTCTATGCCTAACACTAGTAATTATGTTTCTTATACTAGTAACTAACAAGTTATCCCATCATTCCTAAATAACTAGATGCTTAATAATAACACTCATAACTAATAACACCCTATTTTCCCTATGTTTTTAAATATTGTGGCACCAATGACCAACACCTTACTGTGAGTGAGAAATCCATAAAATGTTACTATGAACCTAAAAGTATCCAACTTGAAATGAATGGTCTAGAGGTTGAGAAATGATATGGTCAATTTACATAGATAAGTGCCATGAAACATCAATTGAAATGAAAATAACCCACCACCAAATAGAAATTTCAACTTCTAGAGATTTAGCAAACAATGAAACATGAGGCCAAATCATAGGGGTGTGCCTAGCCCACTAGATAATAAAACTCAAAATAATAATAATAATAATAATAATAATAATAATAATAATAATAATAATAATAATGATGATGATGATAATAATAATAATAATGCAATGAACTTGGATGATTTAACATTGCTCACCTAGTGTCGGATACACAATATGGATGACCATGTTGAGATTGACTATGATTAATTCATATGTGCCTAAAATATATTCTAAAAGGAGATGGACAACCTAGAACTAGTCCCTGCACTTGACAACAACTCTAACCAAGTTAGGGGAAATATAAGTATAAATATAGCCTTGAAGATTTATGAGTTTCTATTCAAGAGTGACAATGGGCCTAAGGATAACTTCAATGAAGTCCATGTATTCAAACAATTTTATAGGGGAAACAACTACCAATTGAGAAGTAAATTTCAAACTTCATTAATTACATGCACTCCTTCGAACAACACTCAAGTTATACCCAAGGAGAACTTAAACAACAACCCATTTCCACCTAAAATAACCCCAATGTATACCCCTCCCCCCACCTCCGATATAGATCAACTATTCAAATAAATTAAACATTGATATAATATTGTAGATGAATTGAAGAAAACCAAGGGAAACATCACAATGTTTGACCTACTCAAAATTTCCAACCAGAAAGACTTGTTTATAAGAGAATTTCTTGATCCTAAATGGAATGAAACTAATAGAACAAATGATGTTCAAGTTTAAATATACAATGAAAAAATTGAAACTCCCCCTTTCCTCCTAACAATCTATATTTTTTTATAAAAACTTTCATAATTGTTTAGTAGATTCAAGTGCTGCTAATAATGTGATGCCTTAAAAAAATTACTAGCAACTGGGTTTGACACCTATAAAGTCAAATATGAAATATATCCACTTTGATAAATCATAAGTTAGGGTTATTGGCAAGTTGAAACACATCCATATGTGATTAACGTCTAATCCAAGGGTGTAGTAAATTATTGGCATTCATGTAGTGGATATACCTAATGCTTATAGTATGTTTTTGAGTAGAGATTGGTCTAGAATACAAAATAATTACATGGAAACTGACTTTTCTCACATGTGGATCTCATGGAAAGGCATACCCAATCAAATCAACAATGAACGTGAGTCAAATATGACTCACATGATCACATAGTATAATAAAACAAATGAGATCATGTTCAAAGAGTTTGATCTTTGGGTTTATGCACTTGAGAAAGAAGAAGAATCTTATAAGAAGTTCTTTATCAACATGTTTTCCATATAATAAAATTTAGAATTTGAGGAGTTATATCAACTAGATGAGGATGATTTACTTTGTTCTCCTAAGATAAATTCATGCCCTACTGATTGCATAGTATGTGAGGATGTGAAACTAGATAATTTAAGTGTAAGCCAAAGTTTCCAACAACTCTTTTCAACCTTGGGAATGGTAGAGTCAGGAAATAATAAGCTTAATGAGAATTTTCCATGTGAAAATAAGGAGTTTGTAAGTTTTAATAATGATAATATCACCATTTTAAACAACTATATTCATACTTATTCCAATGAATATTTGACCAAGAGGGTTATTTTAACTCAGAAACAAAGTGTATGCCCATTTGGCATTGATAAAATCAATGAATAAATCATCTTTGTTGTAGTAACTACTCATTAAAATCCTACATATAAAACTGAAAATCACTTGTGGGTTCTAAAATTTGATGGCTCTAAGTCAAAGAGTGGTTTTGGTTATGGTGTTGGTGTAGAATTCATCAAACCTTGATGAAAATCATACTTGGATGCATTTCACCTAAAATTTACTTGCACAAAAAATGTAGCTGAATATGAGGCACAAGCTTATAGTCTCTTTTTCATACTAAGGAAACATATTAAGAACCTCAAGGTACTAGGTGATTCAAAACTAGTGGTTAAATAGATAAGAAGTCAGTATGCTTGTAATTACAAGCATTTTTCCAAATATTGTAGCCAAGCATGGAACTTAATAGAGGATTTTAATGCATTCAACATTTAAATATTTCCTCGTATAAGAAATTATATGGTAGTTCATTGATGGTAGTTATGAGTAGTCTAGAACCTATAGCTGACTCCAAGTTCAGAAGGTTCTCAATGTAATTAGTTTTTAATTATAATATTAGAAACATCCAATTACTCAATGATGATCAACATATGATTGACTTTGTCACCAACATGAATGTGTTTGAGACTTAGATTATAGATGAAGATGACAGAGAAGAGTTTGAAATAGATGAAGAGGGGATAATCAATTTGAAATTCAACAGTGTAACTAAGGGAATTGTCTCATTATAAAAACTATTCGACATGGATTACTAGGGAAAAAAAAAAAATGAGCCCCCACTAAAGGTATGCTACACAAGCATTGAAATCTAGGTAATTGCAATAAATCAAAGAATGTGCTTCTAGCATGACATGTACCAAAAAATAAAAATAAGACTTTATTCAAACCTTAAAGTATTTCAAGGATGTTATTTCATGGAGATATGAGGACTTAAAAGTGTTTAACACCTTTATTCTCAATCATATCATTCCTCTTAAGCTAGGAGTCAGACCATTTCCTTTGAGGCAAAGGCCAATGAATCCACTACTAAAACCATTCATATTCAAAGAAGTGCACAAATTAATCCAATAAAGGATAATATTCCTTGTGAGGCACTCCATGTGGGTGGACATTTTGATTCTAGTTAGAAATCAAAGTGGAGAGATAAGGTTATGGGTTGAATTTTACAACTTGAACAAAGCCTCAGATAAATATAATTACCCAATTCCCTCACTAGATCAAGCATTGAAAATAGTGGATGAATCTCAAATGATGTCATTCCTAAATGGGTATTCAGGGTATAATCCAAAAATAGTCAATTATGAAGAAAAATAATAATAAAATTTACAATAAAGTGGGTAACATTCACATACTAAAATATGTCATTCAACTTAATCAATATGGGTGATACTTTACAACATGCCATGGATATTACATTTAAGGATCTCAATATAAAATGCATAGTCGTATAAATGGATGACCTAATTATCTTTTACAAGAATAGATAATACCACATAAAGGACTTAAGAGTAATCTTACAGAGGCATAGAGATCATGGAATCTCCTTGAACTTGAAGAAGTGCATTTTTAGGGTCAAGGAGGGTAAGTTTCTTGGCCACATCATCTCAAAACAAGGCATATCTATAGACCTTGAAAGAGTAGAGTAAATTATAAAAATTATATTGCTTGGTAGTAGAAAAAGCTGAAGTTAATCTTTGTTAAGATCAAATTCACCAAAAAGTTCATTTCAAGCTTTGCAGAAATAGTTTGACCACTAAACAACATGATAAAGAAGGATGCTAAGATTGAATGGATCATTGAAGAGTAAGCATCTTTCGCTCAAATCAAAAATAAAGCTAGTGAATCCTACCTTGAGAATGGTTTCTTGGACATTACTCTACTACCATATAGGCTTCCATAGCCTTGATAGAGTTTCATTTGATCTTACTCAAGGCCTTGCTATACTATCGATCGAGTGTCCATAACCCTAGTAGATATTGCTTGAATCACCTAAAAGTGACTTTTTTAGATATTAACCTTTATTTTATTTTCATGTCTTGAATTATCTTTTCTCTTTCTTTTTTAACATCTCAATTCTAGGTTGGAGACTCTTATAGAAAGTAAAATGAACAACTATAGATTTTTCACCCTAGAACTCCACCATAGTAGGTTCATCTAGGCAAACCTATAAACTATTAAGATTTGATTTTTGTGCTTGGTTTTAAGAGAATGTCTTCATTGGCTAGATAATTGTCTTCATTGGCTAGATAGTTTTACCTAAATCAAAAAAAATTAGAACACACATGATTGCCAAATATTTTGAAACCTACTCGTAAATAGAATTTAAGGCTACAAACTACTTTGAGTACTTGCACACCATAATGTCACTAGAGCCACCTATGTACAGGTTTTTATTTCTTCATTGTTTTACCAATAGGGGAGCCTATATGTTAAAACCAATAGGCCAAGAGAAAAAAGACAATTAACAAGGTCAAACCAATAAAAATACATGAGAAAAGTAGGAAAAGAAAACTTAAACTAATAATAAAGTAGTGCACCAGTGATAATCAATCCTGAATATGCATAACCCTTATACATCTATTATTTACCTTAGAATAATTAAGTGTTGATGTCATAACAAGAAAGAAGTTGGATATGAGAGGCCTATTCATTCATAATTTATCCACTATGTAATGTTGAACTATGAGTTGGGTGAATGAAGGGGAAAGTGGATGACCATTCTCCAAGAGTTTGACTTGGAGCTCCAATCAATGAAATCCTAAAAGTTCAAGGACTTAGTAAGGTCATGGCTGAAGTGGAGCCACAAATAGTTTGACAATAATATAAAATGCAATATACCACAAATGATGATTGGTACCAAGATGTAGTCTACTATTTGCTAAACAAGAGTGTCCAAGTCACCTGAATTTAACTCAGAGAAGAGTCTTAGGCTTAAAAATTAGAAAATTCATGATCAAATTAGGGGTGTTATATATAAGAAATCATGAAGGCATATAACTTATATGCCTTAACAAACATAAATTAAATAGATTACTTAGTGATTTCCATAGGAAATATGGAACTGGTCATGGTTTAGGGAGTGTTGTAACTCATCAAATACTTAGGGTAGGGTATTACTAGTTACATGATTTTAAAGATGCTTGTGCACACATCTAAAGCTATCATACCTATCAAGTTACCATGTATAGAGAATGTACCCCTACCATGCAATTACAGTCAATTATTGACTTCCAATCATTCATAAAATGGGGGTTAGACTTTGTGGAACAATCAATGCTAATTCATCTATAGGACATAAGTTCATCTTATGGTAATTGATTACTTTACCTATTGGACCAAAGATAGAGCATGTAAAAATTGTACAACCGATGTGGTAATCAACTTCTTATAAGAACATATTGTCATTAGGTTTAAGATTCATAATACTTTGGTATGTGATAATGGTATTTCTTTCTCATCTCTTCAATTAGTGAATAGGCCTAAAAAAACTAGGAAATCCTAAAATTATCTTCCAATTATTAATCATAAGGTAATTGGGTAGAAGAATCTACTAATAATTTTTTTTTGATTTAATTAATAAGATCTTGGCACAGAACCCTAGGGACTAGCATAGTGTTTTAAATGTTTCATTATGGTCCAATAAGACAAGAATTAAGTTAGCCTTAAGGACATCACCATATCACCTTGTTTATGGCCAAGATCTAATCTTTTCATTCAATCTGAGAATCCCCACATTGAAATTCATAATAGATTACTTGGAAACAAATAATAAGATAGAAGATAACCTCCTTAGTTGATTTAAGTAAAATAAAAATGTGATGCAACCCTACTACATTATAGTACACCAAGAGGTCATGAAATGTTAGTTTGATAAGAAAGTAAATGTGAAAGCCTTTAATATCTTTGATCTAGTCCTTCTCAATGATAAGGCTCATGAGAAAAAGGGACACCACAAAATTTTTGATGCCCTACAGTTGGGTACCTACCAAATCTCCAAAATATTGGGTGAGATTGCATTTTACTTAAGGTTTATAATTGATGAGAATGTTCAATTTACTATTAATGGACAATTCCTCAAACACTACTTCTAATCTTGAATTAGTCTGACAAGTTCTTATAAATACTTTCTCTTTCCTTTCCCTAATTTCTTTCCTAATTTTTTGTTAGTTCAAGTTTTATTTTCCTTACTTTTCTCATGTTTTGTTGTTGGTTTAACCTTTTTTCTTGTCTCTTTTTGGCATGGAATATTGGTTTTGCCCTTAGGTTCCCATATTTGTCAAATAATGAAGAAATAAAGACTTGTACATAGGTGGCTCTAGTAACATTATGGTGTGCAAGTACTCAAAGTATTTTTAGCCTTATATTCTATTTATGAGTAGGTTTCAAAATATTTAGCAATCATGTGTGTTCTAAATTTGTTTTACTTGGGTTAAGTTTGGGTAAAATTATCTATCCAATTAATACATTCTCTCTAAACCAACCACAAAAATCATATCTCAATAGTTTTTGGGTTTGCTTGGACAAACCTGCTATGGTGAAGTTCTAGGGTGAAAAATATATAGTTCTACATTTTACTTTCTATAAGGGTCTCCAAATTAAAATTGAGATGCTAAACAAGAAATATAAAATATAATTAAAGACATAAAAATAAAATAAAGGTTAATATCTAAAAAAATCACTTATAGGTGATTCACACAATATCTACTAGGGTTATGGACAACCAATTGATAGTAGAGCAAGGACTTGAGTAAGATCAAAGGAAACTCTATCGGGGCTATGGAAGCCTATCTAGTAGCACAGAAATGCCCAAGAAACCATTCTCAAGGTAGGATTCACTAGCTTGATGAGTATATCCATAGTAGTTCATCCTTTCAAATTTTTAGAAGGGGTAATTTAACTCACATGCACACACTCGATCAATGAGAATGTCTGATTTGGTCTTTTAGCTACTCTTATCTTTTCCTTTTGAATATGTTCACATTACATGCATAGTATTTACTAGATATTATGGGTTTTTAGACATGTTTATATCATTTCAAAACACTTAAGAATATTTTCTAGTAGAGTCTCCATTTGTTGTTGTTTTCACAACATGCCCTAATTATTCTAAGATTCAAGGAACCTACTTTTTTTTCCTTTTTTTTCTGCTCCCACTTGCACTCATAGCTCATTATTCTCATAAACTAAAAGTTACATTTTTTTCTATCTCATTTTTCATTCTAAATTGGTACATGTAACCATCACTATTATAAAGACTACATCTATGTGAGAAATATTCATATATAACACTTAGCGTAAAAGTGGAGTTTGGCCTCCTAATTTATATTTGAAGCCTAGATATCTTAGTTCCCTTATCTTGATATAGGATGTCATTTATATTTTAATTCCCTTAAGTATCCTAAAACCTATCCCATTGTGATAACTAAGTCTAAATGATAAATTTTCATAAATAACACTTGAATCCAAAGTAGAATGTTGTTGCACTTCTACTCATGTGGCATTCTTGTCTACTAGCTCTCAACTTACTACAGTCACTTTAGGAGGTTACTTTGATTTTTATCTTATTGAACCTCTAGGACATATCCCGTCCTATCTACCTCAATTTTTAGGATAAGTTTCATGTTTTAATATCTAAGTGAAAACATATTTTCAAGACACTTATCACACTTGTAAAGTCTCTAGACTAATTGTTATCTAACTTACTTAGGTCTCTAATTTTTCCATGGGGGTAGTTTTGGTTTCCATGCCATTTCATCATCCAAAACCTAATTCATCTTGTCCATTGGGATCATTTGAGTGAGTTTCTTATTTTGGCCTTGTCTTGAAAATGACTTCTAGGCCCTCTACTGTACTTATAAAATCTTGCTTCTCTAGGCCAAAAACTTGAAAAAAACTCCAATTTAGTCTATCTTATCATTTTTATCTTTCCATATTCTAATAAATATTTTTAGGGAGTGAATTTTTCTAAGTTTAAATTTAATTATGTCTTCAGTGTATTATCTCCCCTATCCATGTTCTAACTGGAGGTTTCAGTGTAATGTGTGCCTAAGTTTTGAAGTTTTATCCCCCCAGACCTAATCAAGGTTCTAAATCCTGAATATGTGTAGAGGGGATATTCATATCATATACTTTTTTAATCAATGAAAAATATCCAAATAGTTCTTGGGGGTCAATTAGGAGTGAGCTTAGTGTAAATCAAGATCTAAATCCTGAGTAGGTTGGGCCAAAGTCTTAAGGTAAGGATCCTTTGTTATGCAATACTTTTGTCTTGATTAGCTTGGGGAAGACATAAGGTTTCCCCCATAGTTTTAATTCAGTCCTTGAACCCCTATTATGTTGTCATGGATTTTAGGGGTCCCAAGTCCTTTACAATTGAGACACAAACCTCATTTAGGTATAAGGGTGATAAGGTCAGTGACTTCTTCCCTTATTGAATCCTAGTTACAGTTAGGGATTTCACCCCCTAAACCTCCAAAGAGAATATTTCATGATTTTTACCGCCCAAAACTCCACTTAGAATGGTTATTTCTAAGCCTAAAGCTCAATAGTGTAAATAAACCCAAGAGGTCCCAATCCCAATTAGGTCTTAGGGCCCCTATTTGAATAATCCCACCAAAACTTATTTTTGATCTATCATTTAAATAATAATTAGGTCTATAAACTTAAATAAGATACTCTTTAGTTCTATTTTGGATTTCAAATACTATTTAGAACTAAGATCATTAAATTTGAAAAATTACATTAAAAACATAAACTTATCATGCCCTGAATCCTGAATAGGTCTACTTATGCCATTTTTGACCTGTCTTTTATTTTTTGATGATAATGGCTTGATCTATTCTCAAAAATTTGAACCATTCACATTTCTAGAAAGTTGAATTTGGCCTAGATGAAATGATGGTATTAGTTTTGTTTAATTCCTTCTATTTTGAAACTTGTTCATGTTTTTCTTTGCTATTACACTATTAAAGCTTGTTAATCACTTTTTTCAACTTCATTTTGGTTGATTTTGTAAGATGAATAGTGAAAAAAATGGGAATTGTAATGTGAAGAGGTAGATATTAGGTTGTTTTTCTTTAGTTTAGCATGATCTTTCCTATTCATGTATGTAAGGGAGATAAGAAGTAAAACTAGTTAGCACGTTGGCATATCATGCAAGAAATGGTCTCGCACTCTCACCCAAAGCAAGCAACTTAAGACTGGTTCCCCATGATTATGTTGCAAGATGGTGTATACATTAGGATATTTATACCAAGGTGATTGATTGGTCACTTATTTCTAACCAAATATATTATATTAAAGCTAATTCTAACAATCTATTCATTCCATACTTAAGATATTTATCACAAGAAAAGTGATAGTTGTAAAATAAGAAAAAGAGTAGTAGTACCATTGGTTCCATAAAAAGTTTACAAGAGATATTTCAATAGTTCAAGTATTCCATCTTATTATATATAAATGATCACCATACAAAGGTCTTGATGCATATCAAGAACATGACTAAGCTCAAGATTATAATTACAATATTACCATTATAGCAACAATAACACTTCTAAGTAAAACTAGGGGGTATTTATACATGGTTTTAACCCAATCATTCAATTATAACATTAATATGTTAGTGATTAATCACCAATGGACATTAAAAATAAAGAGTTATGGGAACCATTACAATTAATTCCTAATGATTTAGGCCTAACTACCCATATATACCTACTATATGCTAGACATTCAATGTCATGCTCCTATCTTATTATGAGCCAATGCTAGATCTATGCTTGGATATTTTCCTCCAATGCTCAAGAAAACCATTTATTAACCATTTCTACCTTTTACACCCTTGTCTAAGTCATGCACTATTTTCTTGAGTCTTGCATCCTTGGTTCCACTATGTTTTTTACATCCTTATTCCTTGTGACTTGGTTCTCCCATGATAAAGCCTCTCGTACCTTATCTCTCCCATACCTAGGTTTAATTCCACACCCATATTTCCCACATCATATTATAAAAAGTACTTAGATTAAATTGATATAAAATTTGAGGCCTAATATCACCCCACACTAATTTAATATTCCATCTTGGACTATCCACCATCCTCAGGTCCCTTAGATACCAAAAATTTAGGTCCCATTTACTTGACCTAGCACTTGAATTCCTCCAAGTGGTTTAGGTTAGTCTATATCTTGGATGTAATTTATTCAACTTCACCTTTTGGCCATTTTGTCTCCTTAGACTATTCCATAAAGTCACCCACTTGAGTTATCAAAATATCAAATGAAGTAGTGGATTTTTTGAGGCCATCCTAAAGTGACCAACCTATATCAAAACCTATCCTTGGAGTGTCACAAAATTGGTATTGAGCTCTTGATGGTGAGCTCTAATATTATTTTCTAGTACCTTCAGATCCTAGAATGCTTTGGCATGTTACACTTTATCCTTTATTATTAATGCATTCTCAATAAATTATTGATGATGGTATTTTTATAACTAAAGCCTAGCTTTTAAAACTTTAGTGATTCATGACAACCTAACAAAATCCCCATCAGATATGAGAACCATGGCACCCACTTAGGCTAAAAATCCATTACACACTTTGAAGGATTCTGCAAACTTATCTATAGCCCAATTATACTCACACTATGGATTCACTTGGTATTTGAATTTTTTCAATGAAAGATATTCCAGGGTCTCTAAATTATCAATAGCTTCTCCTATAAGTAGGATCCCATCATCATGTGCCAAATCTTATTATAAAATTGACTTGCAGAGTTTTAGATTCTTCACTCGAGACACCATTGCCACTTCTTACTAGTACTTGAGCTCTTCTAATTCCTATTTGGGACTTATTATTTCAGCACATTCATGTTGGTATAGGGAAATGATATCTTGGTACTTTTACTAAAGCTAGCCAACATCATAGCCCTATAGAGCATTTTGACTTGTGACTGTGAGATCTATTTTAATGAGGGTCACACCTAATGGGGCTGATGAACTCTACTGAGGATCTACCCAAAATGATCCACACCCTATGGTTCCAAAACCATTATAGTTTTTGGAAGCTCTAATTGGTGTTCCTCACTAAAAATATCCATATAAAAAGAGAATTCACATTGAGTTTGGTTGGAAGAGTCTTCCTCAAGGAAATACTCCCATATATATAATTATTTTTTGGGAATGTTTTATTGGAGATATCCATGAACGGGGAGGGTATCACCCATATTACCTTGTCACTACTGAGATTAATCAATATGACCCTTTCCCTTATTTAGATCATGCTCAAGTATCTCAATGTTTAGATCAATCTATTGGTAACTTGAGCCAGTATCCTGGTCACTAGCACCTAGATTTATACCTCTATCTACACCCTCTTCACTAGTGAGACATTCAATGTCTATGTGTGTGTCATTAGGGCCAAGATATTATTGTTAATATAGGGTTCCCTCCTTCATCTCAAGGTTTCATTACTTAGTTTCTTTCTTAGGTGATGCCTTAGGAGTCACTACCCTTTATTCATATACCCCATCACTTGGTGTAGAATGCTTTTGTCCTACAAGAATAGTGGTTTATTGGGTAGTATCAAGGCCATCTCATTCTTATCATGTAGGTATCATTTGGTATTTTAGAGGTGATTGGGTCATCTTTTTATTCTAGCTTGATCCTATGGCATGCTTCTAGTGGCATCAGGCCTTGGTCTCTTCTTTTATCTGTGCTACCTTTTTTGTGCTACTATTTATGGTAGGAGGGGAAGGGTTTGTTTAGGGGCCTCATGGTTTCTTTAACCCTTATTATTATTCTTAATCATGTAATAAAACACATGATTGTGATCTCTAATAAGAATCTTATGTGCATTGATAATAGTATTATCAGTTTATTTCTTCTCCCTTGCCTTCTTTCTTGGGTAGACATATAATTGATGAAGAGTATGAGTTTCTTCAGAAATCTTATTAGTGTCAATGTGCATCTTATGTGCATTAGCAATGTGATTAATATAACTCTTAAAATACTTGGTAGTGAATGCATATGGAAACTTTAGCCACATAGATAAGTTATATGTGGGATCCATCCAAATCTATGTATGTGAATAATATTACATCATATCAAATGGGTTTGAGTTCCCATCTACATGGGCAACTATTTTTGGATGTGACATTAATTTTTTAATGATTCCTTCATCCCTTCTAACCATCCTTTCATTTTAAACTTATGGAAATGGGATATGACACCTTGATAGGTGAATTATTAGAACCTTTCTACAAGGGACTTATTTTTCAGTTGGGTACACCCACTTCAACTCTTTGTTAGCATATTATAGAATGACAATATCATCAAACACTAGAAAAATAAGAATTATACCCTAATAAAATCTATGATTTAGAATACAGTGGTCCTTCTCAGCATCCTCCATAATATTTTCAGTAAAATATAGGGTGTAATTATACTTTTATCCCTAGGCCATCTAGCTTGCCACATAAAAGTGTGCCATGTCAACCTACTTCCTTATATCCCTACCTCTAAGCTTGGTCATTGTGAAGCACACATATACCTAAATGCATATATCTAAGAGGCTATGAATATACATGGCATGGCCCTCCTTTTTATACTCTAGTGCTACCACCGCCTTCTCAACTACCTTATGGTCCTTCAGATCCACATCAATGTCAATGTCTTAACATTGTTTCCTTGTTACTTTTCTAACCCATTAGGCAATGATTTACATCCTAAACTTTGAAAACTATAAATAATCCTCATTTATGTGAAAGATAAAAAATCTCACCACTTCCATGGGCTTCCCAAAATAAGTCAATTAGAAAAGTTAGAACACTTTAGCATCATTTAAATAATTAAATACCATGGGGTCATAGGTTACCTTGTTATTTATGTTCTATCACTTGAATTTGTAGTTTCACTACAAGTCTCCCTCATTTCAAGTTGACTATGGTTGTAGTCAAGTACTTGAATAGAGAAAAACTTAGATTCCAAATTTTCACCATGCAAGACTGACTCAAGGTATTGTATTTCTTAAATTAAAATAGAGGGTGGAGGTGGAACTTGTAGACTTATTTTTCCCCTTGCATGCCATTATTGGTTTCTTCCTAATATGTATTCATCTCTTGTTGTGCCATATTTTATTCTTGCATGCTAGACTCACTAGGGGCTTCCTCATGGATCAAAATAGGATGTCCTCTTGTTCCCTCATACTCTTCATCTTCATGAATAACTAGTAAAGGCTTACCTCTCTTGGTTTTTTTATTTGGTTTCATCACTCTTCAATGAGCCTGAAAGTTGAGGCATAGTCATCTGACTCTCTAAACTAATACATGTTTCCTAATTTGAACTTCCTCAACCTTCTTACTTCAGTTTCCTCTAATGATAGACACTGATAACTATAAATTTTAAATCTCTCCATAGAATTCCTAAAATCATAATTCCACTCTTTTCTCCATTCATGATCATCACCTCACTTCTTAACTTCAAATTTGTCACTGTAATTTGATGAACACTCCTTGTGGTGGCTTAAAAATGCTTCACTTGAGGTCTAAAAATTTGAAAATTTTCAAAGTAAAGTGTCAAAATGAGGATATTCTAACCTTATATAGCCTTGAGGACCTACATACATTTACTCTCCCATGCCTTTATCTATCACTTCACTCATTTATGCTCTCAAATAGTATACAATGATGTTTTTTTGACATGCATGTCATTATTATTAACATTTTGTCAATTTAATACACTTGTCCCATCCTTGCAATTTTCTTGTAGTGCATGTTAGATGTAAAAATATTTAAACTTATATTCTCAAATATGAGAACTACGTTTTCCATCCTAGTTGATTCATAGTGGGTTTTCCTTTTCCATTATTTTTTCACACTTCTAATCTCATGCCACCTCCTATGTGATTTCTTACCCTTATGTGTTTTTACTTGCACACCCATCTTGTACACATTTACACCATGATTTCACTTGAATACCCATCATGTGCATTTATTTTCACCAGTGCACCTCTTTTATGTATTATTTTTCACTAGTGTGCCTCTTCTATGCATGGATCCTTTCAAATTTTAATTTACATGCTTTATATTTACTTTATTCATATCTAAATTTACTCCACACTAAAATATGTATGTGGTCCTCCACAGGAATGACATAAAATGAAAAAAAAATAAAACCTCATGCTAAAATAAACCTAAACAAAAGGCACACAATCAATGTGATGATTTATTAGATAAAACACCAAAAACCTAAACTAATCTAGTGGCACATGCCTTATTGACAAAATTTGAAATATTACATAGAATGATAGGGCCCAAGTTAACTACCATGAAAATCACATAGAATAAATTAGCCATCTAGATTTCTTAACTTACATGCACCTATGGGATAAATTCTATAATGATGAATATACCATCCTAATATACATGATATTTATGGGAGTGGTGCATGAACTTGACATCAGAGGCCAAGATGTGCATACCAAGATAAAAAGTTTTATTTTTGAGATGTCTATCATGCTAGGATTTTTTCTTATATTTTTCAATTTCTTGAATCCAAATTGCAATAAATTATGCTACATCTAACTATAATAAAGTGTCAAAGTTTGATTTTAGATATTCTTCCTCATCTAGTCAGCCAACATGCATAACACATAAAGAAAGAACAAGAAAATCCATTGGTAGAACTAATTCAAAACCAAAGACAAGATGTAAAGGAGTAATCTTATTTAATTATTTATATGTGGTTCAATATTCCCTTAAGAATGTATAAACTAGATCATCCCAATCAATGCGACTGACATTGAAAATGTTTGTCAATTTATGGCCTAATATTTTGAATGTTATTATATTTAGGATGGTATAGATTTGTATTATGGTGCATAATCATGAGCTTGGATAAGAGGATGCATATCATCTCATTGAGTAATTAATTTCCATTATCACTTATTAAACTTAAAGGACATCCATATCTAGTGATGACATTTTCCCAAAGGAACCTAGTAGCAGTTGCAGTAGTATAATCACACATGGGCACTGCTTTAACATAGCATGTGAGATAGTTGGTTGAGGTAATGATGTATCATTTGTATGTTTGTCTTGTATTATGGGTAATGGGCCCAACAAAATTAAAATCCCATTTTTAAAAAGGTTCATGAGAAAGTGTTATGATCCACACTTATAATATTTAAAAATAATGCAGAATAAATGTATATCAATTTAACACAATAGATATTGGTAGACCAAGATGTCCAAATATTCAATATATGTAGAAATAGAATACCCTTAAGGTAGGGTAACAAAATATAATACTCCTTTAGGAAGGAATAACTCCAAAATGTCTCTTTTATGGGACAACCTCCAATATCCTCTTACAATATAAGACTCAATGCTTACTTGATACCTTTACAATGATAATCATCTCCTTTATATAGACCTCTAATGGATGGGTAACCTCCTAATCCCAATGTAGGCTAACCATTATCCAATCCACTAATTCCACTAGTTACTCCATTATCCTAATATATTATACCCATATAACTAACTAAGGGGGATGTGTGCCACATGTTAGCATCTCTATCAACCCATATACATTAATATATCATGTCCCTAGGTACATAGCAAAATTTTGTGTACCTAGGGACATGATATGTTAATGTATATGGGTTGATAAAGATGGTGAAATGTGGCACACATCCCCCTTAGTTAGTTATATGGTTCTAATATATTAGGATAATGGAGTAACTTGTGGAAGTAGTGCATTGGGTAATGATCAAACTATATTGAGATTAGGAGGTTACTCAATGCACTAATTCCATAAGTTACTCCATTATCCCAATATATTAGACCCATATAACTAACTAAGGGGTATTTGTGCCACATGTCAACATCTCCATCAACCCATATACATTAATATATCATATCCCTAGGTACATAGGATTACCTTCCTCTTTGACATGTTTCATCCTTGAAACATAGGAATAAACTAAATAATGAGTGTGCTTCAAATCATTGCACACTTGCTGCCAATATTGATCATCTATCCATCCATATGTGATCTTGGTAGGTGATAACTCTCTAATCTTATTTCTAAATTACATTGTGCTTATTTGATTCTATTCATGATCATAATTGTACTGCTTTGGTGCCCATGCATAATTATTTTGATTTTGATTCCATGTACCATATTTTAGTGCACTACTCTGATTCCATCCATGACCATAGTATGGATTATTCCATGCATAGTTATAGTGATTTCAACATTCAGTCCATGTTCTATAGGCTACTATATTTCTCTGATTCCATACTTGATCATAATAATTCTTCTTTGGCTTCCATGCATAGCCATTATGATTGGAAATATGATTTCCCATATAACCAAAATGATTGTTGTTATGACACTCCCTCATTGGGTTTCATGATTGTTTCCTCTCATTATGATGTGGGTGTCTATATACCTCAACTTTTCCCTCCTTTTCTTTGACCACTTCCTCTTTGTTTGTCTCTATTTGTTGAGTAGATGAAGTGTTAATTTATGATTGTAGTGTGTCTTGATCTATGTCATCTGAATCTTCCTCATGTTATTCATCACTTATTTTAATCTCATCCTCATGATATTCATTAAATGTTATTGGTGCCTTTCCCACTATGATATCTTGTAAAATGACCTTCTTTTTCTTATACCAAAACTTCATGAACTTTTTTCAAACATTAATATTGATTATTCCCAAAGTCTCTAACCATAGATATATAAGAACTATATCCATATCATCCATATCCAATGCATAAAAATATGAGTGAAAAACATATTTTTCCATAATGAGATTCAACTCTTCAAACCTTGAAATATTCTACCATCTACTTGAACCTCCTAGATATTTGTTGCTTGAACATGTAGATGCTTGGCCACATTCATGTTGATGAAGTTATACTTGCTGGTATGGTTTATGGACACAACAACCATCTTGTTTTGAATGCATACATGAAATTAAAAAATTGACTTAGATTTCTTTAGATCCAAATCATTTGAACCCTTATCAACCAATTCTTCTTCTTCTTCTTCTTCTTCTTCTTCACTTACATGTTATTCCAATTTGGCATAATTTTCTTCCACTAATTTTTTAATTCAATAAATTCATTTTATTCTTCATTTTCATCATTATTTTCTTCCTCTTTTTCATCCTCTATTATAGCCCATCGATCTAGTAAGATTTGTTCCATTGATTTCCATGACGAATACTTTTGTACATAGCTGAACTGATCAAACCAATGTAGTGTAGGCCCAAACAAAAAAGAGATAATTTTCTTTGCCCATTTTTTTTTAGTATGATCCTTAAAAAGGATCCACCATTCTCTAGCATCAATGTCATCCTCCCCTAAATTTTTTTGCAACTTCATGATTCATAAATAAAAACTAGGATTTGTGAAACCCTAAAATGTCAATAACTCATTAAAAACATATCAAAATAGTCCCAAATTTTACTGTAGCTTCCTCTTATAATATTGGAAGTTCAAAAATAATATTTTTAAAAAATCCCATAAATTTTGACTTGTAGAGTGAATATAGGAAAAATAATAAAATCATAATAAATCACTCAAAACAATTAGAAAAATTCTAAACTATTTACTATAATTTTATTGTATCTTCTTACATATCTAGAAAAAAAATATAAAGAAAAATAACTTATATTTCAGAATATATAATGAAATTAGTACAAACCTAAAATATCAATAAATCCCTCAAAATTGATCAAAACATCTTGATTTTTTTACTATGATTTCTTTAAAATATTATCCATATCTAATAAAACAATTATACCAAAATTCACAACCAATAGAAATATATTGATGATTCCAAAAATATAAGGTTTTATTCCACACAAATTGCCCAAATCAAAGATCTAGTACCACTTGAAATGATCCACACTTATAGTATTAAAAAATAATGTATAATAAATGTAGATCAATTCAACATAATAGATATTAGAGGACCAAGATGTCGAAATATTCAATATATGTAGAAATAGAATATCCTTAAGGTAGGGTAACACCATATAATACTCCTTTAGGAAGGAATAACTCCATAATGTATCTTTGAGGGGACAACCTCCAATATCCTCTTACAATAGAAGACTCAATGCTTACTTGATACCTTTACAATGATAATCAACTCATTTATATAGACCTCTAATGGATGGGTAAGCTCCTAATCCCAGTGTAGGTTGACCATTATCTAATCCACTAATTCCACCAATTACTCCATTATCCTGATATATTATACCCATATAACTAAGGTGGATGTGTGCCACATGTCAACACCTCCATCAAACCATATACATTAATATATCATATCCCTAGGTAGATAGAATTTATCCTATGTACCTAGGGATATGATATATTAATGTATATGGGTTGATAGAGATGATGACATGTGGTACACATCCCCCTTAGTTAGTTATGTGGATCTAATATATTAGGATAATGGAGTAACTTGTGAAATTATTGCATTGAGTAATGGTCAACCTACATTAGGAGGTCACCCAATGCACTAATTATACAAGTTACTCCATTATCCTAATACATTAGACCCATATAACTAACTAAGGGGGATGTGTGTCACATGTCAGCATTTCCATCAACACATTTACATTACTATATCATATCCCTAGGTACATAACATTAATCATTGGATGAAGAGGCATAATATCCTTATGGTTTGGCTTGCTTACTCACTAACAGATATCAAATTGGCATGCATAAGCTTTGGCATATTTTAATAAGGTGGACCATCATAAGCCAGCCAAGAGAACCTTTCATGATATTACATCACTAGCATAATGTCCTTTGATGACACATTCATGGACCTATTTAATTACTTCCACATGATCATGCTACATTAAACACCTCTATAACATCATCCCTTTTGAGTTTATATAGGTCTTTACCAATAATATAGACTGGTACAACATGTACAACTAGTTATTTTTTATCTTAGGTGATAAGATGGTTTGGTGTGGAACTTTTTGCAAGAAAATTAGATATTTCCTCCACCTCTGTTGGCATGTGCATATCTTGAAAACTTTATACAATAGGTAAATCATCCTCTATGGTTTGTATTGGTTCACTAGACTCAACATGTGAGAGATGGTTAGGACTAAAATTCACCTTGCTAGGTTTTATGACCATATAAAATTAGAGATCCTAAAAAGGAACAATCCATCAATAGATTCATCTATCCAACATTAGTTTATTCACAGGGTACTTAAGCACCTTATGATCCGTAAAGGTGAATGGAGTGGCTAACAAGTACTGGTGTAACTTTTGGAGTACATACACCATGGATAAGGCTTCTCACTATTTATTATAGTAATTCCTCTCCATAAGTGTTATCTTATAATTGGTAAATTATATGAGATGGTTTATATTCCATTTATCATGATGCATAAGGATAGCTCCCACCACCATTCTATAAGCATTGACATGTACATGAAATGGTGTCATCCAGTCCACGAAATGGAGGATGGGTGTAGTTACCAATTTATCCTTAAAGGTCTTAAATTATTATTAATGTCATTTAGTCTAAATGAAGAGGCCATTTTGTTTGATCAATTCTTCTAACAAAGCTATTATGTTAGCATAACTATGAATAAACTTACAATAATAACTTGTGTGACCAAGGAAGGCATGAACCTTGCACTAAGTGGTTGGAGGTGAGAGTTGAATAATAACCACAATCTTGTCTAAATCCATAATAATTCCATCCAAAAAAATTATGTGCCCTAAAAAAATCCTAAAAGGTGTGTCAAAGATGCACTTTCTTAGGTTTAAGTAAATCTAAAGTTCCTGACAATGCTCGAGTATGAGTTACAAATTGACATAGTGGTCATGCAACAAGCTATACACAGTGCAATCATCTAGATATACTAGAAGGAACTTGTGGATAAAATATTTAAAGGCTTATAACACAATGTGAGAGAATATAGTTGGTTTATTTTTTAAGCCAAATGGAATAACATTATATGTAAAGGACCCCCATTCAATGGTGAAAGTGGATTTTGCCTTATCTTCCTCAACAATACATACCTGATGATAGATTGAAAATAAATTAGTGAAGGTATACATTTCACACCCAATGACACCTTATAAAATCTCCTTGATGAATGGTGTTGGGAATGGGTCCATGATACACACAACATTTAACTATTTATAATCCATGCAAATATGGATTTAACCATCTTTTTTATGCTAATCACCATGGGGATAACCCATTAAGATTCATCAATGGGTGTGATAACCCCATCATGTAGCATGCCATAAATTTATTCTTTAATTCATGGTAATAGATTAGGATTCATTTGATATGGTATCTTATTGACTGGGTAAGCACCCTCAACCAATTTGATGTTCATTTTCCCCAATGCCAGATGCACTCCTTTCATCTCTGTGTAGTTATGTGGGAAAATGTATATTATGAATATAGAACATAGAGAAATATTAATGAAATAAAAAATAAAATAAAATATAGAAAACAAAACACAAGAGTGACACATATAACATGGTTCACCCAAAATGGGCTACGTCTACATAAAAATAGCTAGTTCTTCTCTTATTTAGTCCAATGAATGAATGGATAAACATGCAAAACATCCACTACAATCTCCTCTTCACTCAAACATAGTAAGATGCCATGATTATAATTCCCTTATATCAAATTAGGGTTACATACTAGGGAAAAATGCACCAACATAATTTCTACCATTAGATCTACAACTTAATAGTGAATGGTCCAGATTTACTAAGAAATTACATATTTTACAATGCATTTTTAACAAAACTTTTCTTTGGGGTAATACCCCTAAACCTCCACTAGGGAAAATCTGAAGTATGATTATCTCCCCCTTGGACCCCCATAGTGACCTTAGTGAGGGGGACACCCGCCTTTTAGGAACTAGACATTATAACAAGATTCGGCTCCACCATCCAACAATCTCCCACTTGGAGATCAATTATTTTAACTCCATCGCTACAACTTCTTCCTTGGAATTTAATTTGAAATTTGACCTTGGCATGTTTCTCATCTTCATTGTTATCCTTGAATACCTATTGAATATAAACAACTTTCCATCTTCTCTTTTATGACTACCTTTGTTAGCATATATATAGGATTCTGAATCATATGGATCTTTTCCAACATCAGTTGACCATCCTCCAAAACTAAATGAATGAAGTGATACCTAAGTTGTATATGATTGGTTCTTGATTGGAATGCTAAATTCTTTGCTAAATGAATAACACTCTAGCTATCACTATACAACCTATAATATTCTTAATTTGGCCTCAACTCTTTCATGAACCTTTTCATCCATATCACCTCCTTGCTTGATTCTATAGCTGCAACATACTCTACCTCTATATTTGACAAAGCAACTATCTTCTACAATTTTAAAATCCAACTAACTATTGTGTCACCAATAGTGAATACATAACTTGTGGTTCTCATGCTACCATCTAAATCTTCAACTATGTCTACATCAACATATCATTTTAAGGTAACATTTGACCCTTCATATCCCAATTGTCTATTAGTGGTCCCTCTCAAGTACCTAAGAATGCACTTGACTACATCCCAATTCTCTTTTCCTAGATTATTCATAAACCTGCTGACAAATCCCACTACATGAGTAATGTCTAGTATAGTGCATAGCATAGCATACACAAAAATTCAAACTGCTAAATCATAGGGCACTTTTGATATGTAATTTATTTCTTCTTGTGTTTTAGGACACTGTTCATTTCTTAATTTGAAGTTCCCTCCCAAAGGTGCACTTACTAGTGTTGTATCTTGCATATTGAACTTGACTAACACCTTCTTGATGTACTCTTCTTGAGATAATGTAAATTTTCTATTTTTCCTATCTCTTGTTATTCTCATACCAAGGATTTACTTTATAGCACCTAAATCCTTCATTACAAATGAATTTTCTAGTTTTATTTTGAGCTCATTTATATCATCCATGTTAGGCCCTAAAATTAGCATGTCATCTACATACAGTATTAAGATAATATAAATACCATTATCTAATCTCTAAAAATAAACACAATGGTCAAAATGACATCTACTATAACCTTGTTATGTCATAAACATGTCCAATTTTAAATATCACTACCTTGGATCTTGTTTTAGGCCATACAAACTCTTCTTCAACTTGCACACCATTTTCTCCTTACCTTTAATTCCTATCCATGTGGCTGATCCATATACATTTCCTCCTCCAAGTCACCATGAAGGAATGTAGTCTTCACATCTAACTATTCAAGGTGAAAATCTTCTCCTATTACCAAACTTAAAACAATTCTTATAGAAGTCACTTTCACTATTGGAGAAAATATTTCATCAAAATCTATACCTTTCTTTTGTGCAAACCCCTTTACAACAAGTATGGCCTTATACCTAATTTTACCTCCATCTTATTCCTTCAACCCATAAACCCATTTATTCTACAATGCTCTTTTACCTGTAGGTAATTGAACCAAATCCCAAGTTTGGTTATGTACCAAGGATTCCATCTCATCTTTCATGCCTTGTTACCACTTATTTTTGGTTTTTACTTGCATTTCTCTTTCATAGATTTTTGGATCACCACCATCAGTCAATAATAAATAATAAAATGAAGGATATTATCATTCATGGAGTCCACTTACTCTCATAGATCTTCTAACTACACTTCTATGAGTTTGAGGTACTTATTATTGTTGTATTTATTGCACATTTTAATTTTCTTGCATGTTTAAAATTTCATTTCGAGTGATTTCATCAAGTACTGTATGTTTAGTATTTGGATTTTCTTGTTTTTTTCCCTACAACTGATCTCTATATATGACCCTCTCATTAGAAAACACATCTCTACTCCTAATGATTTTTTGATTTTCAAAATCTCATAAATGGTAACCAAAATCATTAAATCCATATCCAATAAAATTACATTTCTTGGATTTTGCCTCAAGCTTGGTTCTATTTTTTTTTCAATATGGACAAATGCTTCACAACTTAATGTATTTAAAAAGTAATAATCTACCTTTTTACCTATCCATGCTTCCTCTATAATGCCACCATCGAAAACACTTAAAGCCCCTTTGTTTATTAAGAAAATAACAATATCCATAGCATCTACCCAAAATTGTAAGGGCAATCATGCATGCGATCTCATCCTCCTTGTATGCTCCATGATTGTCCTATTCATATTTTTTGACACACCATTTTTTTGTGGCATTCTTGGAACCATCTTCTCTCTATGAATCCCATGAGATGAATAGTAATGATCAAACTCCTTGTTGCAATATTCACCTCCATTGTTTGATTTGACATACTTCAAATTATTTCCTATCTCATTCTCAACCAAAGCTTTCCATTTCTTAAAAGTATCAAAAATATCATATTTATTTCTTATGCAATAAACCTAAGTTTTTCTAGTTGTATCATCAATAAAAGTAACATAATAATAAGAGCCACCAAGGGATGATACCTGAGTTGGTCCCCATACATCTAGATGCACAAGCTCTAACTTTTCATCCTTCTTTGTTTTCCCAACTCTAAGAAATTTGACTCTCTTATGTTTTCCATATACACAGTGATCACATAAATCCAATTCCACCTTCTTCAAATCTAGTAACAAATTCTTTGAGTGGAGAACTTGCATCCGCTTTTCACTCATGTGGCCAGGTTTATGGTGCCACAATTTTGTATCCATTTTTTTAGAAGCTAAAGCAATAGAAGAGTCAAAATTATTAGTAGATAAATATAATGTACTTACCTTCTCTCATTTTGATATTACTAATGATCCTTTAGTGACCTTCCACAATTTTTTTACAAATATAGCTATGCAGTCCTCACTTCCCAATTGCCTTCCTAAAATTAGATTTATTCTCAACTCAAGAACATGCCTCACCTCTTTTAGAAACCATTTGTTTCAATTCTATAATTTTATTTGTATCTTACCCTTTATAAAAATTTTACAGGTTTCACCATTACCCAAATAAACCTATCCAAAATCAAATTAAACATAGTCTTGAAAATATTTCCTATGGAGTGTAGCATGGAATGAGGGCCCTGAATCTAACACCCAAGAATAATTAATATTATCTAATGAAAGGATTAAATAATATTATAACACATCACCTAATACATTTGATTCTTGATTTTTATCTTCTTTTCCATCTCCTTATTTTTCTTTTTGAAACAAATAATCTTTCTTCAGGTATCTTATCTTTTCATGAATCCAACATACCAACATTCCTCTAGATTTGGATTTACCATTCTTAGAATTCCTATGATTCCTTGGGCCCTTTCCTCCATAGTTTTGTCTTCCCCTATTCTCTATAGTCAAATCATTACTTGATGTCTCACCTATGCTTTTTTGTCACATTTCCTCACTAAGAATAACACCAATAACATCATCAAACTTTAAAGTGTTTGAACTAGAGATAAAATTACTCACAACCATGACCAAGCCATTCCAAATTTTTGATAATGAGCACAAAATCAAAAGATCCCTAACCTAATTATCAAAATTTACTCCTATATAGCTTAACTTATTTATGTCTATGTTAAATTCATTTAAATGATCAGCAACAAACCCACCTTCTAAAATTTCTAGATTAAATAAATGATTCATAAGAAATACCTTGTTGGAGGCTGAAGGTTTTTAATACAATCTATCCAATGCCTTTATGACATCAATTATTGTCTTTTATTTTGAAATATTTAGGGCTACAAATCTTACCAAGCATAACCATATTGTTCTTAGTGCCTTCCTATCAAGAACCTCCCAGTTTTCAACCTTCATAGTCATCAAATTATTTGTATTATACCCAATGGTAGGAAAAGATCCTTATGATATAGATAGTCCTCCATTTGCATATTTCATAGTTGGTAGTTTTTTCCTTTGAACTTATTGACATTAAACTTTTTTTCTTCTACCATTGCTCCCACTCGAATTAGGATCCCTCTTTTCTTATGCATTTTATCTACCAAATAAACCTTTGGCTCAGATACTAGTTGTTAGGAATATATAATTCAGAGAAATCTTAATAAAATAAATATGAAAATAAAATACAAAAAACACAACATAAGAGAGACACAAATATAATGTGATTCACCCAAAATGGGCTACATCCACATAGAAACAACTAGTTCTTCTCTTATTTAATTCAATAAATGAAGGGATAAACATGTAATACATCTACTATAATCTCCTCTTCACTCATACATAGTATGCCACCATGATTATAATTCCCTCATATCAGAGGAGGGTTACATATTAGGGCAAAAATGTACAAACTTAATTTTCACCATTAGATCTATAATATAATAGTGAATGGTCCAAATTTATTATGAAATTACAATATTTTACATTGCATTTTTCATAAAATTTTGCTTTGGGGGAACTTCCCTTGAACCCCAACCAGGGGACTTTAAAGTAGGTTTCCACCCCCTGGATCCCCATGGTGACCTTAGTTTGGGGGATTTTCCCCCCACACCCCCATGTCAAGAATTGGGCATTATAATAAGATCAGGCTCAACCATCCAACAATGTTTGCATACTCCTATATAATTTTAAAGGTTTTATCCAATTTTGATTTTGACCAATAATTTCCTATAATGGATATCTTGGGTGCATATTTTGTGATAATATTATATTAAACCATTTGGAGTGGCATGGACTATGGTTACTTCTTAGATTAAATATTATGTCTCACCTCACATGCCACATATTCCATAGGTAAGTTTAAGAGGTCAAATGGAAGTTATAGGGGATTCATGCTAGTACGCTCATCAAATTGACATATAACCTTCTATTTACCCTTCTATATTTATTCCCTATGGTTATATTCAGATTGTGAGTAAGATTCCAACTAAGTCCTGATAGGAGTATTAGGTTATTTAAAGATAGTCAAGTCATCCTCAATTTCACCATGCATGGTTTGTATTCTACTTAAAATAGTGCTTGATTACTTATTAATCCTTGAAAAATTACTTGTAAGGACAAATTTAGATATAATCAGGATGAATAAAATATAAAGGTGGTGAGTAGACCATGTTTGATGCATTCCTAAGTATCTATATCTAGGCATGTTTCTTGATGAACATACCATGCTCTATCCCAATCATGTAGAGTGACATAAAATGCATGTAACCATAAGGATTATGGTAAAAATGTCTCATTGGTATTCTAAATATCCTCATAGGAAGTTAGATGGTCTCTTGAGGACTTGACACCATTATAATTAAGTGTGGTGTGTACTCGGTTGTCATGGTGAAAATGATGATATAACATGATGCATATTGTTTCCCATGTCAACAACTTGTATCGATAAAAACCCACCAATGAGTAGTTATGACTTAGACCATGTTTGATACATTCCCAGCTATTCATATCTAGGCATGTTTATTGATGAACATACCACACTCTATCCCAAGCACATAAATTGTTATAAAATACATGTACCCATCAGGATTATGGTAAAAATGTCTTATTGGTAGTACAAATATCCTCAAAATTAGTTATATGGTCATCTGAGGACTCAACACCATTATAAGCGAGTGTGATGTGAACTTGGTTATCATGGTGAAAGTGATGATGTAGATGCATACTTTTTCCCATGTCAACAAATTGGATCAATGAATAACCCACCAATAAGTAGTTATGACTTAAAGTAAAATATGGAGTGAATGTATACATTCATCTTTAAAAACATATAAATCCTCTAATTGTTGTAAGCAATCATAAACCTTGATTTGGCCATGAAACCTAGGTGCTTGATTCAACTATAAAGGTGGTGTATTCATAAGATGTCCACACATGATTCAAACAATATTACAATGCTTAATTAATATGTGTGGATCATTTATTTATCAATAAATTTTAGCACAACCTCATCCTATTAGATCATATTCTTTGTGTACCCAATGTTCACAAATAATGCTATTGGCATCAAAGATGGATTGTGCATATACCCATTAAATTAGACCATCAAAAGTAGGATCTACATGTTCATTTCCTTATGTCACAATGTTATAAATGTGGTTGAGGTCCTCATTAGCATCAACTATTTCTATAAAAGGGGGGCCTTGATTGTTAGTGAGAGGAAATCCTACATTCTATGTGTCATTCTCAAAGCTAATGCAATGCTTCTCAAAATGTAAGTTTGCATTATTGA
This sequence comes from Torreya grandis, assembly GCA_037957365.1. NCBI lineage: Eukaryota > Viridiplantae > Streptophyta > Pinopsida > Cupressales > Taxaceae > Torreya > Torreya grandis. Next base: position 2,208,419 of record JARHVA010000555.1, read on the forward strand.
CATACCAAGGTTAAACTAGTATATCTATAAAATCATCATCTTTGGCTAGTTCAATTACTTTAAAATCACCTTTGAAAGAACATACACAATGTTAATGGCGGCATCCTTGAGAACTCCTATGGGCATTACTAGAGTCTTATTGGCCATAAACAAAACATGTGGGGAGGGTTACAAAGTGGGTTTCCCCATCTTCCTCCAAGCATCTTTCATGAGAAAATTAACTTTTGTGTCAATATAAACTAGTATATCTCAGATCATCCACACATTAATGGATGTATTTATAATTATCTCCTTTTCATATTAAACATCTATATGGACATAGGCTTCTTGTAAATGTCCATGGTTCAAATAACAATCTACAAGAATCTTGGTTATCTATCATCGTAACTAGTTTTTCAAGATGGGAATGATGTTTTCATTAAGGATTAGTTTGCATAGCTCTCAAAAGTAATCCTACCCTAAGTCTATTGAGATGGTTTCTCTTTGCATCTCAGTTTGCATGGTTGCATCCTTTTCCTTCAAAAACTCAATTTCACCTTGTAATTCACATACCAAGGCCATTGTGTCATATAATACTATTTCTATTTTTGAGCATCAAGATAGTGTTGAGCACATGGTTTTTCACACTAAACCTTCTCTGTAGGTGAAACTAAAATGGGTTGGGAATGAACACTATTTCATGTCTTAATATTTAATCTATGTCCCATTAGTGGGGTGGTAGCGCATGATCTCCACTGATTGCTTGGAGTTTTAGCAACATGAATCATCTCAATGCCCTTCTCATTATGCTCTTTGGTGATATCCATGTACAAGTTGGGGCATTCTTCTGGATGATTTTTATTATTATAAAATGTGCAATTTGGGTAAATTGGATAACTACACTGATAGTGGTCTAGAGTTCCACACTTATACTAGGTCCTAGTTGGAAAATGATCACTGCCAAGCCCATTTCCATGTCCTTGACCCCAAAAAGATTGACCTTTACAAATTTCTTGAGTATTTTCAATATAATTTTGGTGAGTCCTTGTATGTGCTTCATATCATTGATGAATTGATAATCATTAGTATCATGAATCAAATATTTTTTATTATAGTGACACTTTATCCTAGATATCATGTTGTAACAAGGGACATCTCCTTACATCATGATCCTCTTGGCAGATCTCATAAGACTATTTTGTTATGAAGTGAACATTCCTCCATGGAAAATTATTCCTATTATGACCCTCTAATTCACAATCAACACACCATAGGCCATTGCATGTGTCATGATAATTATTGGTCATTAGCTTGTCTAGATGAGAGGTCATAGAAATAATCTAAGCCTCCATAAAGGGGATGATCTCCACATATATACTTTCCATAGATTCAACATATAAAGTAGCTTCGAGTGCCTTACATGGGTTGGTAAAAGTATTTTGGGATATAACCCAACAAAATAAAAGAAACAACAATCCCATAAACCATTAAGCATGTTATATTGGATTAATCTCAAATGATAATTTTGAAATGCACATCATATTTTTGCACACTCTCAGTGATCTCTTGTTTTATGTCCTTTAAGGTAGTTATGCTTTGTTACTCACACTCAAGAATGTCAAAATATTGAAGGAATGTAGTTTTAAATATTTCATAGCTCACAACTACTTGTTGGGGGTTGAATTTATGGTATCATTTGTGCATGTGATCCAATAAAGTAGTGAAAAATTGAGTAGCCTTTTATTCTAGAGAAGTGATACCCCACACTCATCAAATGAGTTCACACTTATGAATGTGTTTCATCACATTTTGGACACCTCAATATTTAGGGAGATGAAATGCCATCTCATATTACATTATAGGTACACTTGGTGGTTGTGGCATTCTTCCAATTCATCTTGAACTTTGTCATGGAGGTCTGCTAATGCTTCCAACATCTCTACCTAATATTCCCTGAATAAAATTGCCACCTGTACTTCCTCCCATGCCCCCTTCATTAATAGGTCCTCTAGAAGCAATGGGTGTTGAAGAAGGTTGATTTGATATGGTTGGGCCTTTATATTGCCCAATATTAATATTATGTTCGTTTGAAATTCCAAGTTGATCCACATGTCATACTTGCAATGGAAAACTAAATGTTAAAGGTAGATTTTTATGCTAAACTTGTACTCTAAAAGATTCATATATTAACTTGAGTTCAAATTCTACACTATCAATAACCCAATTTATTACAATAATTCCATAAAACTTAAATGCATGAGCATGCATTATGGTGGGATAATTGGGTCTATCTAGATTGGGTTCTATTATTAGTACCTATCCTAGTTCTTCAGTGCATACCTTCATTATTAAAGGGTGAAATCATGTGGTCAAGGGGTACTCATAATGCCTTTTTTTTCTCCTATGGGATTTTTTAGAACCTCAATATCCTCCCATTTACCCATTGGTCCATTGCCTATCATAGCCCTACACCTAGCCTCATCATACTTTCACTTACATAATTCCCACTAACTAACTTCCATATTGAAATCCCAATCTCATGCCAATGCATATTCATTTCCCCACCAATCACATTACTCATTCATGATATAGTTGAGTCATCCATAGAAAATTTCTCAAGTCCAAAATCATCCATAAACTTTTTAATCTCTAAATAGAACTGTTCGATATACCTTCCCTGTAACTCTCTTATGAATTTGAACTACGCTTCTTATAGACAAGAATATGTAGATAATACGCACTATAAAATATAAAATTTAATTATTCCTTTCCATCACATGTCTATTAACATGTCCAAATAATTTCTAACTTGGCCAAGGTTATCTAATGCTTTACCAACCAAGAATCATTCTACTTGTAATTTCTTGAATAGTTTTGAGCATACACCAAAATCCAACCATGTAAGTGCATGGGTAATTCTAAAAATAATGCTTCATACTGAGAATTATATAGATGTTAATCTACCCATATACGTGTAAAAATTCCTATTTTAAGATATTAGAGCACAATTTTTTTTTCTAATGTACTAATCCAATGCTCGATATTCTCTAAATAAATTAACTCAGCCATTTTATTACCATTGTGATAACAAATTCAATGGGTCTTGGTGATGAAACCAAAATTTTGGGTTCTTTTCCTTTATTTTAGCATGACATTTCGTAGTCATGCACCCAAGGGCTTTAAGAAGTCCAACTAGCTAGTGTGTGATAGGTTATCGCTATACCTTTCATTTAACCAATCAATGGATTGGTGTCATTTTATGATAAGGCTATATGTAATGATATGTTGGATATTTTATTTAATAATTCATTTTTTGGGGGGTGTTTACTCTCATGTTGATGTCTAAATCTTAAGGGTAGCAAACAAGATTCTAATGCTACGTTGTAAAAAAGGTAAATCTAGAAAGTTTTGCTAATTGAATATCCCCTATGGCATTCCTTGTTGAAAGTTATTTTAAATTCACACCATCAACATCTATAACTTAAACATGTGGCATAAGACATTAAAATTTCCTCATTCAACTTACATTATTGGGTAAGACAGTGTTGTATTTTAGAATGTGAGAATGTTGATTGCCTATTGTCACCTAGACTACTTCATAATAGATTATGAATATGGAGATTAGTCAACAAACCTTCCTATTAACTCTACTCTTATGAGAATTGAAATACACACATTGTATAAAGGAAACTCACTTTACATTGAATTGAAATAAATCTTGCATTTAATGAAAGCAAACTTGCATTAAAAGAAACACACTTTGTGTTAAAAGGGAAATCACACTTTGATTTGAAAGGGAAATTGCACTTGTAGTAAAATAAAATATACCTATATCAAAATAGATACAATTTTAAACTATAAACTATAAATACCAATTATCTTGATCTTTGAAGAGAAGTGGGCCCTTGCTCCTTACTCATAATAAGATCAACTTTTATTCAGTAATAGAATGGAATACTAAAATTTATTAATACTTCATTATCAAAAGGAACATATACATATGCTACAAATTATACTTGAATGTTTCTTCTTTATATTACCTATTTTCTAATATCTTGGAATGAGAAGGAGACATGTACTTAAAGCACATCTCAATGATTATTCTTAGAATACAAAATATGAAGATCTATATTACCAAATCTACTTATTCAAAATATAAGAACTAGGAATCAGATCTTGTGCTTATAGGGAAACATTGGAACTGATGCAACTAAGAATAGACCAAGTATAACTAACATATATCTAAATAGATTATCTCTATATTTACAAAATATAAATATATTTATATCTAGATTTTTTTAGACCATTACTATAATATTAGTGTCTAAAAGAAGATATATAAAGAGGGGATATATATATATATATATATATATATATATATATATATATATATATATATATATATATATATCTTTGGAGTTTCTATATTGATTTGCAGAGTACAATTGGGCATCTTCAGAGCACATATGGATTTATCATAATGTCTTTGGAGCTTCTACAAAATGTCTTAGAAGTTATAGATCTTTGGAGCTCGACTAAGGATCTTCATAGCTCACTGCATTTTATTTTGAGTCTTCAAAATCATTACCAAAAAGGTGTTGCCAAAACTATTGATTACTTATCAAAACAATCCCACTATAGGGATATATATTTGTATGCAAAACTATGCTCATTTCATCCAAGTTAGACACAAAGAAAAAGATAGAGAATCAACAATGTATCACATATGAACAAAAGAGAATTTCACTCATTTCCTACTTAGATGAGACCCTAATTATTAATGTAATGCATTATATAACCAAGAGGAAACACTTATGGACACTTTATATGAGATATAATGAGATATATAGAATAATCATCATTTCCCCCCAATACTTTATCTTTTACAAGTCCTCTTGAAAACCAAGGGAGAACTATTTTTAATCCAAGAATATGGATTCCAACCACTGATTAAGATCATAAATTTGAAAATGATGTCCCCAATCACAATGATTTCTAGGCAAAAACCCGAAATATCTTACCACAATATGTAACCATGCTTGAAATTCTACTTTTGCCTAATCATGACAATTTTACCAAGGATACATGGGACAAAGAAGAATAGGTGACCTAAATCTCATTCCAATCCAGACATCTAACCCTCCTTATTCCAGGAGTTGAGTGATTATTTGAGAAAGTTCCCTAGCTCTCCGTAGACTCCAACTGATGGTAGTAGGAGTCATGACTTCCATGTATTTTAAGGAAATAGGCAAAGTCTCCCATCTATCCATATTTTCATTGATAGAGTTGGAGGAATTTTGGTTGACAAAAGCTTATAAGGTTACTACATTTTCTCTTAATAAATCATGATACTTGTTTTTCATGTACATATGATACAAAGGTTGGAAGGCAGATAGAAGTTTGTGAGCTTCTAGAAACTAGGGTCTCGTATATAAGCCTATAGTATTCTACATTTCTGAGAATTGATTATGTGATTAGCAAGTAGTTTGATTTCTCATAGTGGAAATAAAAGCATGTAATTATGTTTCTTCCACAAACAAGTTAACCAAAAAACTAGATTGGTGTCCTAATAACATGTTACAAAGATAAATATCACAAATTTGATCTTGTCTTTCTATAGTACTTTTAAGAAAGACATCCATGAATATGTGCTCATCTTCAATGACATGGGGAAAACCAAGAGAAATTAATTGCATTTTCCACTTATAAAATTATTCATGAAGAAATAAAAAATATATAGAAGTTTTTTTGTAAGATAATAATTTCTTGGTAATTTAACAAACATTTTGAATACAAGTTTGAGCCTAATGCAGCTATTGTTGAGACTCTATTTTTATTCTAACATTTTCTACTTCTAACTTATGAATCTACTTCTAAAATTTCTTCCAAACTGAAATAATCTCTTGAAGGGCTAGAAAAAAAGTAGGAATAACTCTTGTGGGTCCTTCAATCTATATAACTATCTCCCTTGTTTCCCTCTATATAGCTTGTATGGTAACTTGCAACTTAGCATTCTAAGTTGTTAGCTCTTGTATGCAAGCATTTCATTCACTAAAAAATGCATTCTTACCAGCAATAAAGTGTTTTAGCTTATAAATATGAGCATCCTTACTAGCAATAGAATTTTTTAAAAAATTAATTTGAGCATCCTTATTTACAAGGGAATTTTTTGAGGTGCTAAGTTCATGAGATTGTGAGAATAATTGACTATGAATTCTAGTTTGTTTATCATTAACTACTTTTATAATCACTTCTTGTTCTCAAACTTGGGCAACATAATCTTCATATCACCTTTCTAAACTAGAAATGGTTTGGTCCTTACCTTACAAGGTCAATCAAAGAAAATCCATCTCTACTTATTGTTGGAAAATAGTTTCTTCATGTCATGACAAGGTCATAACATGATATAAATATTTGTCTTTATGAATATGTTGAGGAAAAGATGAATTTTATTCTATGAGTGGAACTTTACCCTTGGCAACTATGGAAGGTAAGGGTCTTTATTCTTTAGCTACAATCTTTTGTGCAAGGGTTTGTGTTTTTTCAACTATGTGTTCAACAGTTATAATTTTTGTGGGAGAACTTAAGCTCCCTAAAATTTTATTTTCTTGTACCTCACTTTCTTCTTCCTCATGAAGAATCAATTGACAACTTTGCCATGGTTTGAAAGATGGAGTAGGGTTTCCTAATGAAACCCTCATTTTTATTTTTGAGCTCCATTGAAACATCTTCAGAATGAAGACCGAAGATGGATCTTCCTCTATTATTACTATTGAAGGAGGAGAAATAGGACATTGTGATTTTTGATCAATATTTTTGAGTTAATTTTATAAAAATGAATATTATGATTTCTAACCCTTTAGTTTATTCAAGAAATGGTGTTGATCAATGAGATGGATTAAACCATGATGTTTAATTGACCTAGTATCATTTTTAATTTATGAGCTACATTATGGATAACATGATGAAAAAAATAAGGTAGGTTTGCCTAGTACTTAGGTTTGGTGGATCCTTTCTTTAGATGAATAAGAAGCTACATAGTATCACCGCCAACCACAATGAACTATCCATCATAAATGAGGTATTTCATGACCCAATATGAAACATTATGACATGGAAGTGGAAGATTGTATTGAATGATTCCTCTAGTCATGCCTTATGGATTTTTGGCCAAATTAAGATGGGGTTCATTAACATGAATGAAAATTTTAATCAGACCAACAAAAATCAATTTATCAATAACAACCACCATGCCTTAAGGAATCCCTAAAATTTCACTAATAATAGAGGAATAAATAGAAATATATTCACCTTGGACTACAAAATGATCTTCATCAAAAAAATTCTAAAAATTATTGAACAATGTTCTCCTAAAAACCCTGAAATGTCTTCAAAAAATTGAGCCATCCTACTATTTTAAAAATAACCCTAACAGATTGATCTTGTGATAGAAGTTTTGATAACTCTAGTTGACTTTTCTTCTTAGCCTCCATATTTATATCTACCCATAGTATTCTCAAAACCTTGCTTTCATGATGAGAAAATGAGCTCAAAATCACAAACGTATTGATTAGGGTAAGGAAGTTTGGATATGATGTAGTAATGAATAGAAAATAAGGGATAAAAGGGTGGCACACATGTAATTACAGTGGAGATAATGGTTGAGCACTTTAGAGTATGCAAAGTTTTAATGAGGGAGTTATTTTGGGGCCAACATCAATTACATGGCATGAGAGATCATACTTGGTAACACTTGAAATGATATTTACAATGATTTCTACATTAGGACTTATCTTTTTGAAATTTATTTGGAATAACCTCACATCAAGTCTTGAAATGAGGAAATAGTACCAAATTCAGTCACATAAATGTGACATCAAAGGAAATTATCCATATTTGTAAGTGTTATCTCCCTAATGATCATACATATAGAATAAAAAATAGAAACTATCTAACATGTTGGGAAGGAAGTACAATTGTACCTTTGTTATAAGGATCCATGCTTATCTCCTAGAGTTTCCATGTGTCCTACAAGGGTAAATAGTTTTGAGAATATAGTTAACTAACAAGATAATAGTTCAAGTTTATTGCAGAAGTTTTATCTAAAAAGTGTTAATTTTGGTTTTCACCTTACAATGTGTTTTTATTTTTTACACTTTTTTTTTAATTTTTATATTTTGAATGTTTGAAGGGAGGAGAACCACCATTTGTTGGTTTTCAGCACTCCCCCTAATTGGATGTATACTATAAAGATCATTTAGCCTTAGTGAAAGAACCAGGTTCTTCCATAAGGACAAATTGGTCTTGATTCTATTCAATAAATTCTTCCTTGTTGAGAGTTCTTCTATACACTTTAAGTATGTGACTATTGACCAAAAGTATCCTTTGGTCACCATCAATTGGTTGAAGTTGGATAGATCCATTATTGTGGATAGTTTTGATCAAGTATGGCCCCAACCATCTTATCTTGAGCTTACCTTTGAAATTCTAGGCTTTGGAATCCAATAAAAGCACCCAATCATCTTCTCGAAGCTATTTCTCTCTTATATGAGTATCATTCCATTATTTTACTAATTTTGGATCATGATAGTTTGAGTAAGTACATTCATTCTTAGTTCAAGTAGCCCATTTAGTTGCATGCTTCTTTCCTTTTGTGTTTCATCAAGATTAACTCCCATATCAACTATTATCTTCAGTGTTTGTAGTTTAAACTCTAGTGTCAATAAATTTTTCTTTCCAAACACAAGTTCATATGGATATAATCTTATGGTAGTCTTCCATGTTGTATTATATACCCAAATTTCTTTAGGTACTCTATCTACCTAATATTTCCTACTATTGTTTACTATTTTGGTTAGAATGATTTCAAGCTCTTGATTGGTGACCTTCACTTGTCTATTAGCTTGGGGGTGATATGGTGATATTTTCCAGTGATTGATTTAGTATAGTTCTATGAAATCTTGCATGTTAAACATGAATTGGGGCCCTTGATAAGAAATAATAGATCTAGGAGCTCCAAATCTCAACACGATCCTATGATATACGAAATTAATAAAATGTTTTCTCTCTTTATAAGTAAAGGAATGAGGAAACTTCTTTGTTCCCAAGTAATTTTCCACGTCTGAAAATAATGGGGAATATATAGATATAGAAAATAGTTGTTCATCTAGAAAAGAATCCTCCACATGTTCATCTTCACCTGTAGTGATCAATCTAGACAAAAATTTAGCAACAACATTATAGTTTATAGGTTTTTCTATGATGATAATGTCAAATTATTGCAACAGTAGTATCCATCTAATAATTCTACCACTTACTATTGGTTTATTCATTAAGTACTTAATAACCGAATGATCTATATAAATAAATACCTAACAACTAGTAATGTAATGTCTAAACTTGTTTATGGCATAAACAGCAACAAGAAATCTTTTTCTATGGTAGTTTAGTTTTTCTCTATGGGAGTAATATTCTTGCTAATATAATAAATGACATACATTTTTCATTCTTCATCTCTTTGTCCTAGAACTACACTTAATGCATTATTAGAAGCATCAGTATAAATATGAAAAGACTATTCCCAATTAGGTCCTTTCAAAACTAGATCAGTCATAAGTTTGTTTTTTAATGTTTTAAAAACTTTTTGACACTTATCATTCCATAAAAATTCACTATCTTTTGCTAGCAATGAAAACATAGGTGCATATATTTTGCTAAAGTCTTTAATAAATATTTTATAATATCCTACATGAGCAAGAAAACTTTTGACATTTGTTTATGTTTGAGGAATGGGGATACTAGAAATTACCTCAATCTTCTTGGGATCCACTTTTATTCCTTGAGAAGAGATATGATGATCTAAGACTATCTCTTCATCAGAAATTATTATACACTTCTCATGACATAAAAATACTTGATATTCTTCACATCAAGTGAGCACTTTATTTAAATTGCTTAAGGATTCATCAAATTTGTTTCTATGGATTGTGAAGTCATACATGTATACTTCCACAAAATCATTTTTAAGATTAAAGAATATGGATAACACTGCTCTCTGAAAGGCAACAAGTCCATTTAACAATCCAAAAGGAGGGACTGTATAAGCAAATGTTCCCTAGGGGTATGTAAATGTAATTTTATCTTGATCTTTAGGTGATATTATGATTTGATTATATCTATTGAACCCATTTAAGAAATAAAAGTACTACTTTCCTACCAAATTATCCAAAACTTGATCAATAAAAGGCAAAGGAAAGTAATCTCTCATAGTGGATTTATTAAGTTCTTTGTAATCTACGTAGACTTTCCATTATTCTTAGGTACAATGAACAAAGTTGAAACCCATTGACTATCAGATATGGGGTAAATGAAACTAACTTCCAATAGTTTTTCTATCTTTGTTTTTATAATTTCTTTCAAGGCTGGGTTAATTCTCCATTTTGGTTGTCTAACTAGTCTAACAGCTTTGATGTAGATGTGATGGGTATAGACATTGCGATGCATTCATTTAATATCATTGTAACCCCAAGAGAAATATCTTGTGTGTTGTACCAATACATCAAACACTTTAGTTTTTTTTTGGTCAGTTAACCCACTATTGATATTCAACAATTTATTGGGAGGGATTGCAATTTGTTTAGTGCCTGGAATGATGGAATTTACCTTCTTGTATTCACTCATGAAAGCATTCGATGTGCATGTATGTAGTAGTATCATGTGAAATGTAACAACATCCTTGTAAAAAATTTCACTTTAATAGATTAGATTGGTCAATGGATAATGAAAATCATTTAAAAATGAATTCTACCCTTCTTGAGCCCAGTCAAATATGGCTTGTTGGATATCTTTTGAACTAGATAACATGTTTGAGGGACTTATGACATTGTCTTGGTTATCAATAGTAAAACTAAATTATTCCCATTCATCATTGTTCATATTCAAATCTAAGCTATTAGTCTTTGGAGCTAAGCTAATAGTCTTCAAAGTCAAGCTATTAGACTTCATAATTAGGCTATCAAACTTTAGAACTAGGCTATCTTGTTCTAAATATTTTGTTATTTGTTCCTCAAACTATTGTACATGATATTTTATGGTAACCAGGGCTAAGAAATAAACACTATTATGATTTTTTTATTTTATCCACCCATATTTGTTTAGAAAGATCCACTAAAGGTATAGCAGGAAGATAAAGGGAGATTTGTTTGATATGTATTCCAAAAGAAATGGTCATATTACTAGATATATAATTAGTTCATGCTATGACTATATTTAACCAAGAAATTTTAAGAATAATTGGATACCCTATCTTCATGGGTTTAGGTTGAAGGATCATGAAATCTATTGGGTATTCCTAGAATTCTATAGTGACTAGAACATTTTCTATGGTTTATCAAGTGTAGTAGTGGATTGATCTACAATTTACAAAATTATAGTGGTAGGTTGAAGCCCTATGAGGGATAAAGATTCTAATATTTTAATAGATATTATGTTTATAGAAGCACCCAAATCTATAAGCACATTTGGTATGGACTTGTTCCCAATTATCATAGGACTACCAGGGTCTTCATATTTAGGAAAACGTATGTTTTCTACTAATAAATCAGTCATTTTACCAGTTAACTAAATTATTTTAGGATATTATTTCTTTCTACTTGGTTATTTGATGCACAATCCTTTAATTATTTGATTCAATGTAGGAATATACTTAATGTCTCTTAATAATGGAATTTATATATTCATCTCTTGTAATCCTTGAACCAATTTAGAATCCTCCCTAGGTTTTTCTTCCTTAAGTCTCTCAAAAAATGGAATAAAAAGGGGATCTTGAATTATGCTTGGTGTGATTGAAGTTATGGTGTCTTATAACTTATCTTCATTTGGTTCTTGGACTACAAGTGACTCAGGAATTTTTTCATCATTAAGAATTTTAGTTATGGTAATGGTGAATCTCCTACTACTTTTATTGACCTAATATAAACATTATTTCACTTATTTGTATCAATTACAACACTAATTTCTTAAACATCTCCATAAACAAAAGTATGTTACCTATTCTTAAGATTTGCCACTAGTTAGGTAGGTAACTATGGCTAGTTAACCTGCTACTCAATTAGTGGTAGATAAGGTTGTGAAGGCATCAAATCCTTCTATGGAGGAAACCTTCCCTGCATTTGATTATGAGACCATTATTGATTTGGCCATTGAGGTGGTGACTATTGTATCTAATGTGGTTATTGGTTTTTTGACTTTTCCCAAGGTTATGAAGGATTTTGAGGCATCCCCCACTTATATGGTAATCATTCTTAAGTGCCCCATGATTATGGTTATGGTGGTGGTCCCCACATTTGTGGTGTGACTTGTCCATCCCATGGTGCCATCCATAGATTGGGGGAAAATCTTGGACCAAATTTATTTTGAGGTTGGGAGTACAAGTTTCCTTGTCTTTAGATAAAGTTTACTCCCTCAACTACATGTACTACTTGTTTTACCTGGTTTTTCATAGTAGGAAGATGATTGTCATTCTTGGTATCATGGGATATGTCATAAATACCACATACCTCTATTTTATCTAAAGGATAATATTTTAACTCATGTTTAATCCTACATCAAGGATAATATATTGACAACTATTCAATGCTAGTGGGATTGGCCTTTAATTTGACACCATCTAATGTGGATGTTAATTATACTAGAATATCTATTTTGAAATTAAAAAATTATTCCATTAATTAGCTAACTTCAGGTGATTTTCCTAACCATGATTTCGTTATGCTAGGTCTTGTCTTAAAATAATTAGTACATAATGCTAAAATATGATGAAAGGTTAACTTATAAATGTTACCCTTTCCCATTAGGTTTAAAGGATCATGTGCATCATCATCTAGGCCTTTAAAAAAGACTATCTTGATGACTTCCTATGTGAGTTGGTAACCACTCCATTTATGGGAAAATATAAACATATCAAGTGAATCTTCTAAGGTTCTATCTTCATTTTGTTTTATCTTGAAAACATCTTCCTTTCATTCTCTAAATCTACAATAATCTTGATATTTATCAATAAATGTAGTTTCTATTTCTTCCCAAGTACTTATAATTACCCTAAAGTCCCATGAACCCTCTTATGGCTATGTCCTTAAGTGTAGATGGGAATAACTTCAACTTCTAATTGTTAGTGATATAGTCATATGTTTGGTAAAGAACCTAAAATTTAAAGAGGAATTGATCTGGATCCTATGAGAATTTACCTCTAAAGGAAGGTAAAATAGATGGTGAAATATTTTTCATAGAGGTTCTATCGCTAGGACCCAAGCTGATTGGATAAGAAAAAAATGTCTTTTTTAGGCCACCTCTCAAGGTTTTCTACATGTGCATAATCATCTCCCATATTTTCTTCCCACCTTTGGTTATCAATCCAATCCAATTTTATCTTCTTGGGTTCTCAACCTACAGTCTACTGACATAGGAGGAAAATCTTCATTGGTGATTAGATATTCTTCTTGTAGAGCTTATGAATCAAATTTTATTGTTCTAGAAAGGGGATTCTCAAAATCAATTCTTCCTATAGGGGAAGATGACCTGAATAGAATTATTCTTGTAGGATTTGGTTTTGAGGATGAACCTTTTTTAGGAAATGAATTAGAAAAAGTTTTTATACAGATTTCAATTGTCTTTCTTTCACTTCTTGATATTTATAGCAAGGATATAATCCTCTATTCTTCTTTTTCTATTTGGGAATCTTTATAAATAAACCATCCTTGAGAATCTCTTATGTGGTTCATAAATGTAAGGAGTCTTTAATTATTTCTATGTTTATGGGGTATATGAATGTTTTTGAATTTTTCCTGTATAACTCTAACATAGAATCTCACTAACACTTATTAATTAAGAGTCCCAAGAAAGGGTTCCAAAAATGATAGGCTGTTGTTATACCTTTCATTTAACTAATGAATGGATTGGTGTCACTTTCTACAAGGGCCAGTGTCTAAGACTATATGCAATGATATGTTGGATATTAGAGTTAACAGTTAATTTTTTAGGGGTGTTTATCCTAATGTTTATGTCTAAATCTTAAGGGCAAAAAACAAGATTCTACTCCTATGTTGCATAAAAGTAAATCTAAATTTTTTTGCTAATTGAATATCCCCTATGGGATCTTTATTGAAAGGATTCTTCATGTCACACCATCAACATCCAGAACATAAACATCTGGCATAAGACACTACAATGTACTCACTTGACTTGCCTAGCTAGGTAGGATAGTGTTTTATTTTATAATTTGAGAATCTTGATTGCCTATTGTCACCTAGACTGCTTCTTGACAACTTTTGAATATGGAGACTAGTCAACAAACCTTCCTATAAACTCTAATCTTATGATAATTGAAAGAGAAACTTTTTATAAAGGAAACTCACTTTGCATTGAATTGAAACAAACCTTGTGTTTAATGAAATCACACTTGCATTAAAAGAAACACACTTTGAATTAAAAGGGAAATCACACATTGCTTTGAAAGGGAAATCACACTTTTAGTAAAATAAAATATACATGTATCAAAAGAAATATACTTTTAAACTATAAACTAGAAATACTAATTGTCCTAATCTTCAAAGAGAAGTGGGCCCTTGCTCCTTCCTCATAATAGGATCAAATTTTCCCTTAGAATAGGATCATTTTTTACTTAATAATACAATGGAATGCTAAATTTTATTAATGCTTCATTATCAAAAGGAACATATACAAATCCTACTATAAATTATACTTCAATGTTTCTTCTTTCTATTACCTATTTTTTATTATCCTAGAATAAGAAGGAGACATGTATTTAAATTACATATAAATGACTATTCTTAGAATACAAAATATGATGATTTAAACAACCAAATCCATTTATTCAAAATAGAAGATCTAGAAATCAGATCCCATGCTTATAGGGAAGTGTTAGAATTGATTCAACTAACAATAGACCAAGTATAAATAAAATATATCTGAATATATTATGTTCATATTTACAAAATATAAATATATTTATATCCAAATCATTTTTTACCATTACTATGAATAGTAATGTCTAAAATAATAAATTTAAATAGGGAAATCTATATATGTACAATAGATATCTTTAGAGCTTCTATATTGATATGTAGAGTATAGATGGGTATCTTCAAAGAATGGCTAGGCATCTTTAGAGAATGGTTAGATAGGTCTACAAATCATCTTTGGAGCTTTATTTTAATTTCTTCAAAACTTCCATGAAATGTCTTTGGAGCTATATATCTTTAGAGCTTGACTAAGGATCTTCATAGATCACTACATTCTATACCGAGTCTTAAATATTATTGCCAAAACTATTGATAACTTCTCAAAACAATCCTACCATAGGAATATATCTATGTCTATAAAATTTTGCTCATTTCATCCAATTTAGACACAAATAACAAGATAGAAAATCAACAATGTATCACACATGAACAAAATATAATTGTACTCATTCCCTATTTAGATGAGACCTTAAATATTAAATGTAATGCAATATATAACCAAGAAGTAACACTTATAGACATTTTATATGAGATATAATTAGATATATAGAATTCTCATTAGTGTGCTAGCATATCATGCAATAAATAGTCTCGTACACTCACCTGAAGTATGCAGTTTAAGATCAGATCATGTCAGTTCTATCACATGATAGTGTATACATTGGGATCTCTATACCAAGATGCTTGAATGGGAACTTATTTATACCAAAGATATCATAATAAATATAATTATAAAAATCTACTCATTCTATACTTAACCTATTTATCACATGAAAAGAGAGGTGCAAAAGAAGAAAAATAGTAGTAGTATCATTGGTTTCATAACAATTTTATAAGAGGTATTTTAGTAGCAAAAGTATTATATATTATTACATATTAATTATCACCATACACATGTCTCAATGCACATCAGTAACTTGACTAAGCTCAAGATTACAATTACAATATTACCATTATAACAAAAATGACAATAACAACACTTCTAAAAAAACTAGGGGATATTTATACATAGTTTTACCATAATCATTTAATTATAACATTAATATGTAAGTGGTGACTTGCTAATTACCATTAATAATAATGAGTAATGGGAAGCCATTACAATGAGTTCCTATTTATTTAGGCCTAACTGACCCTATATACCCACTCTATGTTAGATATTTAATGTCATGCTCATTCTTATTGTATGCTTGTGCTAGATCTATGCTTGACTATTCTCCTCTGATGCTTATGTGAACTATCTCCTAACTATTTTTACCTTCTACACCCTTGTCTAAGTCATACACTATTTTTTGAGTCTTTCATCCTTAGTTCCTCCATGTTTTATACATCCTTGTTACTCATCACTTGCTTATCTCACACCAAGGCCTCCTATGCCTAGGTTTACTTTTGCACCCATCTTTCTTGTGCCATCTTCAAAAAAGTACTTAGAATAAATTGATACAAAATTTGAGGTCCAATAGTAGGTAAGGCATTAATGGTGGTTGCAAAATATTTTTGTATGGAAAATTCTCCTTGGAAAGGCCATTCTCTATATATTGACTCTTTTTAAGGGTCAAAGGGTTGGCTTTTTCTCCTCCCACAAGAGATTTGGAGCCAACCTCATTTCATTTTTTGCAATTTTCATTATTTATTAGTGTTAATCTTTCCCTCAACTCCTCTCTTTCCATTATTCTATCAAAATTTTAGGATAATTATTGTATTTAACTCAACACTTGATTGTAAAAATGATGAATATTGATTAATTGAATATTTGGGTTTATTTTCTTCATTCTATGCATGCAAATGGTGTTTTTGTTTGTGTATTTCCTTGTCTGATCTTATTAGGTGATTGCACTATATCTAAATTTGTTTGTGGGAACACTTATTAGACTAAAGGCTAATTTATGGAGTTCATATGATCATGATTTTGAATTTATCCTCATCAACATAGGTTTTTATTTTCTTTATCTCTCCCTTTTCTTTTGTTATTTTTAGTATGTTATTAGAAGCTAGGGTTTGAACGCAATCTAAATTTAATACTAATATTGATTTATTATAAGTTATTTCCATTATTTAAATTCACTATTTAATGAATCATAATGTAATGAAGACACTAAAAACTAGTTGTAAACACATAAAAAAAACCTTGAAAGTGGTGATTTATAAGTGGGAATCACCAAAATGAATGCTTACTTATCTATTTACAAAACTTGCACAAAATATAACTAAAAATTTGATGAACCAACATTGAATTTTACATTGTTCAAGTACCCAAAACCTTTTGAAATGAAGTTTGAAATTTAGAGTAGGATTTGAACCAACAAAGGCCTATTGAAATGAAACGGTCAAAATGTTCCACCGAGTGAAGATTAGTTCACCTAGACTAGGTATCTATAAACCTTGGGGATATTCCCATGAATCTCCTTTAAAGAGAGTTGAGTCAAGAAAATATCATATAATGTTGGTACCTACCCAAATGCACATGAACAAAATGCTTGGTGTGATTGGATCAAGTCTTGCGTGTCTACTCCTATTTTTTATATGCTTGTAAATAGAGTCCCGATTAGATTTTTAAATGATTTTTAATAGATCTCCATCAAGGATATCCTATATCTCCCTACCTCTTCATCATGATGGTAGAAGACCTATGTGGAACATTCTTAAAGGAAAAATCACTAAATCTCATCAGTGGCTTCAATATTACTAATAATGTAAACTTCTCTCATGGCCAGTTTGTGGATGATATAATTATGGGAAAATATGACTACATTAAAGAAGATAAATTGTTGAATAAAATTTTAGATTGGTATCAAATTTCTTTGGGTCAAAATATTAACCTTTTGAAATCTAGCATTTTATTCCTCCACACTTCACCCTATTGAAAAAATAAGATTAAACAATTTATTAGTTTTTATTTAGGTTCTCTTCCTAAGAAATACTTTGGGATCCCCCTCTTTGATGGGTGGTCAAAAAAATAATTTTGGGGCAACATGACTATAATCTTCTAGAATAAACTAGATTTTTAGAAAGGAAAAAGGCTCTCTTGGGAAGGAAATTTTTATTTAATTGAATTTGTTCTCCAAGCAAATCCAACCTACATGATGTTAGTCTGAAAAGATAATGTTAGTGTTAAATCTATTTTAACTAACATTATGAAAAAAATTATGTGGAATGGTTATTATGAGTCAAAGAAAATTAATTTAATGAAATGGGAAGAGGTCTACTTGCTTAAATCAAAATATGGAACTAGAATCATGATTTTTTCAATATTAACATAAATATGGGAGAAAACATTCTATGGAGAGTTTTTTGTGACAAATATATCACTTAGAACATCTTGATCCAAATAAAGTATCTTTATAACATAGATGATATAACTCATATTTTTATTACAGAGCATTGTATGTATGGGTCTCACATCTAGAACTTCCTTGAGAAATGTAGACACCTTATCTCTATCTCCTTCTATTGGGACATTAAAAATGGTAGATCTATCAATTTATATAAGGATTCTTGGTATAGTATGGGCTCTCTCTACAATCATCCTTCAGTCAACATATTAGAATATTATTTTTTAAACCTATGGGGAGATCTAGTTTGTAATTATTGGGTTTAAACCCAAAGTGTATGGGGCCCTTATAGAAGATGGAAAAACCTAAGTCATTATGTTGTCAACCATTCCTCTAATCTTCTAATTTCTTTCAACTTCTTCATAATCTCTCACCATATCATTTTTTTAGTGGAGATTGATAAATTAAAATAGTTTGGAGATCCTTCTGTAAACATTTTAGTGAAACAAGGCCACTATAAGTTGATATTTCATATTAATACACCTTTATGGAATGTGTAAAAATATTGGATCCCTTAGGGTCTTCCTAAAACTAACATAAATTTTTAGTTTGTCATGAATAAGATTTTTTTTTTTTGGGACAGACTCCAAAGGATTGGTTTTTAAGGGCCCTGTTTCTCTATCTTCTCTATTTATAATTATGAAACCCAAAACCATGTCCTCCTTCATAATTCCTTTGCCTAGAAAATGTAGTCATGGTTCTTTAATGAAATGAGAAGAATTTGGGTAGCATCCAACTCTATTCAAAAAATATTCATTAACTGGATAGAAGAAAGAGGGGATCAAGTTAAAAATATTTTGGCAATAGTCTTGTATCTAATAATTTGGAGCTGATTTTTTTCATTTAATAATCCACCTTTATTCCCATTATCTTCCATTATTATGTAAACAAAGAAACAATAGAGTCTTTAGGAACATATCCCTCTCTAAATATTTCCTCAGTCTTAGTATCAAGCCACTCCTTCAAAAGGTATTTAAGCCTAAAATTCCACCTCCTAAAAATAAAATCATTAGAGAGGATCACCATATTTTATTAAAATTTAAGTTACTCAAAAAAATTTCATCTCCCCTCACCCAATAAAAAATAGGTTATTTTCCTCTTGGAAGCCTCTGATCAAAAGTTATGTCAAGCTAAATTTTGATGGGTCATATAAAGGAAACATAGGTCTTTCTAGTGGAGGAGGTATATTTAAAGATTATTTAGGACAAGTGCTTTCACTTTTTTCCTTCAATATTTCATGGTCTTCTAACAATTCGAATGAAGCTCTAGCTTTGCTCAAAGGTTTTGGAATCACAATTGATTCAAATTTTAGGAAACTATTTATGGAAGTTGATTCTCTCTTGATTATCAATGTTGTTAAAATGAGAACATCATATCAGTGCCAGCTAAATTTAATCATTCAAGATATCTTCCATGTCATTCCTTTTTTTTATGATATTTATTTCTCCCACAACTATTGTGAGACAAACTCTCCAACAAATTACTTGGCCAACTTTGGATCTATTAAACCTTACTCATGAATATTGGGACTATGAATTACCCCTCCCTATGAAAAACATAGATAATTAAGCATAAAATACTTGACCCACAAAAAACTTCCATTTTATTCAAGTTGTCATTGAGGGTTTTAGTGGTCTAACTTTTAGAATGTGTATTGTAGTCTTAGTGCTTGAAGGACATTCTATTGATTGGTGACCAAGGATTTTGGTGTTGGTATCTTCTTACTTCCCAAGGGTGGTTCCATGGTGATGCTTTCTTCTAACACCCTTGGAATGATTAGAATGTGTAGCTTCTAGAATTCAGATCTTATATCTTATCTCTTGTATCTAGTTTGTTGGCTTTATGGTTGCTTGGTTTTCTAATTTTTTGCATGTATCCTCATATTCTCTTAGAGGATTTTTTTTCCTTTATATTAGTTTGATATACTAGATAAATATTTTTGTACATTGGGTAAGGGTCCATTTTCCCTTATTATTATTTATAAAAAAACATTTTTTCTCCCTATTAATGATGTTTTATTTATGGATCACTGGGATTTTTTAAATTTATATGGTATGAATAAGGCTTGTTGGGAAGAATAAAGATCGACATTAATGTTGAATTCATATATTTAAGGATGAAAAGGGTTGCATAACCTTAGGAAATGGATTTATTTTTTGAGGGCCCTACTTTTTATTTGAAGGTTAGGATTTTGGAAGAAAATTGAATTTTTAGTATATTTTCAAGGAAATGGGTTGTGATCGTAGAGATGGAGTGGTGAGTTGAGTAAATTTGGGGAAACAATTATGAATAAAAATTTCTTCCCAAAGGATTCTTCCACACATCATTATCAATCCCATTAAAAAAATAAATATTCTAGATGGGGGTTCCTTATTGATGCATGGTGTTGGTATAAGCTTTACTATTGGAGCCTCGTATTTAATGTGTTGGAAAATAAGGCAAGAAGATGTATAGTGTGGGTTAGATTATCTGCCCTACTAGTGGAATACTACAATAAAAATGTTTGATCAATTTAAGGGAAAAAAGAGGGTTTAAAAATCTTGGCCCTATTATAGAGAAAGGCTCGTTGGCATCATATTCTATAATATGTGTTTATATGGACCTTGAGGATGGAATTATATATGTTTTCAATGTTATTTTACAACATAAAAATTGAATTCAAAGGATTGATGTTGAAAAAGTTACTTTCCACCAATGGAGGTGGAACCTACAAATCAAGGTTTTTATATACCTTCCACTGTGGTGCTAAAATAAACACTTGATCAAAAATAAATTTGAAACACATATACAATGTTAAGGGCTAGTGAGGAAATTTCCAAGGAATCTCATAAGTTTTCAAACTTTTTATTCTAAAAAATGCTCCTTATATCTTCCGTCCCCCAACTAGGGAGTGAGGATTATCTTATTCATAATAATGAAGTGCTATTAGATTTGGAATAGGATATAAGGGATTATATTGAAACATATTTAGAGGGTGAGATGAATAATATAAATACATTAACCATATCTTGAGGCCCTTGATTTTTTGCTTACATAATTTGAGGCTCCTTGGGTTAGATCAAACTCTATTCTTGAACTCATGTAGCAATGGGTCCCTCCCTTCTCCCCTCCTTTAAAAAAACTATGAATTATTTGCATCCATACTTTGTTTGGGGGTCTATGGTCAAAGATAAATAGAATAATATTATAAAAAAGATAAGTTATGTATTTAGGGTAGGGGCCAAAATTGTGAC